>JBCFYV010000100.1:51204432-51804432 GCA_039000515.1 Timema cristinae | reverse complement strand
GGGCCAAGGTAATCTAGTCTCGATGTGTCCCAGCTAACGGGAATCCACGGTATTTTTAAAAATAAAATAAAAAAGTAACCAATTTATTAAACTTATTGGTATGTTACATAATACCTATTAAAGTTTTTGTGTATCTCTTATTATGCTAAATTTCAGGAAACACTGAACCACACTAACTATTATCTGAACAATAAAATATAAGGTGGTTTTGATTGGTTTCATTAAACTTGTCATTTAATAAAAATAAGCTTTTTTCTTTTGTATTGAAAATATATTTTGGTGATGTAAATTCCTACCACTTGAATATTTAAAACCAGTTGTAGGTATATTTTTAAATCGCCTTGAAGAGAAATTAAATGATTTAACTTTCTTAGTTTTTTAAAAAACAAACTTAATTTATGACTGCACTGTTGAGGTTATATACATAAATTATAACTACTCTAATGGGGTAAGGATGAGGAAGGAAGCATTTTAGAGGTAACCTACCCACATTTGTGTGGGAAGCGATAAAGGAACCATTTAGTAAAACCACCCTCATTAGACCCGAAAGGGCTTCAAACCCCAATCTCCTTGTTATCAACAGGCCACTCTTAAGGTATGAGTAACATCTTAAACCATTCGGCTACTGAAGTGGGTAGTTAGTTAGTTAAAGATAATTGATTAGCCTGATTACATAAACTAACACATTGTTTGCATTTACTAAACAATAATAATATTTAGCACAGCATCTTACTACCCGTTCGGTTATAGCCTACGCTTTAAGTACTAATTATGCTAATGGTTTAGGAATTGGGAAGGTTGAATTTAGAAGAAGTGAGCCCGCATTTGCGTGGAGGGAGAGTGGGAAACCATTTAGGAAAAACCACCCCCAGTTCACCCGACCGAGATTCAAACCTCGATCTCACCGTCCTCAGCAGTCAAGCTCAACCCGACAAACGTGTTAGCCAACTACGCCACCGAGGTGGGTCATTTACTAAACAGCTTTATTTATTTTTTTGTTCACAGATCTGATGCACCAAAGCCTGAAATCTACCACTCAAAGGATAGTTCTAATATGTTCAAGTCGACAGACACGCTGATGGATTCCATGTCAACGACTTGTACGTTCACAGCAAACGCCCAGAACTCTCCCGGAAAAGATTCCTTACTAGTCAAAGATGAAACTTTCCCTGAACTTGCTCCGGTCAGGTCCTCCCCCGAAGACAACGAAATCGAAGACAACGAAAGTGTTTGTTCGTGCACGGGTAGGGACATTATCAGAGATGGCGATGCCTTTCCCAAAGCTTTCGAACGTGACTTGGTAACCCCCACGAACCTAGTATCGTCGGATAACGAGACGGTCATTCTGACCGTAAAGATAACAGGCAGCTGTCTTTTGAGTCGAGCTCTTTTGCTAATCAGAAAATCGAAGCCGACGCTATCTCAAAATCCGAGTCAGACTAAGAGTGACGATCCTGGAGAATTGTTCCGATGCGTCGAGGAGAGGCGGAAATCTTGTCTTGATCATCACTGGCCAATGTCCAGCATTGATCGATCCGTCGACAAAGAATCCGAAGATATCCTGACTGTTGTGAAATCCGAGAAAGTAGTTGAGCTTGTTAAAGTCTCAGAGGATGATGATGAAGTAAACCTATTAGTGAAGCAAAGCTGCCATGATTCCGGAATAGATATACACGAGGTCGGCGTCACAGATCTTGTCGCCCAAGCTTCGGCCAGCACCAACTCAAATGAACCAGACCTTACTAACCTTCATCCAATCACAAAGAAGGTTTACTCCGATGCGGACATCATTCTTGGCTCGGAGTTTGTCCCGCCGCTCACCAGCGGCCTGATGAGCATGTCACAAGATTCCGCCATCATTGAGGGGTCCAGAAAGAAAACTTCGTCTGTTTCATTCAGCCTCGACTCGAACCAAGAGACGGAAGGGACGGGAATGGACAAGGACAGCGGGGAGGAGGGGAGAAACACGAGACACGAAAGAACAAGGTAACTCGATCATACTTGGCAAGTTCTTTAACACCTTCCAACATAATTAATTCTCCCTCATCAATGGTTTCCAACCTTTGGCGGTCAGTTTAGTAAAATGTTCCAGTCTTCCTCTTTCCTTTCACCATTCTTCCTCCTTTAATTGCTTTTATTCTTTTATTCTCGCTCACAAATTCGCTGTTTTCTGCTCCTCCTTTCTCTCTTGGTCTCCTTGCAATAGTTTTCCTAAATATTAATTTACATAACTCTCCTCATTACATGTCAATACTATCTCAGTCTTAACCTTAACTGAATGTATTAATATTAAAAGGAATTCATATTAAAAAAGTGAATATTTAGTTAATATTTATATTTTCTAGTTCCTCGTGTTTTTTTCCCCCTAATAAATCGATTATACCCAACTCTTAAATTAAGAAATTTGGAATGCTGGTTGGTAAGAAGCACATCAGATTGCCAAAACTTATTTTCCAGGTCTTGATTTTCATATCTAGGTATCGTAATTTTAAAAAAATATTTGTAATTTGTGTTTATAGATGTTAAAGCGTTTGTCGTATCCTCTGGCCTGGATGGAAGGCCTCACAGGAGACAATAAAGACGAAAAGGAAGGCCTACCAGCACTGCCAACCATTGATGGTCAGCAACACTCCTCTGTCTTCTCCAAGGTGTTCTCAAGGTTAGTTGGTAGCATTGTGTGACCAACCTTGTACACTAATAGTTAGAATGTAAATAGTAAAATTTTGTATAATTTTTTTGTGTACTTTGTTAACGTTTGTGCTTATATTGACTAGGCCACTCTCCCATTTATAATCTAAGTTTTGTTAACACTGTAAACAAAATTACTTTTGTTGAAGAAAACTGTTGCGTTTGTTGTGTCGTCAAACAGTTGTTACTTTTTAATCTGACTTATTATTGCTAACTCAGTGTTGCTACCCCTGGAAAACAAAGGATTTTTTTTTTGTAACCGAATAAAACAAGGAAAATTTAGGAATTTCACAGTTAAAAGAAATACACAAGATTATATGTTAATATTAAATATTTTATCTTTGTTATGTACACAAAAGAATGGTTCAGACGGCCATCTTGAATTAAACATTGAAAGGAGGATAAAAGCGAAATGTCTACACACTTATTATAAAACTGTAGGACTCAAAAGCTCACAATTTAAGTATTTTAGTTTAAAATTTCAAAATGTTGAATCCTTGAATCTCAAATCTCAGGATTTTAGGGTCCTATCCCAACTTCAAAGTTCCAAAGATAAAATTTTACAAGGCAATTAGAACAGCTGGAAGACAAAAGGCATGACATTTATAACTAGCGCTTTCTATTGTCATTGATATGAACTACTTGTACATTGTCACTTGGGACGATCATAAATTAGAGTTCATGGCATGAAGAACATGTCACCATCAAGGAAAAAAACACATTAAAAAAAAGTGTACTTAGAACTTTTGAGATTGCCACCTTTCTATTTTATCAAAATTGCCAGCTACAGATCACATGACTATGTATACATAAATTTAAATTGCTTTTAGTAACCCGCCTCGGTGGCGTAGTTGGCTAACGCGCTTTCGTTTTGAGCTCGACTGCTGAGGACGGGGAGATCGAGGTTCGAATCTCGGTCGGGTGAACTGGGGGTGGTTTTTCCTAAATGGTTTTCCACTCTCCCTCCATGCAAATGCGGGTTCACTTCCTCTAATTCAACCTTCCCAATTCCTAATCCATTAGTGTAATTAGTACTTAAAGCATATAACCCGAACGGGTAGTAAGACGCGTGCTAAAATATTATTAATATTATTATTATTTTTAGTAATTATTTTGTTTAAAAATGAGGTGACCCAATGGCTAAAAAATTATATAATAAAGGAAATTGATAAAACTAAAGCAAAATGAAAAATAAACTACGAATAGTAAATTTGATGAAGAAAGCCCACCTAGGGAAAGAGGAAAAATGTGGGAAGAATCCACAAAGGTGAAATCTTCTTCCTTTCTTCTGTCTTCTATAGTAGAAGTAGTCACACACAATTTTAAACACAAATAAATAATATTTCGGCATTGTTGCCTTTATCAAACACAAAGATGAAGAGAGTACAAATAACACAAACAATGGATTATCCATTTTGAATTTAAATCCAATAATCCATTGTTTGTGTTATTTGTACTCTCTCTTCTTATTTGTTTTGATAAAGGCAACAATGCCGAAATATTATTATATTTGTGTTTAAATTGTGTGTGTGTACTACTTCTACTATAGAAGACAGAAGAAAGGAAGAAGATTCACCTTTGTGCATTGATTCTTCCCACATTTTCCTCTTTCCCTAGGTGGCTTTCTTCATCAAATTTACTCTAGTAGTTTATTTTTTCTATTTTTCCTTTTTCTTTAGTTTTATCAATTTCCTTTATTATATAATTTTAGTAACTTTTGTAACTTTCAAACAAAGTTTTTTCCTATCTGAAAATTACTGATATTTCTATTTTTCATGAATACATTGGTATTTTAGAAGGTTTCACAATATTTTTTTTAACCTGCTTCGATGGATGCGTGGTCTAAGGCGCTACTCTCGCAATAGACTAGACTGCCAATATGGGAAGATTGTGGTTCGATCCTGATTGAGTGTATTGTGGGTGGTTTTTCCTAATTGGTCTCCCACTCTCCACGCAAATATGGTACACTTTTTTTAAATTCAACATTTCTCATCCTTAACCCATTAGCTAACCTGTGTTGTGTGGTAAGACACAATGCTAAATAAAATAATTGAATACTTAATATTAAGCCTGATCCTATGTCTCCACCTTTACTAATAAATAATTGCAGACAAAGATATCCACCTCAGTATGTTTTTAAAATGAATCATTCTAATTAATAACGGCCCCTAAACACTCATCGGCATTTTTAACATGGTGATTCTTAAACTGTGATGTTGAACATGTGTGGTGATGGTTGTGTTTCCTGTCTCCCCTGACTCCCTTTCACCGTCATTTCACCGATCCCTTGTGCTTTGACTAACGCACACGGAAACACCCCCCTCCCCCCTCATCCTCTCGATACACCAGCTCCCCTATAAACCTGGCCGACTTCAGCACCGGACTATTCCTAGCCAAAACCCCTAGCGAGGAGAGTAGCAAGTCCCCGGGCCCTGGGCCCCCTCCCCCTACCCCGGCCGCGCTGGCTGCGGGTCCGGACTCTGACTCCTTCTCGTCCATGGTGGTGGACACGGCGGGCGCTATGCTTAGCGGGGTGGGGTAAGTGGCGCCATGCGCCCCTCTCTGGCGATGTTGCATCTGTCGGTGTTGCCCGCTCCCCCGTCTTATTTCTCCTGTTTCAGGGTTGTTTCTTGAATTGTTACAGTTAGTGTTTTTTGGTTTACAATTTCTTTTTTTCTCTCTCTCTCTCTCATGTGCATACTTTACTCTTTATATAATTTTACTTTGTATCTCTATTAATTTAGATCGTTGAAACTGTTTCTACTAGTGATGTCATGATTCCAGCTTTTCTCGATTTTGGAAATTAACTTCTCAGCCTCAATTTTTCGGTTTCTTTTTTGGTAACATTTGAAATGTAATCCTCACATTAAAAATAAGTTTATTTATTTAATATACGGTAATGTGCTTAAAAAAAAGTTAAAATAGTAAAATAAAAAAAATAAAACCAAAAGCCAAGTTTGATTTGCACATTAAGCTCATGTCTAGTACATTAACCAATTTTCCGCCACTAAAATGAAATAGGGGGGAAAACCCATTAAATATGTTAATCATGTAAAATTACACAACTTGGAACAGAATCGCTTCTATTAAATCTCAGTTTAATATACTCTCTGGAATTTCAAAGTTAATAATCCAGGTATCAAAATAGTGATAAGGTTTCTCGAGCATTTCAATGATGGTATCGAGGATTAGGTCTGACATCCCTAGTTACTAGTTATCCTAGTGCTACAGTCATGTCTTAAGTGTTATGTAAGTCTCTTAAGTGATCTTAGGGCCAACTATTTGAAATAATAAAAGTGATGAAACATTCTTGTTATATTTTGGATTACAGTCCATGGCTCAAAATCCTTAAACTAGTATTATAAAGTTAAACTTGAAGATAAACGAGATAAAGTAATTTTCATTCTAACATGTCAGTTTGGCTGAGACAAATATACACTTTGTTTTTAAATATTAGTTTTCGGTCAGTATGTACTAAAAAACTAGAATAGATCTGCAAACTTTTTTGTTGTTTTTTGTTATTGGGAAACACGGTTTTGTGTTGGGTACATGCCTCGGCAGCAGAAAATGGATTATGCGCCCAGTCCACAGACAATCGTACACCAGACCCACAGCCTTCAGGTTAAAATTCCTGTGCTCATTGGGAGAACTTGAGTCCACGGGGATCGCTTCGTTCAGTCCCAAATGGCAACATTGTTATCAAGCATGCATTTTTAAAAAACGGCTCACCTTAAAAATGGTTTTACTAGAGATCAGATAAAAGTTGCCTTCTACATCAATAAACCAGCATTCACAAAGTCGAGTTTAGATAGCACCCCACCCCTTCCCATAAATCATCCCCACAACCAAGCAAACTCGAACTATAAATTACAAATACAGTACAACTAGGATACAATGTTCCTTTGATTGTTCAAGTGAATGTTTGTCGGTTGTTTAGTTGTAAACAATTTTCAAAAAGTTGACTAACTACTTACCTGAAATGTTTTCTTTATTAAAAGGGGTTAAAGGGGCTAATTGGGAAAGGGGGATTGTGGGCTACCTTATCTATTGAACTCAGACTGCCATCCCTTTACAACTAACAATGTGAACGTGATTTCATTTGGAAGTGTTGATTATCATTGAGAACTGCACCTAGCACTCCCCGGTGTCCAAGGACTCGACTTGGCTCAAGGAGTGCAACAAATCTTCCGTAAGACTGAGTGTTTGGTGTATATCTTGTCTGTAACCCAATCCAACAGGTATATGGTAGATCAGAATTAGACATACAAAGGCATTTAGTTCAAACCATTAGTAATTCGGGTAAACCATAACTAACTTTGCATGAACACTTTTGATTTTGTCAGATGTATTTAAAATATTGGTACGCACAAGTAAGAAATTAAGATGATAAACGGCTGCCACTTGTACCAACTTCATCATGTTCTTATTGAACAGCGATGGGTGACCCTTTGGGCTGTGTTCGCATAGCACACTTAATTCAATCCGCCCTCACGGTACACGATTGTGCCGCCCTTCACCATTTGCGGAACACTGGGCTGGAATAGAGATATACTTAGATTGTTATTGCATTTTTATTATTGTAGTTGAAGCTTTGACGTTAACTCGTTTCGTGTTATATTGTTTGTTTTATAGTGAAGAACATGGTGCAGTAGCTATAATAGCACCCTGCTCAAATACTACCTAAAGTGTCTGGAAATCTGTAAATATTTTGTATTGTCAAATCATGGTAGTTTTTCTAATCAATTTGATACCAGTGTCTATTTTATATCTCTCTCACTTTTTTGTTTGTTCTTCTTTGCACAGTGCACATCAGGTTTGTTGAAACGCACTAAAAAAAAGAAGCAATGCGCACCAATTATTTTTCCATCACTAAATGCATGTCACGCACCATAACTTGTCTTGGAAAGAGGGTGTTTAGTTATGAGAACTATAGTTACTAGTTTAATAAAATAGCCAGTTTTTATCTCTGACTTTATTTACCTTTCCCAGGTGTGATTTCATAGCTAGAACAAGTTCTTACCTTTTTAAAATTCCCTCTTATTTGTAAATTTTGCTCAGAAATCAATGTGGTACTATACTCACTTACAGGCGCTCCTCTGTGGGGACATTCATCAGACAGCACCCGCACCCCAGTGAACCCAAGACCCATGTCCCAAAGGCGCCGCCCCCTAAGTTAGACTATCGCAGTATGGTGTCGGTGGACGACATGCCAGAACTTTTCGTCTCCTTTGATAGTAAGTACGGTTTCACTACCTATTTCAATTTGTTTATGTGCTAGAATTTATTTATATTCCCTCTCTGTAGTTAGTGTAGCAGTTTTATCCAAAAAACTTTAGTTAAAATTTTTTATAGGTTTAAACATAACACTAGAAAGTAGTTGAATCCTATATTTCTCATGTCTAAATCTTTATCTCAATATTTCTTTCTAATCCCAAATACAAATTTCTATTCTTGAATTTAAAAAAAAACAAACACAAATTTAGTTATTTAAAATTTAATTTAAAAATGGGTTGTCAAATGACTTGTGCCACCGACAAATGCGACTTTGATTGTCATATCGATTATGTCTTAAAAAAACAAAGAACTTTTTTCTCGTGTAAATTATTTGCATCAATACAATTGTGTCCTTTTTTGTGGTGGTTTTGTTAGCTACCAAACTACTCAAGTCGATAAAAATTTGTTACCGATTGCTTGAGATTGTTATTTCAAGTCGAGACTTTTGACAAATAATTGCATTAGACATATATAAAAATTTTGTTTTATTAGGCTTGATTCTTTCTAATACCTTAGGATTGGAGGAATTTGGTAATACTAGCTGGGTAGATATCAATTTTATAACTATCCACTTTGGTAATGACATGGTTTAAACACTGAGGTGTCACTCTCGTGGTAGACTGCACTACCAATTGCAGGGAAGTCAAGGTTCGACTCCTGATCGGGTGTACTGAAAGGTTGTTTATACTCGATAGTTTTCCAATCTTCCTCCATTCAACTGTATGTAGTTACAGTTCATCTAAATTCACCCTTTCTCATATGTAACACATTAGTTTAATATTGCAATGACAGTTCTCAACTGTAGCCTTGAGATTTTAGAAATGTTAATTAAATTAAAAATGAAAGCTATATAAGTAAAAAAAACACCAACACATATTTGCAAACTTTTTAATATTTTTATACCACATAGCATCTTCTTCAAAATGTGCTTCATTATCGATGATTCTATCGTATTTATTGACTTTTTTTGCTTCTTGAGGTATGTTTTGTTATATAAAGGATGTATTGTAATATGTGAGACCCACTTCAAAGTGGACGGGAGATGGAAGAAAAATTAAAGTTAATTTAAACATGTGTCCCATTATACCTTGTTTTCGAGTTGTAGTCACGATTGTATTCCAATAATGTGAAACTGATTAACATGCATTTGTCGTGTCATAGAATGCCGCACTCTTTGAAAAATACATTGCATTGAGACAGAATGTGGACATTCTGAGCACTTTATATAAATTTAAGCAGCCCCACATTACTGGAGTACAAACGTGACTACATTTTGTAAATATTGTCAAATGGGAGACATGTTAAAATGGTTTTTGTGTCTCTTATCCACCGCTGAAGTGGGTCTCGCATGCTACTGTACACCCTCTATATAGAACAGAGGTGCTGGAAAATGGGATGGAAAACCATAAAAAGCCAAAAGGAAATGAACAAGGTTAACACTAAGCATTGTTGCCACTGCTCAGATAAGAAATGGATCTCCTTTTATCCATAAACCTATTTTAATTTTATTACCAGATTAAATACTCCCCTTCCCTTACACACACACACACACACCACACACACAACCACACACACACACACACACACTTTTAATAGTTTTGAAACTAAAAAACTCGAAAACTAAAAACTTGTGCTTACGTGATTGAAAAAAATACCTCAAATTATACACTTTTTTATAATGTGTGTAAAGGTATCTAATTATCCACCTACTTGCAGACATTTTTATTAAATTGTTACTCTTGTTTAGTTAAAAAAAAGAATCTTGTAGGAAAGTTACAGCACACTGTAGTTATGAGGTGGCCCAATGGCTAAATAATCTATACTTATAAAATAACATGTCCTGACTGACTGACTGATTCATCATCGCCGAGCGCAAACTATCAAGGCTACAAGCATGAAATTCGGACTGTATATTCATTTTGTTATGTAGGCACCCACTAAGAAAAGATTTTAGAAAATTCCACCCCAAAGGGGTCAAAATAGGGGATCATAATATGTATGAAAGTCCGTCATTTTGAAAGTTACATAAACAAAATTTTGTATTTCGGTTATTGACGTAAAACAAATAAATACGTGTTTCAGGAATTTTGGAAATTTTATTTAATAAGGGATGAAAAAGGGGGTGAAAGTTTGTATCGGACTTGCATTATTTTTGATCTGAGATCAAGTTATGGTCATCAACGTAACGTAATATTTTAAATTAATCTGTAAATACATACGTATATTTTCGTATTTATATATAATCAACTTCCACGCGAGCAAAGCCGCAGGCAACAGCTATCTAGTTTTATTATAAAGGAAATTGATAAAGATAAGAAAAAATAAAAATAAATTAATACGAGTAAATTTGATGATGAAGAAAGCTCACACAAAGAAAGAGGAAAATGTGGGAAGAATCAAATGCTAAAAAGTGACATAGTCTTCCTTTCTTCTGTCTTCTATAGTAGAAGTAGTCACACACATTTTAACACAAATAGAATAATATTTCGGCATTGTTGCCTTTATCAAACACAATGAAGAAATAAGAGAATACAAATAACACACACTGGATTACTTAATTTTCAATTTAAAGAAAAACTGTTTGAAACACACAGTGCCAACTGTTTTTGGGAGTAAAGATGGATTTTTTGGCTATGGTAAGTATTTATGTGGGCCTATTTAAAAATAAAATAAACAATAATAATAATGAAAAAACTCAACAACAATAATAATAATATTGCTTTTTTTTTTGTTTTAGTCACATGCCTAGGCATATCATCGTTATTTACTTGGACTTTTCTGGTGTCTCGAGTGTTTTGCCGAAATTTGTTCAGTAATTGTTTCCTTATAATCTTAATTTTTATATTGGCGTTAAATATGTCATCATTCCGATTACCACGACATTGAACAAACACAACCATCCTACAACATGACTAACTTCATAATAACCGACTTGGCCGACACTCTGATAAAGAACCAAGTTGACCCAAATAAGTGGAAAAAATGCTTGCGAAATACTTGTTTTTCATTTTTGTTTGAATTTTGTATCAATTAATTAACTAACTAATTAATTAACTAGAATCCACTGTGATTATAAAAAAAAAATGTACACTGTTAAAATTGGAAGGGGCATAAGTGAAAAATGTCTAGAAACCAGAAAGCTGTAGACCTAAACGTTCACATTTAAAACACACAAAGTTACATTAATGTCCCTATAACAACCTTTCGATGTTAATTGAATCCTGCCATTTAGCATAATTCTCCTCTTTTATTGCATTTAAAAAAAGAGCTATCATAGGCATGTATTTTAGTTTTTGTACCCTTTTGCTTAGGTTGATCCCCTTATCACCCAACCCTCTTTTGTCAGAGCACTGTCCTCCATTTTTGTTACACAGTCATTTAATAAACTCTTTGTATGGTGTATTTTTCTCTGAATCTTTGGCAACGATGTAATTATATGTTTTTGATTAAATTTGGTAGTGTATTTATTGCATGTTAATTTGTTTTTTTGGGTTAGTTTTATTTATTATTTTCACTATTAAAATATCATAATCTAGTGATGTGATAGGAAGTTCTCACGTTGGATATATACCGTGCTAGCTAATAATATTTTAAAATTGGAGATGTAAAACTCTATATCCTCGTTTATTATTGATATCGAAAGAATTTACAATTGAACATATCATGATTTTTGATGCCTCTTATCTTAGCCCTCAATTCCCTGGTCTGAGTGTAGGGAACATGAATTAAGGGCAGAGTTTTTGTATCGAAACAAATAAACGTGTCTCGAGAAGAGTTTGATTTTCTTAATACAGTAGTGACCTCAACAGTCGTTGAGTATCTGTCAAGGGTATCCTGAAATTTAATGACAACTTTTTCTCTTCATTTGATCATGAAAATTTAGATTGATATTAAAGAAATGGAATCTAAGAAAAGGTGAATTGTGACATACTATAAATATTGTTCTCAACTAAAATAGCTTTATTTTTTCCAAAATCTTTTTCTAACTGTGTTCTTGAGATTATATAGTACTTAAGATAATTAAACGTTTTTGGATACTTATGTTGTAAGACTGTAGTTTTATTTTGTTGTCTGTGTTAGTGTGAGAATCACTTTGACACAGATTACATTTTGACTTTCATTTTCTAAATTTTAAATGCTCCCCAATATATATATTTAAAAGAACAGGCAAAGAAAAGTGTTTTAAGTGAGAGTAAATGAATGAAAGCAAGTGGAAAGAATGAGGAAAAGAGGAAGATTGAGGAATAGAGGAAGATTGAGGCATATGTTGGAAACAGTTGATGATGATGAGTAATCTAAGATCATGTGTAATGCTAGATTAGCCGTGTAGCTTAGGTACATGATTAAGGTGAGGGGGGAAAGGAATGCGAGTTAAGGTCCATATTTTTACACTTTATATAGCATAAAACCTTTATAAACAAAATAAACTTGGTCCAGTAGATACATTTAGTTTAATTTTCCACACATTATGATCTTAACCGTTTATAATATTTGTAAGGGGCAAAGCAGAATTTGCACATAAACGTTCTCTCTTCATAAGTTTTGTTTCAAGAGCCACTCTACTCATGAGTCATGACATATATTTAAGAACTGTGGTATTAATAATTTGTAGAAATTTAAACTAAACATATCTACTTAAGCAATGCTTTATATATTTTGGGTTGAAAGATTTATTTTTTAAACATAAACAATACTTCTATTTTACCATCATTACTTTAAGTATGACCAAACCAAATAAACTTGTAGGATTTACAAGAAAGATATTTAACTATGAGGAGGCCTGGTGGCTAAATTATTTTATAGCTAAGGAAATTGATAAAAAAAACTAATAAGTGCAAATTTAATTAATAAAGCCCACCTAAGGAAAGAGGGGAAATGTATAGAGATGTTTATAAATTTCACTTTATTAAAGAAGTGGTTTGTTATTGATATTGATATAAAAACTCTGTTCAAGACGTAGTTGAAAATCAACATTTTTCAGACCAATCAAAGAAATTACATTTTATGTTAAAAATTTTCTTATAAAAGATTACTAAAAATGTTAAAAAAATTAGTTCATTTTCAACAACAGTTTTATATACAAATTTACATTTCATAGATTAAAGTAAAAGGTTAGACAACATATACTAAGTCTTCCTCTAACAAAGAGCAATTTTTTTTATAACTTAAATTGTTTAGTGGGTTTGATGGTTTTTTTTTACACTCATTACCATTTCCAGCCTGAGGCCTGACTCACTTTTTTATTCAAGCCATATATTTCCCACTGCCGGCTTGATAGGCCTGTCGTAGCTTCATATGCCTTATAATATAACTTAAAAATAGGATAGGCACAACATCCAGTCTTCAGCCATTAATTTATCATTGTGAAAGGGTAAACACATATTTCACCAATTATAAATCTTTTGGCCATTCCGGGAATCAAACCCGGGACCCTTATGTCAGTAGCTCTCGGCTGAGCTAAGGTGTCTTGGGTTTGATGTATCAGCAGCTATTTTTCTACTGGAAATTAGCAACCATGACCCCCTAAACCGTTACATACTATCTATGTCACTCTTAATATGTTACAAACATGAAGGAACTAGAGAATCAGTAATTTTGTTCTTTCCTAACCTAAAACCTGAACTTGACCATGTGACATGATTTAGGATTCGAAGATTCGATCCCAATTTGGGATTGATATATTACTTTTATATTACAGCTTAAAAACAATCATAGCATTTTGAATTGTATAATGTTAAGTGGATTATATTGTTAACTTATATAGCTGCCTAGTGAAGTAAAAACAATTCTAGAACAGTATGGTACATATATTTGAAAATTAAATTTACAAAAAAATAGTTTTTGAAATACAGTGGTGGATTAAGTGGAGAGGGTAAGAAAATAATTGATGATTTTTTTTGAAGTTATTTTAAAACTATATCACACTCACCCCATTATACTTGTTTGCGGAAATTCCATGATTTCGCTCATTTTATTAATACAGTAGAGTCTCGGAAACTCGACCAAATGTGGACCGAGATGGTGTCGAGTTATTTAAATGTTGAGTTTTACAGATGAACTTGAATAAGATGCATGTTTATTATGTCATGTTTACTAAACAAGGATGAATAACGATACAGTATTTAATATTATAGGTACAGTTATACTGTAGTATTGTACGGTACAGTAATAGTACTGTACATACACGTGTCGAGTTACATGGCATGTCGAGTTTTCGAGACTCCTGTATGTGGTTTTTGTCAATAGAATTAGGGGTTGACGAGAACAATTTAAAATGTATAGAAGGGTCATTTCTCAACTACTTTTCTTGCCCTCTGTAATCCACCATCACAAAAATAATTTAAAAAAAAATCTAGAATTTATTTAAATCCCATATTACACACAAAAATATTTATCTTAGTCTTATGTTAACATTTTTATTTCTCAAACAAATTGGAAAAACAAAACAACTAACTTGTTACTTTTTTTTTCTCTCCTTCCCCCTTTTATTTCTTCTTATACATCTAGTACACGCACCTAACTTTCCTCTGCTTGAAGATCTGGGTAGGTGATACAAATAACATTCAGTACGTTTTTTTCGTTTCGTGATTGTGATTGTGGTCGTGATTGCGGTGTTTGATTGACTGTGTTCTGTGCCACTCTCTGTTGTATTTTGCCTTTTCTCTCTCTCTCTCTCTCTCTCTAAGTGAAATGCTTGTTTCAGCAAACCGCCAACTTTTGCATTGCCTTGTTAAAAATAATTTTGACTGTAAATTAACAGAAACTTTTGTGGTTGAGTTTTTTTTTTCCTCTGCACTTTTCACCTGAAACTTACTGATAAAAAAGTAATATGCCCCTTGTTCCCTCTCTCATAAATTGGCACTTAAATTTAAATTATGTTGTCAAGAGATAAGGGTTATCAATTTATTTATAGCAGATTGGAAAACAAAATAGGGGTAGCAGTTGATTTTGTACACAATATAAAACTATAATTATGAATGATTCAAATCAGTGAGCATCCAGACTAAACATCAAGCTCATCTAATCTGGTTTTTTGTTTATAACAAGGTCAGGGTTTGAGTTCCGGCTGGGGGTACAGAGTTTTTTTTTTTTTTTTCTCAAAAAAGGTTTACTATTTCACCTTTAGGCAAATTAATGTAAATTTAAATTTAACTCTGCCTTCATAATATGTAATTAAAAATGGCTAACCTTGGCGTGTAAGATGTGATAAAAAAAAAGTAAAGTGAATGTTTCATTAAGACTCGATACTTTAACTGTCATGGTTTGAAATGTTTTGTGTGAATTTAAAAATCTAAAAATTATCTTAAACACATGCGATTAAATGTAGATTTTGACACCAGAATCAACTAAATTGATTCTACTTTTTGGACACAATATTATTTATATATATATGTAAGCTTGATTCTTTCTAATACCTTAGGATTGGAGGAATTTGGGAATACTAGCTGGGTAGACATCAATTTTATAACTATCCACTTTGGTAATGACATGGTTTAAACACTGAGGTGTCACTCTCGTGGTAGACTGAACTACCAATTGCAGGGAAGTCAAGGTTTGACTCCTGATCGGGTGTACTGAAAGGTTGTTTATACTCGATAGTTTTCCAATCTTCCTCAATTCAACTGTATGTAGTTACAGTTCATCTAAATTCACCCTTTCTCATATGTAACACATTAGTTTAATATTGCAATGACAGTTCTCAACTGTAGCCTTGAGATTTTAGAAATGTTAATTAAATTAAAAATGAAAGCTATATAAGTAAAAAAAACACCAACACATATTTGCAAACATTTTAATATTTTTATACCACATAGCATCTTCTTCAAAATGTGCTTCATTATCGATGATTCTATCGTATTTATTAACTTACAGCAGTTTTTCATTCCATAACACACATATATATTTATATAATAAAATAAATTTCGTTTTTATATCTTTATATGAATTTGACTAAGAATTTTTATTTGGCGATTAATCCTTTTTTTTGGCTTGATTAAAAATACCTTATTGTAAAAAAATAATAATTAAGAAGCATGACATTTAAAAAAATACTATATCCTTAAATATAGTGCTGCAATTAATTTTTTTTTTAAATATCAAAGCATCTTGTATGTTTGATTTTTTACCTTTTTATGTAAATCATGTCTAGCAAGTTGTGTAATGGCATGTCATTACATTAGAGTATAATCTGGTGCTGCCTATATGAAGGTCTGAAAGACAATGCATTTTAATAGATATCAGTGTATTAATAACAACTTCTAAATATGGGGAATGCCAGGCCTCCACCGTGGTTCGGATCTCACGTTTAACTGTAGGTCCTCCATTTCATCTCACAATCACCCTACCATTACACATTATCGTAAGTGCGTATAACCCGAACGGGTAGTAAGACGCGGTGCTAATAATAATCAATAATAATAATAGATATCAGTATTCCTCATGTAGCGCTTATTTCTTGCTTCTTTTCTATAATAAAAAATTACTATTACTGCACTTTATGAACCCCTATTGGTTTGTAATTTAATATAATTGAATTTATATAACTTGCATCGGTGGTCGTATGGTCTAATGAGTCATTATCGTGGATGATAGGATTGCGGGTGATGTATAGATTGGGGTTCAAATACCAGTTATGTGGTTTTTTCGTAAATGGCAATACTTTCTTCCTCCTCTTATTAATACAGGTACCTATATATACATTTTTTTTTCTACCAATGTGTATCTTAAGGCCATTTCACAATAGCATCCACGGTGTCCACGGTAACCATGGATGAAATAAATGTTCATGGACGTGCCGATTTGCACTGCAACCAAATGTTCGCGGACATTTTTGATAACTACAAACTTGATTAGTTATAGTGTAGTGTAGATGAACACGTGCTCTTCAAACCGCCACTGTGCATGCCCAATCCAAAACGTCCATGCGGACGCCCTACAGATTGCTCGGAAAGTGATCTGAAAACATCCATACCACGGACACCTCGGTCATTCTGTGACGCCGTGGACGTCAGTGTGAACTGCCCCATTTGATAGGCTGGGAAGTGATTTCTACTAAAGCTCCGACCACGGATGCCTATGTGAAATGGCCTTTAAGTGTTCTTTTATTAAAAAACAAAAGTAACTATTTAAGGGAGAGGGCGCTTTCTAAGTCATTTTTCTTTATTATTGCGTCTTACTATTCATTTGGGTTATATTCTTATGTACTAATTAAGCTAATGGTTTTAAAGATTAGGAAGGCTATATTTATAGGAAGTATACCGGCATTTTCTTAGGGTAAAAGTGGAAAACCAGTTTTGAAAACCACTCTCATACCACCTGAAGGAGATTCAAACCCCGATCTCCCTGTCATCAGCAGTCTTGACTACTGCGAGTGCGACACCTTAGACCATATGGCCACCAAAGTGGGTCTTAAATCATTGTTGTGCCCTTTCCCCATAACCCAGTCATCTGCTCCCGCCAGATAGAGCCATTTATTAAAAGTACCATTGTTAAAATGAGTGTTAATATGTTCAACAATATAAATATATTGAAGGTTTTCGTGTATCTTAGGTAAGAGACACCAAAATATTGTTACACATTCCTTTACGAACTTATACATGAAATATTAAATAAAAAATGTTTCTAGGGTTCGTTGTAGGGACTTAAAACATGCATACTATATAAACACACAATATTATATTTTCACTTCACGAAATTGACTACTTGGCATTTCATATGTGGATAATTGTCAATAATGTTGATTTTAATGCTCGAATTAAAGATAGCCAAACAATACACAAGTTTACTAAGGAGTAGACTTTTTTTTTTTGCCTGAAATTGACAGAAAAATAATATTACAAACTGAACCAATATAATTTTATTCTTAATCAAAGTTTCCATTTCAGAAAAAAAATATTTCCCTCCACCCAAAATCATTGATAAAGAAGTAGAATGTGGGTTTATTTAACCTGGCCATACTGACGGTCAAAGGCAAATATTTGAAATTTAAGCAACATTTCTTTATACATATAATATACCACTTAATTTTGAGATTTTTTTTACCATTCTTAGCTTAAAAATTTCTTTAAGGACATTTTAGTACCAAAATTTAATTTTTGATCCAACAAAATCCTGTCATTTTATTTATAACAAATCTTTTAGTTAGTTAAATCTAACCATTGACCCATTTTAGACAAGACTCGCTTCAATGGGCGCATGGTCTAAGCTGTCACTCTCGCAATAGACTAGGACTATCGATGAGTGGGAGATCTAGGTTTGATCCTGGTTGTTTGTACTGAGGGTGGGTTTTCCTAAATGGTTACCCACTCTCTTCACACAAATGCAGGTACACTTCTCTAAATTCACTCTTCCTCATCCCTTACCCTTACCCCTTTCCCCACCTCTCTTTTCCATTCTATCATCAACACAACAATCGTCCTTACTACCTTCTGCCATTACTCAAAAGGAATGGTTTAATTTTGATTTGGGCACCCCTGACATTAATTTGTGGATATGTTCTGACCATAGTTTTATTTTTGTAATGGTAACCATGTGTCTCAACCTTACAGATAGGTATGTTAAGTACAAATACATTAATATAAATCAAATATATTATTTACCACATGAAAATGTAAATGTGTAAAACTATCTTTTTGAATTTATTGATCCTGCATGCATATTCTTCTCAGATTAGCTCCTTTTTTTTTGTATACCCTTTTTCTTTTTATGAGCTTGCTACACATTTTGAAATATTTTCGTCTCTGAATCAATACTGATGCAAGTTGGGAGCATTTTACTTTGTAGTGATTTGTTGCTGTAAAATTTTCCCCACTTTAGAGTTTAAAGAAATCTACTCTCGGAGAGTGTTAAATAATGTCCTATCTCACTTTGGGTTGGGCTGGGATATGCTGCAAACATCGAAGCTCTCTTTCCCCGGTGTAACGTAGGTCGCTGTAAATATTTTGTCCCCCCTCAGATGCGGCCAACACCGGTCACAGATAACCCCACCACCACCCTGATTAGTTTTTGTTGCATCCAAAGATTCACTATGTTAAATTATGTGTCCAAAGAGATATCATTTGGCCAGTAACTAAATTTACACACCAATATTTGCATTACTTGTTATTACAAAAGGTGAAACCAAAATTCATATTTCTTTAAAATCTATAATGCAGAAAGTTTTTATAAGAGACGTATCAAATGTATATCTCTGATTTTAATATTTATTTTAGCTACGAATCTTAGACCTAGAAAACAATTTTTTCCCTCACTGTTATGATTTTTTTTGCCCTTCAATTCTGATTTACTATACGGAACAGAAATGGTACCTAAATATTGACTAAATTTGGATTCACATTTAAAAAAAGAATGCTCTGTGTTAAAATTAATGATTTATGGGTCTGTTTAAAAGCCCTTTCCAATAAATATGTCGGCATAAGCCAATAACATAGTAAAGTAAAAAGCTAAAAGTAATTCAAAAGATAATTAAGAATATAAATAAATGTATAAACAAAATACAATATTGATTCTCAAATACACTTCAGGATTTGAAGTCTCTATTTAGTCTTTGTTAATGAAAATATGGTAGAATGGTTAAAACTTTTTTTATTTTACTATTCAAGTATTTAACATGTACTTTCTAAATCAACTGATTATGTCAACACACGACTTATAAACTAGCTCAAATCTAGAACAAACCTGACATCCAGCCCCCCACCTCTCCCTCCCCAGTTGTTAATTCAAAGGGGAAACTTGCATTTTATGGGGGGAAAAAAATTGGGCTCATAATTGAACCCAGGACCCTTAGCACAGTGGTCTCACACACACTGGCTAGCTAAAGTTTTTGACGATTAAATCTTTATCAAGTCTCCATTTGCTTTACTTGTACAAACTTCCCCGAATGACTTTCGGACACACGTATTCATTCTGATTAACATATGGTGTCACTGTTTCTCTATTCTCTGCATGCATTTTTCTGTGTGAGCCAGTTGTCTATTATCTTTCAGCAATCTTTTAATAATGTTCATATTTACGTGGTAACTACTAATAAATGATAAGGTTATGTCTTCTTTGTTATAATTTGTTAATTCCCCCTCCTTATTTTATATCAGCTTTAGTCTTCTATTAGGATGACATGTTTCGGTGATGTTACAACATCTTCATGTCTTATTTGTAATAAAGATGATTGACTTTAATTGATACTATCAGAAAGTTTGAGGATTTTTGAGGTGTTGGCATTCCACAAAAAGATTCTTCCATACAACACCTCAAAAATTCTCAAACTTTCCAATAGTATTGATTGAAGTCAATCATCTTTATTACAAATAAAACCTGGAGATGGTGTAACATCACCGAAACATGTCCTACTAGAAGATTAAAGCTGATATTAAATAGGGGGAAAGGAATAAAAAGTAAAAAATAATAACAAAGAAGATATAACCTTATCAATCATTCATTCAGCAAGCCTATCAATGGCCTAACTGCTGTGAAATTTCATAAATTCAGCTATCAGTATTTTGACATGAAATGGCAACCTCTGAATAAAGTTTGCTTTTTGTTATATTTTTTTTTAGAAAGTAAATTGGCTTTGTTGAAATGGCTTTATTAATTATATTAATACTTTTCTCTTTTGCATGGTTATTTAGTTATCCTAGTTATGTTTTAAAGGATTTTGCATAAACATTTAACTTTTGATTAACAAATAACATTTAATCGTTAACAACTATAAATAGCATTTTCAGCTTCTAAAGGTCTAATGTTTGAAAAATAAATTTTGGGTTTGGTAGCTATTAACCATCAAAATGAACAACATAAAATTGATAAGAAACTTTTTTAGATCACTTTATTTTGAATCTTTGAAGCTTTTTTTTTATGTCAGGCTGACTGCTTTTCACAAAAATACACAAAATTTGCATTTTAAAAATACATTAGTTTAAAATCCATCCATTAAAAATGTTGCTGACTAACCAATTTTATTTGATTTACATTGGTTTGTACTTTTTATTAGTGAAATATATAAAACATTAGCTCATTTTGTGATATATTTAAATTCCTTTAGTTTGTCTGGTGGTAAACTTATTTTATTAATGTGAGATTTAATTTAATTTATTTGGGCGATACAAAATCTACCTACACTCTAAGCAAATCATTGTGGAATTTTGCCACACTTTAAATTTGCAGCTTTTCAAAATAATCTTACTTGTACAACTTTAATCCACCTTCGACACATGCTAAATAATCAGTTTTTTTTTAAATGCACGTTGTTTTGGATGTAATAATTACATCAATAATTCTTAATGAAGCATGTCTCGTTACATCACAATGTGAGGGAGAGGAGTAGGCACTAAAATATGTGCAATGATTTTGTCTGGTCATTAAAACATTATTACTCGCCTCACTGGCCACATGGTCTAAGGTGCTACTCTTGCAATAGACTTGGCTGTCGAGTGATGGTGAGATCAGGGTTCCGATCCTGGTCGGGTGTTCTTAGGATGTTTTTTCCTAAATGTTTAATCCATTAGCCAAATGAATAGTAGGATACTGGTGATAAAAAAATGTAATTTTGTAGTTTTTAAAAGAATGATTTTGATGATAGTATAAAATGTAATATCCAACATTAAAAAAGGAAAGTAACTATTGTAAAGGTGCCGCACAATAACTACAAAAATGGAATCATTTGTATCAACAATATTGATGTAATGAATTTAAAATAAATTAGTAAAATCAACATGTTTATTGTTTTTCAAACTCGGGCTAGCATGTAAAGATAGGGAATGATAGCATCAATTAATATAGCATATTTCTTATAATATCTACACTAATAAATATGAGATAAAAGATAAAGTGTAATTTCACGTGCTTTTTTAAAAATTACATTTGGTTTAAGAATAGACACACACTTAATAAAATATACAAGAAATATATTTTTATAAAAACATCACATTCAATGTAGCATTTTAAAAACTTAAAAAAAAAAAAATCACAAGGTCATTATTATTTAGCATTTTTATAAATGGAAAGTTTTTTTATGCTTTACACATTATTTCTTCCATATTCTCTATTTATGTGTTTAAATACATAAATTCTGTTTACCGTGAAAGGTATCAATCGGCCTTACCTTGATGGATTACACCATGGCTATATCTTATAAGCTAAACCATAGTAGACCCATCAAGGTAAGCTTGCTCTTACCTTTCAGGGTAAATAATGGGTTAATTTTATTAATTATATATTGAAAATATTAAATACTGATTCCTTATAAACAACTTGTTTCCAGAACTGATTCCTCGTCCGGCCCGTTCGTGTGATGATCCTCCTCTTTATCTGAGGCTCCGGATGGGGAAACCCATCAACAAAAAGATTCCCAAATCAACCCCGATCATGTCGTACGGCAAGAAGAAGATGAGACCCGAATATTGGTTCAGCGTTCCGAGAAACAGGTAAAATATAGCAGAAATGTTAGTAGCATAGATTTGCAGTTGGATGATTTTGTTTAATTAAAAAAAAAAAAGAATTAAACCTGTATATAAACATTACTAAACAGTCATAATATCAAGGTAATAGTTATCACTTTAGAAAAGTTGCTAGATTTACTTTCATGTATTCATAATTAATTATGTGATGTTAAAATGTTTAGAAATGAGGTGGTCCAATGGCTAGATAATTTTATAATAAAGGAAATTGATAAAACTAAGGAAAGGAAAAATAGGAAAAATAAACTACTAAGAATAAATTTGATGAAGAAAGCCCACCTAGGGAAAGAGGGAAAATGCTGGAAGAATCCAATGCACAAAGGTGATATCTTCTTCCTTTATTCTGTCCTCTATAGTAGAAATAGTCACGCACACATTTTAACACAAATAGAATAATATTTCGGCATTGTTGCCTTTATCAAACACAAACACTGGATTACTCCATTTTGAAATGAAGTAATTCATAGTTTTGTGTATCTGTACACTCTTCTTTAAACATTAAATAATAAAAAAATAACTTAAGGAATGTTTGTTTGATTGTTTAGGTTTTTTAAAAAAAATATGTACTCGATGTAAATGTAATAAATTAAAAACTCCCATTAACCAAGAAAAACTGTAAAAAAGGTTGGTGGATATTTTATATTATATTTATATTATATTATAAAAAAGTCCACTTACCTTTTGAAAGTTTTTTCTTTTATTACATTTACATTGATTGAGTACATATTTTTGAAAAAGCATAAATTTCCAAACATCAAATTAATAAAATTCCCTTACTTTTCCAGGTTTTCCAGACAACATATAATGTTTTCTGGAAAACCTGGGAATTTTATTAAGTTTTGCGTCTGCCCTGTTTTGATTATAGAGTCACTACAAATTTTGTTGTTATATTTGAAAGATGGTACAGGAAAGGTGGATAAAAACATTTAAAAGTGAACAAACAAAACACAATATGGCTTTTACAATAAAAAGAACACAGTTCACACTTTACACTGCTGCCACTGGACAAAGAGGTAATGGTTTGCCTCTTAAAGAAAATCACTCACTACCGCCCAATCCCCCGACCTTGTTTTCACTCTTTAGGAACTCATCTGCTGGGTGTGTTAAACGTGCAAAGCAACCTCTTTAAAGAGGAAACCGAAAAACAGAAAGGAAGAAAAAGGAAATTGGTTTACAATTTGCCAAAATACCTCAAAAAAGAGAAAAAAAGGTTTTAATTTAGGAGAGAGATTCATTATCAAATAAGTGATAGCGCCTAATCAGGCTGATACAGGCTGTTTTTCTTTGGGTGTTGGGATGCAAGCAATTTCAAGGCCAACTGGTTTATAATTTCACTACGCTTCTGTCGTGGTATGTTAAGGTTAATCCTTAGGTGGCGCCATTGAAGCGGATGACGATATAAAAATATGTAAGACCTTGGATGGTATTTCTCTTTTTATCATCTTATCCCTCCACTCCCCCCCACTTCTCCTATTTGAGATAGTTGCGGGTTGGCATGGTTGGTATGCAGATAAGCTATTAAAATGTGATTTAGACAGAGTTTGTGTCTCCATGAAACCAGTTTCTTTTTTTTTTTTAATCCCCCCCCCCCCCCTATGTGTGAACTGGGTGGATAAATATTAAACTGAAACGTGTTCAAGCTTGGTCTAAGAAGCTAATCTCGCAATAGACAATAACTGACGATGATTAGGACATTGGGGTTCGATCATGGTTGGGTGTACTGCATTCCTCCCCCTCAAACGGTTTCCCACTCTCTATACAACCGCTGGTACACTACCTCTCTAACAAAAATGGAACCCTGCTCATCCCTAAATCATTAGCGTAATCACTACATAAGAATATAACCCAAATGAGTAATAAAATGCAGTGCTTAGAAAACAATAAATAAATTCTGTAATGTTTTATGAAATTAACATATATTTAGTTCATAAGAGCTTATGCCGGATTCTTAAGTCTATGAATCATTTGGTGACGGGACAATTCCTGGATAACTCTGTGGTTAGAACATTGGCGTGCTAAACCAAAGGTCTCGAGTTTGATTCCTATGTCCAGCTGTAATTTCTCAATTTAAAGAACATGATTTCTAGATACAGCTATAAACATAATTAACAAAAATATTAGTGTTGCGTGATTTTGATCAAATCTTATTTAGTCATAGAAAAACAAATTCTTTACACTGCCTTGTCTATAAATTTTTTCAAGAATCACAATTTTTTGAGGAATTGTGTGTTTTGACAAGATTTACAAACTAAAACTGCAAAAATTTTTGGTAGGTTTAATCAAGGATATGAGGCACTTGCTATTATTTCTTGCATTTCCTCCAAAATGTCGATATCTTGGAAATTTTTGTTTTTGATATAAATAGGGGTGTGCAGGATTTCGGGATTCCTGCGGGAAAAAATTTCCCGTTCCGATTTGATTGTCGTGAAACATTCTGTAATCCTGAAAATTTCAGGAAATGTTTGGGAATTGCTCTTTTTCCATATTTAATTTATATTTAACTTGCTTTTCATGTTTTTTTTTATTATTTAAATTTAAATATGTATGTAAACCTATTCTAGATGTAAATTTAGATTTACTTTGTGTTTCATAAATGTAAAAATTACTTAAATTTTCATTTATATATATATATATATATATATATATTATATGTCTAAACTTCCTCTCTTAGATCCTATGTATTTATTTAACAAATTAAATATTGCCGGTGTTTTAAGGTACGTAATATTATCAAATTTAGAAATAATTAGTTTTACTTTTTAATTCCCATTCTCGTCTCGAAGTAAGGGATTCCAAAATTCCTTTTCCCGATCTCGTCTCTAACCAAAAAAATGGTAAACCATTTACTAAAAATCACCCTCGGTACTCCCTAACATTATTTGGACCCCCGAATCTCTCTGGGTCCTACACAGTCTAGTTCAGTGCAAGGAGGACTCCTTGAACTTTTTGGCCATCAAAGTTATGTTTGATCTTGAATTTGTACCAAGAAACAGCTCTGCAGTTTTAATTATTGATAGCTTCTCTTTTCTCTATAACCATGTTTTTTTTATATGCGTTTCGGTCTCTTTGAAAAAGCAAAATATGTCAAGTTTCATAAAATTTCTACTGCGACAGAAATATAACTTTTTTTTTTGTTTGTGTGTGTGATCCGGCAGAGTGGACGAGTTGTACAGCTTTCTACAACTGTGGGTACCGCATTTGTACGGAGATCTGGACGACATGGACCCCAAATCCCGAGGCTTCGAGCTGGTCGAGTCAGACACGGAGCTTTGGGAGGACGAGGGGGGAGATCTCAGCAGACGTGGCACCTTGGAGCGTTCTAGTAGCTCTGAAGACGGGGATCTGGGTGAACTGACGCGCGAGTCTTGGGAGGTGAGTACTCGTCAAACTACTCTGTGTGACAGTGCGTGTGGGACTGAACAGTTATCAAGCTAGTGAAAATATGATATAATTGTATGTCTTACCTCTTAGTATTTTCTAAAATATGAAATAAAGTGCTTTAAGCCCACAAATAAATATGATAAAATCAAAGCTAATAAAGCACAAATTAAGTTTAAAAAAAAACTTAATAAATGAACAAAATATTCGTCAACTAGCCTATATTTAAACCCCTAAGCAATACTCACACTACTTACCATCCCCATAGAACACCGTTTCTCAAAGTTTGGTCCCAGACCCCTGGTTGACTGTGGCGGCTTATCGAGCGGTCCGCAGAATCCAAGGAAGTTTAGTAATAAAAATTAATAATATAATGTAGATCACATGTAATACAAACATTTGAAATGCAAACGATCAAATATGAATTATACAAACTACACCATATATTTAGACACAAATCGCATAGAAAAGGAATTCTATACCAACCTGTCAACCATATGAACAAATGTTTATAATAAATTATGAGGTTTAAAATGTTAAAAAATAGTCAAACTGTTGCTTACTAATTAATTGTAATTATATTATATATTTTGTTCAATTCATTTAGTAAATTAATTTTTCTCTTGCAATAATATTCTTGAAATGGAATAACTTTGAAAAAAATATTTCTAGATAACTTTTAATCTCCCACTATTGTATTTTTAAAAATTATTATTTTAAAACTCCTAGTAGTAGAAATTATTAAAATTCACTTATAATTACGACGCTCTTGGCAGACACGGTGGGTGATCTGTTAGTAGGCAATAAATAAGGTAGTGTGTGTGCCACTGTCACAATCGTAGATCGTCTCCAGCCTGTGGCCAATTCAGTCTAGTAAAATTCCTCCATCCTCCTCCGCCATATATATTGACAAAAGTTTATTTTTTTCCTCGCTTGTAATAATTATTAGAAACATAAATTTTACTTTTATATTGAACAGGGGATTTCCCTTTGTAATTCTTAAGTGAGATAAAAAAACGTATACTATTAAATATATTAATTAAGGTTTTCACCCTGAAAATATTCATTTTTAATCATATTTACGCAAAAATATCTGGCTAATGTACAAACTAAGTCTTTGCAACACATTTACCACATTGATGTTCATTTTTTTCCCTATTGTGAGCATGTTTTTTTGCTACTTCTTAAGAGTTATATTTGTCATTGACACTTCAAGTTTTGTCTCGGCCAGGCATTGAAGCATGAGAACATATGACATGTGTAGACAGTCAATGCATGGAAGACAAGCTGTATGGTAGTGGTTTTCACATATGACTTTGCCCGGGTCGTGTGGCGAAGTTTTGTAGCCAATGATAATCTTATTTTTTAATGTACTATTTTAATATAACACAGCTTAAAAAATAAATTTAGATTTATTTACCTGCTAACAATGTTCACTAAGTTTTTAAACCAAGGCGGGTCAAATCATAATCTTAAATTTTCTTTGATTGTTGAACCCAAATTCGAATTCTCGAATCTTTAAAAATGTAAAATTCTACTTAAAGTGAAAACATTTCAAATACAATTTTTAAAAAAGTTGTTCTAAAACTTGTGCCACGGGAAAAAGTTATTTTTTTGTCCTATTTATTTTTTTTTATTATTGCTCTTCCAACCACACTAGTATATATAATTCCTTTTATTAATTACTTAAAATTGTTGTATCAAGTCAAGGTTTGCAAGTATGGTTCTGTGATAACTTTTTGATATTCTAACAAATCTTGAATCTCTCAGATACCATAAGATTCGAGGATTTGAGCTTTCCATTTCTAGTTTGAACTAATTTATTTTTATTTTCTTGCAAACTTAATTAAGAGTAGCCTTTTAAATTACTTTTAGAGTGACTTTTTTGCAACACTAGATCATAATTCAATCCATGGCGAGCTTGTAAGTTTGATTTTTTTGGGGGAATAAAACTAAATTAGTATTCATCAAGTTATTAAAGATAGCTTTTGATTCATCAGTGTTGATACTTCTCTGGAAGAATCTGGAAAAGTCGAGGACTTGTTAATGACAGCATAAATACAGAAAGATTTTGAATTTAATGAAAGGTCTCAGGAATTTTCATTTAATTTTTGTAATAATTTGCAAAAGAAATACAAATAATACTATTAGAGGAAACACATTTAGGACAGTACCTATATCGATTTATTTATAAAACAATTTTTATGAAACACATTTTTAAAAGGTTAATGTGATATGTATTAAATAACAAACTTTTGAATAGATGTGATTTTTAATTGGTAGCTATGTTTTATAAAATATTGGATACTAAACTTATTTTTGGGCCGTAAAACGTGTAAGTCTGGGTATTTTAAAACTTAAAAATGTATCAACTCTATCAATAAAAGTATATAAAATTCAAATTTGATTTTGGATAGGAAAGTTCCAAAAAAAAATTTATATCTTATTGGAAAGTGTAGTTAATTAGTAATAATGCAAACTTTTTTACTAAAAACCTAAATTACAAAGCAACTGTAAGAAAATTTTAAAAGTAACCAGTTGGGAAATAATATTTTATGATATATTTTTATGGAGGGCAGATTCCTTGGTGTTTTGTTAATATGTAATGTTTGGGGAATGGCGAATTATTGCATTCCTAAGAAATGAGTTTCTAGTTCTAGGTCATGCTGTTGTATTTTAGCATAACCTTTCCTTCAATTCTCTAATTTTATAATTAATAATTTTACTTTTTTAAAAAAAGGAATGGTATGAACTATAAATTATGAGTTAGAGAATTAAGGTTTCTGTTTAAGAACAATTTATAACACAATATAATATGAATGTATATTTTAAGTTCGTTGTTTTTTCTTTCTTATTATTTATAAATCATGATAACCTATATTTAAAAAAAAATAGGTAGTTAAAAATAAATATTTGTGTTACTGTAATTATTTTAATATATGTATGTTGGTTTAAATTAGGAGGTAGTCAAAACCCTTAACTGGTGATACTAGAATCAAAATTGTTTATAGACCTACATAGCATTAAAAAACACACAATTACATTTTTAAGGACAAGTTTTCACTACCACTGACACCTTCGTATTAAGAGAGGAGACTACTATCTAATAATGAAAACTAGTCCTTATTAATAAGTTGGTGTGTTTTTTAGTGCTATATATATGAACATTTTCTACTAAAGTATAATTTGTGAAAATGTGCTGGCTATTCCTCGTAATTTAAACCATTATTCCAAATAATCTTTGATATGTTAGAAATAATTTATTGTTTGACGATAGATGCAAGTAATTATGTCATTCAAATTGCATTTACGTTTGAAACCGAAACATTTAAATTTTGAAAACACATTATTTACAGACATATTATTGTGTTATGAATTGTATTTTAGGATGGAACAGCAAAGGCTTCTCCCACTTTGGCAGTCATTCAAAGTAATGCAAATAAGTCGGTTTGTTTGAAATAAACTGAAAGTTATAGATGAAAAGCATTGTTTTAAATTTCTGTTGAAGTCGGGTTGAGCATGTGCTGTCCCTTTTTTTTTTAAAGATGGTTGTAGTCGGTGTAAAGAGTCAATAGACAAGTTGAGTGCTTATCATGATTGTTACTATTACAAACAAAGAGAGAGCGGGTAAAACACATTTTCATTTTTTCGGCGTAAGAGAGGATCAAACGTTTGGCAAGGTATTCACACTTTAAATATTGTTATTCCGAGTAAAAGAAAATAAATAAACTGAATGGCTTCAATTAACTTAAAATTACTAGGGTTGGACACAAGCCACTATTTTACTAATCCGAATATCCAATACTAATCTTCATTTTACTTAGGATAATTATATTAGAATCTTGGAAAATATTAGAAACATATAAACACACACACACACACACCTAATTACGCAATTACCGAACAGGATAGGCAATAAACTGTGCATAAAGCTTAAAAAACAACAACTTCGCACCTAATCCATCCTCAATAACTTTCTCCACACTTCCCTATCCTTGCACACTCCCTTCACATCAACAACATCAATACACCGAGTCAGACATGCTCTTTTATTCTTAAAACTCTTAATGTTTCTCTTTTTCACACATTTGTCTACAACATTTAGCCACGTCTTACATGGCCTACCCCTTCCTTTTGATCCACACACTCTACCTTCATATATTTGCTTTGTCACTCGACCCACACTCATCCTCTCAATATACCCAAACCAACGTAAGACACTTCTTTCACATTGATCTATTGTATTCCCTTACAAACCACATTCCTTCAGCATCCATTCATTACCGACTCTGTCCACACGAGTTTTTCCACACACATTTCTTGGATATCTCATTCCAACCGCATTCACTTTGCTCTTGCCCATAGTGTTTTTTCTAGGCACTCATGACAGATATTAAACAACTGTTGATATTACCATGTGAAGAAAATTAAACACCGCGTTTCTACTGGAACAATATTTGATTTATTTTTACAAAAAAAAAAGAAGTTTTTCTATAAAACCTGCAAAAACGCTGACTTTTTTTTTTGGCATTCCCTACAATTGATTTGTGCAGTTATGTTTAAATTTTCTCTATCATTCTTTCAATATTTACCCAAAGTAGGTTACAATGATAATAGTTGCGGCCGTCGAATTCCTGGTATTTTATAGCCGACTTTGACGTGTATAGTAAAAATCATAATAGTAACAATAATAAAGACCGCTCTCTCATCTTGGCTGTTGACTTGGTACGCAGACTCTATCCTTGTCAAGATGTGTAATGCAAGAGGTCTTGAGGGCTGTTGTGGCTAATGCTGGCTGTTTTTTTTTCCCCCTCTTGTTTCTCACTTTCCTCCCCCTCCCCTTTGGGGCGCAGGTCATCAAGGCGCCCTATGCTAAGCTGTACACTATTTTGAAGACTCAGACTCAATCTTCTGAGTCTGAACCAATGGAGGAGGTGGGCCCACTCCCCAGTACGTTCAAAATGGCATGGATTTCACGGTCCAGGAAAGCGTTCCCCTCGTGTCAAGTCTCCTCCCGTCCCTCCCCATTAGGCGTGGTTATTAATAACTGTTTTGGAACATTACTAAAAAAAAAATGGTTTGTTAAATTGATATTTAGGATAAACAACAAAAACTTGTGTACGGACTTTACAATTTGGATGTAAACAAAATACAAAATGATTTTGATTAAAGATTTGTTAATTGTTTAGTTGATAAGTAGTTTATTATTTTCCAAATTGCTAAAAAAAAATCTAAATAACTCATTAGTTAGGTTGCAAAACATAGAATATCAACACCTGTTCCGCTAGAATTGTGTATTCATTATATAATAATTACAACTTCAGCTTCTAATTGTGTAAGCTCTTGTGTCTAAATAATGGTTTTCCACCACTTTACGTAGACATATTTTTAGGTACCACTTTTCAAATCGCAAGACCTTTTGCTTGTTGAACAATACATTCACTGCGAAATCGTTAATTTGGCTTTATTACCCGTATGTTTGATAGAATAACCTTCTCATAAATAATTAAAATATCTCTTGTAATATTTGCTATGCTGGTGCAGCATTAAATCCTAGAAGGTGTAGTAATAATAATAATATTAATAACAATACAAAACTCCATGGTGTCAACCCAGAATCAATCCACTCTGGCTGCTGTATTTTGGCGAATATAGCTCCAACTTAGTCGATTGTGGCATGTAAAAGAACCCTGGAAGGTATGTGAAAATACCTTTACTGGCAAAATCGGTAGGCTCTTTTCTATCGCTCGTAGAAATTCTGGTGTGCTGATATAATCGGTTCAGAAAGCTTATGTTAAATACCTCAAGTAAATATATACATATAACTAATTCAAATGTAATTTAAAATTCGTGAAAAAAACAGTCTCCCTGCAAACCCTGGTATTCTTTTGCTTAATCGAAAAGTTTCAGTTCCAATTAGTTCTGATTAACGAGGTTCTTCTGTGAATTATATCAACTTAACTGCTTTCCTGGCGCCTTGAAAATCTTAGCCGATTGAACTTTGTAAATGTTGTGGCCTAGAGTTTAGAATAGCTAGTGGGTAGCCTAGCCATCGCATATCTCCATTTTTGAAAGTTGAACTAACCAATTTAATTGTAGCCTTAGTGAGAATGTTGTCTTGCACAGAACAAAATTTCACCCACCACTAGTCTAGAAATATTTGCACTTTGCACTTTTATTTTGGCACTTTGTGTTAGATTTGATAGAACTGTAACTGGCTTAGTGTTAATTTTTAATGAAAATGTGTTCCAGTAAACTGTTTAAATTGGTACTACCATACATAATGTTTTAATGCCGAAAGGATTTAGTACTTGAACCTAAATGTCGGAAATTCTTATCCCAACTAATTGATGTATAGAAATGAGTTGGTGTGGGTTTCTTTTTCATGCAGAAATGTCCATTACCAATTGTACGTAAATTTTATATGAACTTAACTTAACCCGGATGTCTGGTTAACATAATATACGCTAATTAAAATGTACGCCCATCAATTTGTTTCAAAACAGTGGTTACAAAACACTATTTATTGGCCTTTTTATCAGCTGTAACTCTTTCATGCGGAAACCACTACACCGATTGTGCTGAGATTTTATGGGATCACTCTGATATCTGGTTAACATAAGCTAATTAAAATCCACGTCTACCATTTTGTTTCAAGATGGACAGTAAACACTACTTTTTGGTATTTTTGTACAGCTTCTTCCTGTTGTATTTACATCGGATCAACTTGAAAGGTTTCTAGATATAGATACATAATATAATAAAACACAGCCCATATGAAGAATGCTTAGTTAGCTAGCAATTGATAAAACTGTTGGCATTTTTATGAAAACATTTACTATTTACTTTTGATTCAGGATGGGGATTTAATTTTATTTGTAATTAGTGTTTGTTCTGTAAACTATATTGTTAAATGTTATGCTAATGTTCAACAAAAAATGTATACATTTGCAACCTATGCAAAACTGTTGTTCCCCCCCCCGCCTCCCTTATGCTAATGCTAACTACTACAGTAGGCTATCTCTCGATACATTTAGTACATAAACTATTCCAATATAATTTAGACTTGATTGAATTCAACGCATATACCTTAAAATACAATCATTTGATTCACCATAAACGTTCTTTGTGTAAATTTGGCACCTACTAGTGATGTGATGATGATGTCCTCTGTCTTTTTTTTTATACATACATGTTATTAATTTAATGGATTGTAGAAGTATTTAAACTAGAACGTGACCTTCCTTCACCTTGGAAACCTAGTAGTCCCTACCTTGATGGCTTAAATCACGGGCCAACAGTCTCTGCCACTCTTGGCATGTGGAACCATTTTCAATAACACATTGAGTGATTCGAATAAAAATAATATAAAACCTTCATTTTTATTTAGTACCATTGATGTGTGTGATAATTTTAATAAGGTGTTTAATGTTTCAATGATCCGATTATTTTGTCTCATAATTTCAAAATCATATCTTTAGAAATTAAATTTTGCCAAATACATTCATAATGTTTGTATTTATTCTGATTTATCCGACTTATAATGTTATATTAAATATTCGAGAAACAGTTAATTAATTCAATGGTTCTTAACCTTTTAATAAAAAACAAAACAAATTAACCTACCCCTACCTAAATGTATTAAATGAGACATCTACTGTTGAATACTTTCAACTAATTTGACTATTCTTATTTCTAAGGTATTAATTAATGCTAATCACATGCAGGAGTAAATTCGAAGTCGATTTCGCTGCTTTGTTTTAATATTTACCATCGTGGAAAATCCCTTTCCACATAAATAAGTAGAAACAAAGGGCAACAAATTTTGAATGGCGTTAGTAAACAGTTGGAGATTGTTTTTACTATCTGTGATTTCTATTATAGGTGCTTCCCCTCAATTAACTCGAGAGTCTACTGTACTTATACGCTTACTTTCATAAAATAATTTGTTCCAGAATGTAAAATTTAAGATAATTGACTTCATTAATAAGCAAATAACATTATACATTATTTTTTCGAGGCCCCCCCCCCCCCTTCACACACACAGAAAAAACCAAACTTTCAAGACCCCCTGGTTAAGAATTGCTGATTTAATGTATTTGATTTAGAAACTTGTTACATTTTCATTTTACAAGATCAACTTAAATTTGTTTAATAGTTGTACTAGTTAACAAGTATTAAAATATAAACATTTTGGGTGGGATTAGGTTGGTTGGCACGCTGAGCGAACTTGAAATATTACCTCGGCACAACAAGTTACTAAAAGGTTGCCGACCCCTGTTATAACGGAACGGGCCAGTTTCACATGTGGTTCTAGGTAGGTGTAGTCCTGTATTTAGTGTTGCGCCGCACTTAAGGTGTTTGAATTATGACTGTGAAACGAAAAGAAAAAAATAAAAATTTGGAAGAATTTTTTTAAAAATACTTTCACCTATGCATGTATACAAAGATGCATCACAAGGCTGCCACACACCGGGTAGATACAGGGAGGAATTTTTTATTTCTGGGAAACACTGAGAATTCACGGGAATTTTGCAAAATCTAGTCAAAATACTGGAATATTTGTTAATTTGGGACATTTAACTGAAAGATTTAAAAGGTCTTTGGATGGACAAAGAGTGATCCGAATAATTAAGCACGCTGATTCAAACACGTCTTATTACCCCTTAAACGAGGATTGTGAAGCGACAGAAGAGGTATTTCCCCATCGATCTTAAATCATCGTGTTTTGAACATAAGTTACATGCCTTATGACTACTAGATAAATATTGCTATCGGGAGGTTAAAGTTAGCGACCAAGATAGCTATCTGAAGGATAAATATATTTTTATGCAGAACATGCAAAGTTGATACTGTTTTTACTGGTGTGCGCATGTGTACAAGCCCTGCTACTACCTGGCAAGTGGCAACAACGCTTAACGGTTGTTAAACAATGGCGGCTAAACGAATGAGAGGAAACAGATGGCGTCACGTGGGCGCAGAAGATAAGATGTCTTTCAAGTACTAATTTCGGTGTCTGCCAAAATGTGGGCAATAGTTGGGTACAACGTTTACAAAATTTCATTTATTGTACTCACATTTTGATAATTTGTTTTGTTTTTATAAAATATAACTCTACAAATAGCTTGTCGGTTTATATAAAAGTGTGAATTAAATTTTATAACTTTATATAGTTAGAGCCCGGGCCTACTAAGCACATGAACCAAGATTTTAACTTAAAAACAGATTCTGATTGGCGAAACCTCATGAAAAACAACGCGTCCCTATGGCAACAACCATTTTAACTTTCAGATAAAAGTTATCAGGTACTTAAACCTCTCAATAAAAATGTGGTGGATAAATACATTTTATCTGGCAGATAAATGCTATCTGGCAGTCATAAGACGCACTTTTAACTTATCGATCAGATATAAATATTTATCTGTCTGATTGATATTTATCCAAGAGTCATAAGGCCCTAAGTCACTTTGATGGAAAATGACGTTTTATTACTCTTTTCTTCGATCCAAGCTGCCTAGAAAATTGGCAATTTCTTCTAGAAAACACAAGGAACTTAGTAGTAAAAAAAATAGGCGTAACCCTTTATCAGTACAAACTTTAATCCACATATGAGTGTGAAACTATTTAAAATGAGCAGCATGTAACAGAATATATCAACATAATATAGTGCAAGTTTCTGATGGCTTCCCAAGTATTTATCACAAATTGATAGTAATATTAGTCAACGTGTCTGGTCTTGGGGTAAAGTGCTCTCCTAACAACCAGATGTTTGTCGGCTCAAACCCAGCCGGGGTCAATTAAATCTTCTTGATCAATAAAAATCTGTATCACATGTTCCTTAGTAGGGGAAATAAATCTGTCTCATGTTGATTGTAGCATGTAAGGTGTCCGTGAAACAACCTTTCCGGCAAATTTTCTAATCCTGTTTGCTCTCTCATAGAAATCCTCGTGGCCTAAAGTCGGTTTAGAAAGTGTGCTGTTAAATACCTAATAAAAATAAATCATCAACTGTTTCCAGTCTGTGGCCGGGTCAGTTTAGTCAAATGCCTCAATTTTCCTCTATCCTTCCACCACGCTTCCTCCTTTAATGTCTTCCATTCTTCTCCCCTCACTTGATCAAATTCTGACTTATGATCCTCCCGTCTCTTTCTTAGCCTCCCTTGCAGTCTTTTCCCTACATACATCATTTCCAACATTTTCTTTGGAATCCCCTCTTTTTCCATCCGCTTTACATGTCCATACCATCTCAGTCTGGCTTCTTCTACTCTCTCATATGCTCTCTTTACTCCCACTCTTTCTTAGATAACTTCATTCTTAATCTTGTTTCTCACAAACTTCACTCCCATGGCCTCCAATTTCCTGGTTTTGCTTACATTCAATGTCCATGTTTCTGCTGCATATGTGATACAAAGTAAGCCCTGTACAACACTTCAAGGACACTTTTCTTCTTCATTGCAGGTTTCTTATGCACCTCTAGAATAACTCTCTGCTGTCCTCTTCTGTAAATAATTAAAGATAGTAAAAGTCAAATAAACAAAAAAAAAATTCTTTTTCTGCTCCCATTGAAGCTGAGATAAAACAAGTTATTTTTAGGTATTCCATATCAGCTTAGACCTTGTGATATCACCGGTGAGAAATGTGTCTGTCTCTCTCTCTTTAGTATACCTTTGTTTACAATTCTCTTCCTAGGTAAACGAACCTTGTCCCATTTTCAGTTTAGATGTCTGCATTGTCATACTGTGCCTCTCGGCTGCATTAGGTAAAGAAAGGGATAGAGGATTGATGTCACAGAGGTGGTGCATAAGTAGTAATTATTATTTCATTTTTCCAAGGATTCACACATTGCCTTAATCACCTTCATATTGTGTTAGACTGCTAAACTATTCCATGATTTATAATATTTATTTATAGAATTTTGTGTATTCTTTTTATTTTGCGGCTAGGACTGGCATTGTGTCTTGACATTAAAAAGTTACTCCAGTGATATACCTGCGCTTTAGTGGCTAAACGGTCTAAGGCATTATTACTCTCATGTTGGACTTGCTTCTTGATGACTGGGAGATTGGGTTTTGAATCCCGGTTGGGTTTATTGAGCGTGGTTTTCACTAAATGTTTTCCCACTCTCCTTCCACTCAAATGCAGGTATTTTACCTATAAAATGCTTTCTTCTCCATCCCTGCCTCATTAGAGTAATTATCATGTAACAAATAAAATGTATAACAACATTTTGTTTCTACAATGTTTGGTATCGAGATACTAACAAACCACCTCTCATTCTTGTCTAACAAGTTTTAATGGCACAACTTACAAGAACTTAAACATATGTTCAATATATTTTTGACAAGCTTCGTTCAATAAACTGTCATAATGTTGTTCCTACTTATAAACTGCTTACCCAAATGTCCCGGGCAATTTTAATAATCACTAATGCTATTTTTTTCTAAGACTTTGTACTAAAAGTTCATGTATTCATCTTGAAAGATTTAATAGTTTTAATTCATCATGTTTAATTTCACCAGTATGTAAATTAATTGACTTCATAATAAATGATGAAACAGCACGTATTATTCTCTCGTTGAATTCCTTCAAGTTGGCATTCTGTCAGTGCTTATTTTTAGCATAGTCAGCTGCAATGATACATTTGTAGGTTGCAAGGCTTACGCAGTTTGTGTTGGTGTTAAAAATATATTGTGATTCTCCTGTACTGTGAGTGATTCAATGGATTACATCTTGAAAAATTAAATTCGAAATGTGTTCTGAATCTTCTGTAAGTTTTAGTTTGTTTCACTCTATATATGTTTTTTTGAAATGGTTACAAATGTTTACGACACGAGTCGGTGCCTACTTCTGTAGTAAGGGATAGCAGGGATAGTGTTTTTTACATTTAGCAACCAATACTAGGGTGATTTAAAGATAGAAATTTGTTAGTTAAATTAGCAAGAAAATGACCCGCCTCGGCGGCGTAGTTGGCTAACGCGCTTGTCGTGTTGAGCCCGACTGCTGAGGACGGGGAGATCGAGGTTCGAATCTCGGTCGGGTGAACTGGGGGTGGTTTTTCCTAAATGGTTTTCCACTCTCCCTCCACGCAAATGCGGGTTCACTTCCTCCATATTCGACCTTCCCAATTCCTAAATCCATTAACGTAATTAGTACTTAAAGCGTTTAACCCGAACGGGTAGTAAGACGCGGTGCTAAATATTATTATTATTAACAAGAAAATGACAATATGGTTTTATCTAAAGGTTTAGTTGCCAATGAATCAATACATTTTCTTACTAACAACTATCAACCTGACATTTTATAAACTGTGATACTCAGTTTTGATGGTCTAATGGTCAAAGTCCTAAGTCGTCACTCTCAAATAAGACCCAACTGCCGATGACACGTAGGCCGGAGTACAAATCATGACTGTGGGTTCCTAAATGGTTTTCCACTGTCCCCCCTCCATTCAATTGGGATTACATTGCATCTTAATTCAACCTTCATCTCTGCTCATTTAGTGTGAATATGTGAATAGCACGAACGGTTAGTTATGCTCAGAACTGTGGATTCAATACGGCAGGTCTTAAGACTCAAGACTCCTTCGTAAATCACTAGAGTATAGCAATTTAAATTAGTAATCACAAATTTACTGCCGTAAAATGCTCGGTTAAAATTATGTCATTGGAAGCTTCTTTGGCGTTGTTAATGTATATTTAAATAAATCTGTAAATCCGAGCAACAAATATTGCTAAAATATTAAAAAGTTTTTATTTTGAAGACTAAATCGGAATAGGTACATTTTTTTTCTGGAATCTTTGAGTCGATACATTCTTATTGACTTGGACTCCACCCAAGGTTGCTTTCGACTCGCTACTTATTTGCTCAAATATCTTTCTGAATGTTCGACCGAATTTCAGCTTCACGAGTGAAGTTGAGTGCTAGCCACCAACACATTTCAGCCTCATTTGAGTTAAGTTTCATAGAGGAGGGCGCTCGCTCAGGTCTCATTGATTTGTGGAAAAAATTTGTCATTGAGGGAAGCAGCACTCAATTAGTGTTAATAAGAGACTCTAAACAAAGGCGAATGTGTTTTATACACATATGTCCCCTGATACAATTGCTGAATGTGTAGAGGAGGAATAAGATATGTTGTGTGAATAAATGAAAAAAAAAAAAAAAGGATGTACTGTTGCGCACTTGTGTGAACTCTTCTATTAAAAACAATTTAATGACCTTGACACCCGTTGTCAAGAATTAGCATTTCCAGTTAGTGTTAATTGTTTTTATGGAGCGACTAGGTTAATAACGAATTAAGAAGTTAATTTGTTATTTTTTTTTTCTTTAAACTTCATGCTAATACATCTTGCAACTTTATGCCACTGTTGTGCACTTTTATTGCCTTGAACCGTTTTTATTACCACGTTCTCTTATTACCACATTTTATTGTGCAAGCGTGAGAGTTTCTTGTTAATTTTTAATTTACTTTCGACAAAAACACTCAACTGATTAGTGAAAAATTGTTTGTATCTCGAAACTTTAGGATATTGGAAAACAAAATGTATTCGAACATTTTCACAAAGTAAATGAATTAAGCTTACATTTTAGAATTTATTTTCATTATTTTAGTTTTTACCAGCGTGCACTTTTAATATATGCAAATATGTGTTTACAGCTCATGGTGTATACTCAAGTTGACCAATGAAATTCCTGACTTTTCCCCGATTTCCCCTGATCATTTTATAAAATTCCCTCCTCGGTCATATTTTTTTTACCTATCTTTTTTTATGAATAATAATAAGTATTAAAATTAATTTAAATAAACATGTTTCTTTTATTTGTATTGACATAGTCTATTAGGAATTATAAAATACATTACAAAACTACAAAGACAGTTTGAATCATATTGTAATTTACTGATTTAATGATTACTATATTACATATTTTGATTATGACAAAAAAATTCCTGGATTTTTTTATTTATTTATAAAATTGCTGACTTATTCTCGTTTTTCCCTGAACACTTAAATTCTCATCTAATTCCAGTTTTCCCAGATGTTAGAAACCCCGCATTTACAGTCCAATTTTTAATGGAAGAGCCTAGTAACTATTATATTATCGACTTTAACACATCCTTAAGTCAAGTCATGTGAAATGTAGCTTTCATTTTTGAAAGCTATTATCAAAATCTATAAAATGATATAATTATAATAATAATATATATATTAACATTTTATTGATGCTGTCTGCAAAAAAAAAAAAAAATTGAATTTTCCAAAAGGCTCTTTTAATGAAAATATGACCATACATTAATTATTATTAATGGAATTGTTTGTTGGACACACTGACTAAACATCAAGCTCATCTAGTTCGGTTTGAATTTAGATTTGGTAAGAATTTCTCTCTCTATGTAAATGGTTTCCAAATCTTTTGTCGAACAAATTCTGGTGAATTTTTCTTTTAAATTCCATCTTGTCAATACTTACCATGTAGGTGTTCCTAATTAAATGTGGACTAGCCTGGCCGAGTAATAAGATGTGGTACAGAAATAATGAACCAAATTATTATTAAATATTAGGTAGTTAAATAGTTTCTCACTCTAAACTGTCGGGCGATACACAGAAATTTGAGTTTGAATCCTGTTTGGGTTGTACCGAGTTTTTTTTTTACTCCCCTTAAACAGTTTTATATTTTTCCTGCATGAAAATGAGGGCACACTTCCTCTAAACTCTACCCTCCTTATCCAAAACAAATTACTGTTGAAATATGAATAGGCCGAACGGATAGTGAGACAGTCGGGAACGTACATATATAAGTTCTCACCCATTTGGTTGGAAACAGCTAACCTGCACGAACACTGGTTTATCTTCTCACTGTTGCATCATGGGGCGGGGGTGTTGCTTGTCGGGGTCCCAAATTACAGACCGGAAATGAAACAGGACTAACATCGGCACACATTCATCAGAGAGAATGTTAACTAAGGGAGTGTTTCGCCCGTCATGATTGGTGGATTCGGGTGTGACTCGTCTGCTAATTGGCGGGAAATGAACGATTGATTGATGAATAATGGGAGGGATGGGTGGTGTTATGCAGGGTTTGGCACTTGCAGTGTTACGCAAACCGACTTTGGTTTGTTCGGGAGGGTAGATAATGTTTCGAAAATAGTATTTCTGTTACCTTTTTTCTCAATTTAGGAACTTTATGATCCACTAGATAGCTGTTGCCCGCGGCTTTGCTCGCGTGGAAGTTGATTATATACAAATACGAAAATATACATATGTATTTACAGATTAATTAAAATATTACGTTACGTTGATGACCATAACTTGACCTCAGATCAAAAATAATGCAAGTCCGATACAAACTTTCACCCCCTTTTTCATCCCTTATTAAATAAAATTTCCAAAATTCCTGAAACACGTATTTATTTGTTTTACGTCAATAACCGAAATACAAAATTTTGTTTATGTAACTTTCAAAATGACGGACTTTCATACATATTATCATACATATTATCATCCCCTATTTTGACCCCTTTGGGGTGGAATTTTCTAAAATCCTTTCTTAGTGGGTGCCTACATAACAAAATGAATATACAGTCCGAATTTCATGCTTGTAGCCTTGATAGTTTGCGCTCGGCGATGATGAATCAGTCAGTCAGTCAGTCAGGTGTATAGAATTTGCCTCTAGGCAGTGTTTTCAAACTGAGGTTCACATACCGTCTTTTTTCTTCTTCTTTTTCTGACTGTTATCACCACGCCATGCTAACTTTTCGAGTTGTATATGCACATTAACCGATTGTGATAATAGTTAGGATGACAAAGTTGAATTTAGAGATAGTGTACCCCCATTCGCGCTGAGGGAGAGTGACAAACCGTTTAGGAAATCCTACCCTCAGTACACCGACCGTGATTTCGAACCCCGATCTCCCAGTCATCGACAGTTTAGTCTATTGCGAAAGTGATGTCTTGGACCATGTGGCCACCGAAGCAGGTGATAAAATAATTAACCTCAAATTTTGATGGACTGTCAGGCCTTTTTATAATGTAGGATTCCTTTTTCTTTCCTTTTTTCGCTCGGGTGCAAATAAACCTAAGACATGAAACTTTAAGTTGCAACACTTCCTCTATATGAGCAAGTAAAACACAAATTGTGTTCTGTGGTCTCATTGAACGATGTGAGCTAATGCACGTACAACAGAGCTAGCCCAACTTTGTACCTCTCAAATGCACGACAACTGATTTACGAATTTACCCAAATCTCTACCAGATGCAGCAACTATTGTAGTCCATATTGCATGCACAACGTGTGCAACTTTGACCTCCATAATGCACGTACAAATAGCTAGCCCAATTTGTACCTCCATAATAGCAGTACAACAGTTCTAGCCCAATTTGTACCTCATAATGCACGTACAACAAGCTAGCACCAACTTTGTACCTCCATAATGCAACGTAATCAACAGTGCTATGCCCAACTTGACATCATAATGCACGTACACAGAGCTAGCCCAACTTTGTACCTCCTCCTAAATGAATCAATGTTTCTACGAAATACAAATCTGCTAGCAGATGAGTAACTAATATCTGTAGTGACAATTAGATGTCTCACGTGTTGCAGCGTTTGTCAACTGTCTAGACGAGATGACTGATGTATGTTGAGTAGTTACCGTTCGGGTTTATACGCTGATTTACTAATTACGCTAATGGTTTTAGGAAGGCTATTCGGAAGGTTATATTCAAAGGAAATGTACCCGAATTCGCGTAGAGATAGTGTAAAACCATTTTGGAAAAAACCGCCCTCGGTAAATCCTAATGATATTCGAACCTCTATCTCCCCGTCATTGGAAGTTTTAGCCATCTGCGATAGTAGCGCCTTAGACCATGCGGCCAACGAAGCGGTTGCTTTGAGTAGTTTTAAGTTGGAGTGGTTAAGTCGGTTCAAGGTAACTTTCACCGCTGTATTTGCCACAAAACTACCCTAACCTTTACTACCTTTTAGTTATCGTCGTTTGTTTTTAAACCAAGATGCTTTTTTTTTTTCGCCAAAATCCATCAAATGAGCCTATTGCTTCGGTAGTTACATTTAGTTTACTTTTCTACACGTGTAATCTGATTAGTTACAGATCACATGACCCAACTTGTACACAAATGAACTGTTTTAGTAATTTTTATAACCGAGAAAGTTCCTCATTGAAATCGGGCTGTAGCTTTACCTAGGACAGCAACACCACACAGCAGTGTCGGAGTGTTGCCAGTGTAATCAAGCTTGTTGAACTGTACTGTGATATGCTCTCCCACTTGTTCTTATTTGATCAATCGCACATGGCAGTCTGTAGTGTTGCCAGTGTAATCAGGCTTGTTGAAACTGTACCTGTGATATGCTCTCCCCCACTCTGTCCTTATTTGATCAATCGCACATGGCAGTGTCGTGGAGTTTTGCCAGTGTAATCAGAGCTTGTTGAAACTGTACCTGTGATATGCTCTCCCCCACTCTGTCCTTATTTGATCAATCGCACATGGCAGTGTCGTGGAGTGTTGCCAGTGTAATCAGAGCTTGTTGAAACTGTACCTGTGATATGCTCTCCCCCACTCTGTCCTTATTTGATCAATCGCACATGGCAGTGTCGTGGAGTTTTGCCAGTGTAATCAGAGCTTGTTGAAACTGTACCTGTGATATGCTCTCCCCCACTCTGCCTTATTTGATCATCGCACATGGCAGTTCGTGGAGTTTTGCCATGTAATCAGCTTGTTGAAACTGTACCTGTGATATGCTCCCCCACTCTGTCCCCATTTGACAATCGCACATACTCTTGTGTTAAGCACCTTGCCATGACACTTGTCAAATGAGTGTTCTACTGAGTGGTGACGACAAGTCAGTCAAAGGTTAAACTAAGGTTAAACTGTTAACAAGCACGCCACTCCACCCGGACACGGGCGACGCATACTACCTGCTATCGACTGGAGCACGATGTAATTAACCGGTCAAGGTCAACAACAACAACTTGAAGACAGTCAAACTATTTGAAGGGCTGGGAGGGACATTCCAAAGGAGTGTTTCCTAATTTCGTCTTGTTTAAGAACTTGTGGGCTGTCGACTATCCCCCCTCCCCCCCCCCCCGGTTTTCCCCGTCCTGGGCCCGCAATTGACGCCACTTCGTCATGGTTTAACCTCTACTTTACGACACTGTTACGAAATATGACATCAACCACGAGTGTTATATGCAAATATCGCGCATATATAGCTATATAAGTAAAAAAAAACTATGTGCATCGTCTTGAGCTTCTGGTTTCCGATGACCTTGTCAGTGTACGCTCTGTTCAGATAAAATTTGTACCCCTTTTGAGGGGATGGTGTAAACATATTGTCTGGTAACATGATGGGTCTGGTTGCTACCACCCGCTAGTAGGTGCAGGGTTAGATTCTGATTTATAGAAAGATAAAGATTATACACATTGTATCTAGTTTTTTTTTTAGCACCGCGTCTAACTTATCGTTCGGGTTATACGCTTATCTCTTAATTACACTGATGGGTTAGGAATTAGGGATGCTTAATTTAGAGTAGGCACCCGCATTTGCGTGGAAGGAGAGTGGAAAACAATGTAGGGGGAACCACCTTCAGTGAAGGTTAATTTGTTGAATTTCGACACGTGTTTTTTTTTAATGACGAGGATCGGCCGGTGACCTACCCGTTTGGACTAGCGATGAGAGAGGCTTAATTTAAAGAACATGTAACCGCATTTGCATAGTGGTATAGTGACATTCACACTCAGTACACCCCAACTGGGATTTGATCCCAGCTCTCCCATTTATCTGCATTCTAGTTTATTGCGAGAATGACACCTTAAACTATTTGATTGCCGTAGAGGCTGGATGTAATTAACTTGTTACTTATGATTATTTTTTTAGTCGGGAGAGTTGGCTCGGCGGAACTGTGTTGGGTGGTTCTCTAGCTTGTGCATTTCTTGTGTGTGGTTGCGTGTGTGCGCGTGTGTTGTTTGTGTCCGTCACTAGCGTGTGGACGTGCTCTCGGTACGGCACACTACCTTTACTGCGCATGCTCAGAGTAACACTCGTTTTGATCATCAACCGTCGGCCTTGACTGTTAGGTCGAGAAATACCAGGCTACGTTTCTGTTTGCGCGACAGTATTATTATTAGCACCGCGTCTTACTACCCGTTCGGGTTATACGCACTTACGCTTATGTGTGATGGTAGGGTGATTGTGAGATGAAATGGGGGACCTGATTTTTTTTTAGGATTTTGTAAATTATATTATTTTAATTGTTAAATTATTAGTAAACGAAATGTAAGTGAAATTTTATAATTACAGATTTTCATTTTTAAGTTTATATCACCATAGACATCTCTAAAAAAAACACCCATCATTAATGGATTTTGACACCCTGCCTTCCATCGTAATAAAATACGAGCCCCAAATTCAATAAAGTTCCTTTAAACTGTCCGTGTTTAAAACCATCCTCCCATGTTATCTCCCTCCAGCCCCCACCCCCCCCGCCTAGTAAATATTTGAGTTATGCGCTTACAGTCCAATTTTCAAAAGAAGAACCATATCTGACATCTAGAAAGGCTTACTACATCTTCTTTCGCTTATCAATACGTAAAGTCATGTGATCTTGAGCAGTCATTTTAGAAAAAAAAAAAATTACAATTGTGAATATGTGGAATGACAGGCCTCCACCGTGGTTCGGATTCCACGTTAAACCGTAGGTCCTCCATTTCATCTCATAATCACCCTACCATTACACATTAGCGTAAGTGTTTATAACCTGAACGGTTAGTAAGACGCGGTGATAATAGTATTATTAATAACAATAATAATAGTAAAATACTATCAAAGCTGACCACAAAAAAAGGTATATTTAGTTTTCTAAAACAGTGTTGTTGTTTTTAATGAAAATCTGACTGTAGTGGCGGGTTGTTTGCTCTTAGGTGCGTCATCTTTGAAAGGTTGTCGGTTAACAAAATATTAACAGAGGAATTTTCCTTTTCTGATAACGCGTCATCAACACTGTTCTCGTCAACACCGAGGACACTTGGGACGATGTTTTGAGGGGACGTTTGTGTTGTTCGTCAGGAGAGCGTCGCGTCACGAACTCTGGGCCTTGAGGATTGTGTTGCACGGGAGTTTAGGGGGCTGCGTTTTTGATTGTTAATTAATTAATTAATATTTAGCACCGCGTCTTACTACCGTTCGGGTTATACGCTTAAATACTAATTACGCTAATGGATTAGGAATTCGAAGGTTGAATTAGAGGAGGTGAACCCGCATTTGCGTGGAGGGAGAGTGGAAAACCATTTAGGAAAAACCACCCCAGTTCACCCGACCGAGATTCGAACCTCGAGCGCCCCGTCCTCAGCAGTCGAGCTAAACACGACAAGCGCGTTAGCCAACTACGCCACCGAGGCGGGTTTTTTGTTGTTGTTAAAAAAGTCAAATAATTATCCAGTAGAAACATAAGAGTTTAGTTTCCTTTACGTGGTGATGTCAACAGTTGTTGAATATTTGTCGTGAGCATGGCGGTATTAGATGAGAAACTTTTTAAATGAAGATAAAAAGTTGTCATTAAATTCCAGGAAACCCTTGAGACAGATATTCAACAACTGTTGATATCAACTTATGAAGAAAATTAAGCTTTAGGTTGATACTGGATCAATAATTTGTTTATTTTGGACAAAAAAAAGTTTTGCTATAAAAACTGCAAAAACATTACCTTTTCTCGCGTCCCCTACATCCCCACCTTAAAACAAACACACACACATATATATCGCCGCGTCTTATCACCTGTTCAGGCTATGCACATATATGCTAATTACTATAATGGGTTAGGGATGAGGAAGGAAACATTTTAGAGGTAATCCACATGCATTTGAGTAGAAGGAGAGTGGAAAATCTATTTAGGAAAAAAAAAAACATTCTCGGTAGACTCGCCCGGGATTTGAACCCGGATCTCCCCGTCATCGACAGTCTAGTCTTTTAAGAGAGTGAGGTCTTACAGTTTAGACCGTGCGGCCACATGCGCGACTGAATTAGATGTATTAATTACCGAGACTAATCGCTCGCGGAAAATACACCACGCTCGTAAATATTGGTTTGCTGGTGACTGAAAGGTCGGTGTTCGAATCCCTGCTGGCCGCTTTTAGGTTGACGTAGGCACTTACTATTTATTATTACTAATTATTATCGTTATTTTACAAATATTGATAATATATATCGAAAGTGACAGTTGCAGATGACATGACTTGGCGTATTAAGACGTAAAAGTAGATACGGTAATTTTTTTTCTAGCTGTTTGATAAGGTTCTTTCTATACAAATTTGTCTGTAGCTTGGCACGTCTATAAATAGACCCACTCAGTTGGGGTAATGACTCGGTCTAATATCCTGGATTGCTGTAGACTAGAGATCGGTGTTCGAATCCCCGGTCTGGTGTACGACCTTAGACGAGAAGTGCTGCTAATTAAATAGCTCTAGTAGCATTGCTCGGGATCAAACCAGGGTCCCGTAGACACTCTGGTGATCATTTTATCAACGGGGGAATTTGTGCTAAGTAAAGTTTAGAATGAATCAAATAGCCGAAGCTATTATTTATGCTTTTTAGTGAGGATTACTCCATCTAAATATCATATTCTTAAAAATGACACCTGCACACGGGGATCGAACCCGGTACCTAAGCCAAACTACGCCAACACTACGTGCGACGTACGTACAAACAACGCTACTTACTAAGCCAAAGGTCTTAGGTTCGATTCCCGTCTCCAGCTATCATTTTTCAGAAAGTTTAGAATGTTTTGACCTTGTGTTGCTAGCTATTCTTTTCCTTGATGTCAATCTTTGACATCATAGAACATAGCTTCTTTGGTGCTGACTGACAGCTCACAGCTTTAAAAATTTACCAGACCAAATTACGTATCCTTACGCCGAACCAGATGATCCACAAAAACATGTTTTTAGCAGCTGTCACTTCTGACATTCATAATTTAGGTACATACCTAAATGTTGACTTTCAGAAGTCAGCTGTGAGCTGTCAGTCAGCACCAAAGAAGCCACGGGGCTACTGTACGCTTGTTGAGCTAGCTACCTGTTTGATACAAAAAAACGACTAAAGTTTACACAAACGTCCTTGGTTCTAAAATAATTCTCTACTCGAGGTCAACGCACGCCTCTCTCTCTCTCTCTCTCTCTCTCTCATGTACTTGATTGACGTTCTTGCAGTCTCCTTCCTATTTTTAGCGCCCTTTGTTCTGCGTGTCCCATTTCATAAGTCAAACACAAGCGACCCCCTTGTTTTGTGTGTTTATCCTGTTATGGCCTTGCCTGGAGCAGTGTGTGAGTGTGTGGACTTGTTCGGGAGGTTACGCAACGCTTCACACACATTGCGTGTGTGTATGTGTGTTTACATGCTCCGCGGGTTTCGTCACGCGCGCGATCTACTACAGGTACTCGCTATCGCTAATCCACGATGTTGTGTAGAAGGGAGCAAAAAAATAAAATAAAAAAAATTAAGGCTCATCTTCCTCCCTCCCCCTTAACCCGAATTAAAGACTAGCCGGGGCTTCCCCTCCCCCTTCCCCCTGCAAATTATTTTAAATTTGCATGCCCTTTGACGTTTTTTTTTAAATAATCTCAAAATATATTTTTTGAAATTTGGATAAAACCTTTAAGATAATACAGACTGGTTCTTATCAGGATATTAAAAAAAAAATAGGTGCTATTTGAGACTATTTGGATTGAGTTTTCACCGCGGAAATTTTCGAAAATGTGGATTTCCTTATAAGCTATTTAGAGTAGTCGCTGCCATTTGTGGGTGGTTTACTGAAATCAATTGGTTTCCCCCCTTCTCCGAGTTATGATATAAAATTAAGATGAAAAGATAAAGTATGTATGTATGGTTGAACTATTTAATTTATGTATTTTACGTCATCATACTTTTTTCTTATCTGAGCACGCTCTTGCTAGTAGTTTTGTTTTGGATGTAACTTTTGATTGAAAATAAATTGTTTGGAATAATTAGGCTAGTGTCGGTTTGCGAACCACGACCCAGTCATAAGAAATACAAGACTTGGCACACTCCCACTATAAATCACGTCTTTCCAATTTATTGGAGTTATTTTGGTTGTCGTATTATTAAATAAGGCCACACAAATAACATTTGACTCGTTCTCAAATTGGGGAACAGTTTAAAGGAAGGTTTTGTGACCTTTCATTTATTATATTTTTATTTTGCCAAAAAAATAAATAAGGTGTATCAACGTGAGATGTATAAGGTGATTCAAAAGTCTCAATAAATAAGTATGATGCAATATAATATGTATTATTATTATTATTAGCACCGCGTCTTACTACCCGTTCGGGTTATACGCACTTACGCTAACGTGTAATGGTAGGGTGATGGTGAGATGAAATGAAGGACCTACAGTTTAACGTGGGATCCGAACCACGGTGGAGGCCTGGCATTCCCCACATTCACAAGATGAATATAATATGTAAATAAAAACATGCTACTTCATGATGGTTTACACCGCATTCTGCAGACACGTCGTGTGCTTTTCGGGGGGTGGGGGGTGATATTTTCAAACTCTTTCCAATACAATATAATACAATTCCTCCCCTAAACAACATCCCCTAGCTAGGGGATTCTAACAAAAATAAAATGAGACCAAATTGGCTAGATTGTAACATATTGTCATCGGGGGGCAATATAAGGGACGGGAGAATATTTTTTTTTTTTTCGTTTTTACAGCAAAATATTTTTCGTTCTAAATTAATAAAATATTTCTCAAGTATAAACACAGTTTAATTTTTTTTCACCTGGTGATATCAACAGTTGTTGAATATCTGTCAAGAGCATGGTGGCATTAGATGACAAACTTTTTTTTTAAGAGAGAGAGAATGTTGTCATTAAATTCCAGCACACCCTTGAGACATATTCAACAACTGTTGATATAACTGTGTGAAGGAAATTAAACGCTTTTGTTCCTACGGGAGAAATATTTGATTTATTTAAAAAAAAAAAAAAAGTTTCGCTATAAAAACTGCAAAAACACTGCCCTTAACTCGCGTCCCATACACACCCTCCTTAAGGTCTTTTATATTGTACCAAGGCACCGCCACACCACGTTTTCTGCTCATTTACACTTCCGGTGGCTCAGAACATATCATGTGTGATGTCTCTTCCTGGGGAGGGTCTCATGTTTAATTCATCTGTGACAGCTTCTTTATCCAGCCAGGAGATGTGTATTGGGATATCGGCCGGCTACTCCTCAGAAAATACCATTTCAGAAAGGCGCCTAAAAAAAATGTAAGGTATCCTCTTTGTAGGAAGACTTTTTAATCACTCTTTAAATATTATCGCATAGCAATTACTTTAGTGTGGAAGAGTTTGTATTTTAAACATTTTGAATCTTTGTAGAGAAATGTAAATATATGTTAGTATAGAACAATTTATGTAAATGATGTTTCTTGGTGACTTGAATGACATTAAAACAAAATGTAATAAATAGTCAGCTAATGTTGCGTGCCTTGTATGTTCTTTAATAACACGTCCACGCGTTTTGCTGGTCGCATGCTCGGAAACTATACACAGCCATTGAGTCGAGCGGTGAGTCTTATAAATATATCATTTACTTTCAAACAGCACAACTTACTTAGGAGGGGAAGTAAAATCGGTTGTCCCATGTCGATAGTGACATGTAAAAGAACCCTGGAAGGTATGTTAGAATACCTTTCCCGGCCAAATTGGTAAGCCCTTTTGCTTTATCTCGTATACATCCTCATGTCCTGATATAATCAGTCTGTTCAGAAAGTGCACGTTAAATACCTTGAATAAAAAGAAAATGTGATAATCTCATTTTCAACGACTTTTATCATATTTGTAGAGCTAAGAGACTAGGCTTGATGATTTAAATTTAGCCTTCCTCTAACAACTACAGTAATTCTTTGATAGACTCACAACATAAATTTAAAGATATTTGAGAACTAGCAGTGAGCTTTCCTCTTTATCTTGTGTCAAGGGAGGTGTAGATAGCAGCACTGTTTTGTTTTGGCTAGAAACAGAAGCTCTGTCAAGGGAGGTGTAGATAGCAGCACTGTTTTGTTTTGGCTGGAAACAGAAGCTGTGTCAAGGCAGGTGTAAATAGCAGCACTGTTTTGATTTGGCTAGAAACAGAAGCTCTGTCAAGGGAGGTATAGATAGCAGCACTGTTTTGTTTTGGCTGTAAACAGAAGCTGTGTCAAGGCAGGTGTAAATAGCAGCACTGTTTTGATTTGGCTGGAAAAAGAAGCTCTGTCAAGGGAGGTATAGATAGCAGCACTGTTTTGTTTTGGCTGGAAACAGAAGCTGTGTCAAGGCAGGTGTAAATAGCAGCACTGTTTTGATTTGGCTGGAAAAAGCTGTGTCAAGTGAGGTGTATATAGCAGCACTGTTTTGATTTGGCTGGAAAAAGAAGCTCTGTCAAGGGAGGTGTAAATAGCAGCACTGTTTTGATTTGGCTGGAAAAAGAAGCTCTGTCAAGGGAGGTGTAAATAGCAGCACTGTTTTGTTTTGGCTGGAAAAAGAAGCTGTGTCAAGGCAGGTGTAAATAGCAGCACTGTTTTGTTTTGGCTGGAAAAAGAAGCTGTGTCAAGGCAGGTGTAAATAGCAGCACTGTTTTGATTTGGCTAGAAAAAGAAGCTGTGTCAAGGGAAGTATAGATAGCAGCACTGTTTTGATTTGGCTAGAAAAAGAAGCTCTGTCAAGGGAGGTGTAAATAGCAGCACTGTTTTGTTTTGGCTGGAAAAAGAAGCTGTGTCAAGGCAGGTGTATATAGCAGCACTGTTTTGATTTGGCTAGAAAAAGAAGCTGTGTCAAGGGAAGTATAGATAGCAGCACTGTTTTGATTTGGCTAGAAAAAGCTGTGTCAAGGGAGGTGTAAATAGCAGCACTGTTTTGATTTGGCTAGAAAAAGAAGCTGTGTCAAGGGAAGTATAGATAGCAGCACTGTTTTGATTTGGCTAGAAAAAGAAGCTGTGTCAAGGGAAGTATAGATAGCAGCACTGTTTTGATTTGGCTGGAAACAGAAGCTGTGTCAAGGGAGGTATAGCTACAGGAGGCAAACCCATATTGAAATTTACTTAAACTAGGATTATGTATTAACAGGTCCGGAATGCCGCCACTTTAAGTCGGTTAATCGTGACTCTATATTGAATATCTTTCTGAGCAGTTTTATTTAATTTAGCCTAACACGTTTTGTTTGTTAATGTTTCTAAAAATACTGACACTAACTTGTGATTCCATCCATCCCACCTTAAATAATAGATTAACACAACAAGTAAACCCTTCTCTCGCGAGGTGGGAAAATATTATGGTGCCCGCGAAACACGATTTATTGCTTCGTTCAATTCAAGATTTATTATTATTATTATTATTATTAGTACCGCGTCTTACTACCCGTTCGGGTTACACGCACTTACGCTAATGTGTAATGGTAGGGTGATTGTGAGATGAAATGGAGGACCTACAGTTTAACGTGGGATCCGAACCACGGTGGAGACCTGGCATTCCTCACATTCACAAGATGTCTTGTCAGAGGTGAAGGAAGGTTTTGGTAATCAGATAAATCTGTACCGGGACCGAGGATTGAACCCCGGACCCCAGCACAGAAGTCTGACACCTTACCCATAGACCGCCAGGTCACCGAGATTTATTACTTTCGCTTTCGAAACGATTCGAATTTTCAAAATATAACCTTTATGTTATAAAATAATCAAGCGGTTATAAGATTTTATTTCCGTATTTACAGTAAACTCTGCTTCAGCCATTCGTGTGTTGAAATTCGAGGTGATTTCATCGCATCATTAAAAAACAACTTTTAAACGAAGGTCACCGAAATTATTTACTTACGTCTACGAAACGAATCCCAAATTATAGATTATATCATGCAGCGCTTTGGATAATACTTTAAGCTCTTAGTTATAAAACTATTATCATGATTCTTTAATAGGCTTTTTTTTTTCTTTTTTTCAAAGTGTATTTGTGTATCGAAAATGGCTTTATGCGTTTTGACTATTAAACATTTTAATGTTTTTTTCTGCCATAACTAATTAGATCTAACACGCTCCGTTGGCTGCACGGTCCAAGTAAGGCGTCTCTTTCACGCATTAGACTATACTGCCGATGATGGGGAGGTCGAGATTCGAAACCCGGCTAGGTGTACTGAGGCCTAAGTCGTTTCCCCAAATCTCCGTACAAATGCGGGTACACTTCCTCTAGATTAAACGTCAAATCCTCCCTATCACATTAGTGTGAATGGGTTATATGCGTATAACCCGAACAGGTAGTAAGATTTGCGCTCTCTTTCTTTCTTTATATATATATATATATATATAATATACCATATGTGAGCTTCTCCCCCTGCAGCACCTACAAGTGATATGGTAAAGAAGTCATCAACCCGTTTGTTTCTGGTGCATGCGTTTTTTTTTTTTTACAAAAGGGACCTTGATAGGTTTATAAAAAGTAACTTCTCCACTAGTTATCTTGTAACTTTGCTAACTCCCACGAGTTTATTTGTAGATACTCTTTAGAAATGACCCGGTTACCTTTGTGTCGTGGAATATTGTTTTACACCTCCGTTAAGGTTGAGGGGGGTGGGGGCTTGAAGTAAGTAGGCCATTGTAATGTCTTGATGTTTGACTAGGCCAGAAGTGTGCCGTTCGATACGCTGAGACACTAGAGTGTGCCGTTCCGCCGATCAAACCTTATTCTACCACCTCCAATCTTCCATAAAAAAAAAGTCATTTTTTTAAAGTGTAATATCTTTTTGATTTCGGAGTGTATGAAATTTCTGGGTTATTTCGGTTTTACTTCAGATAATATTTGAAAAAAAAAAGTGAAACAAACTTGCATTTAAAAACATTTTTGTTTTGTGAATAAATAAATTGCGTTCTAAAAATGATCCAACACTATTTTTAAGAGCAACTTGAATAAACACGTGGCCTAGAATTGTTTGATTATATCGTAATAGCAGTTATAGTAACACAACAAAAAATCATTTCAATTATTTGGTGAGATTTTCGAATCGATTTAAAATTCACGTGCCGCCCTCTGTGATTGATCAGATTATTTTGGCTACAGATACAGAGATCCTGAGTTCGATCCAAGGCGTTTCCAGATTATCTGAAACTGGGTCAAATTCTCTCTTGTGAAAACAATTGGGGAGCGACTTGAATGTGAAAGTAGTGTCTCCGGTCTAGAAAACTGAGATTAATGAGTAGGTGGGTTTTTTCATCCATTGGTAGTTTACCGATAACCTATTTTCGACTATTTTATTCTAAACTAAAATAATAAATGAGAAAATATGGCTAGCCTGCGGAACTAATCAGATTTGGCTTTTGGGGGCCCGCCCTGGTCTAAGGCGTCGCTCTCACAATAGACCGGATTGCTAATGACGAGATCGGGGTTCGAATAGCGTTCGAGTGTACCAAGGGTGGTTTTCTACTTTATCTCCCCTCGCAAATGGAGGTACACTTTCTCTAAATCCAACCTTCCTTACCCTGAAACATTGGCATAATTGGTTATTTTGTGTTAAAACTTAATGGCTATTAAGACACAGTTCTAATAGGCCAAGAGTAAAACGCGGCAAGTAAAATCCGTGAGAAGGCAAAGTGTTATTTAAACAGACTGTTTCTCTACTAATAACTTGTGTTTAGTTTCACGTTGAGTGTTATTTAAACAGACTGTTTCTCTACTAATAACTTGTATTCAGTTTCACGTCGAGTGTTATTTAAACAGACTGTTTCTCTACTAATAACTTGTGCTTAGTTTTAAGTCGAGTGTTATTTAAACAGACTGTTTCTCTACTAATAACTTGTGTTCAGTTTCACGTCAAGTGTTCCCCCCCCACTCCTAGATCTTGTCGAGTCAATATTGACGGGAAGTTTGTAGCGGGAAAAACAGCTGGTGCATGTTTAGGCTGTACAGCATTGTTTACTTCTCTCTACTTTATTGGACGTTGATCAGTCGGCCATGATACACAGAATACACACTTGATAGGGCCTTATGTGACTCATTCTCGTGTTGCCGCGGACCAGCTGGTGTCAACAAATTAAAATAAAGAACAATTTTCAATCTTGCTAGGATTCGTATTCTCTTTGAAATTCATAATGTATAATATTTGAGAAATTCGTATATGATTGATTACCCGCCTAGGTGGTGTAGTTAGCTAAAGCGGTAGTTTCGTGTTGAGCTAGACTGCCAAATACGGGAGATTGCGGTTCGAATCTCGCTCGGGTGAACTAGGGGGTTGGTTCCTAAATGTTTTTCCACTCCCCCTCCACGCAAATGTAGGCGCACTTCCTTTATATCTAACCTTCCTAATGCCTAACCCATTAGTGTAATTGGTACTTAATTGTGTAACCTGAAAGGGTAGTAAGACGCCGAGATTTCAAAAACAAATACATCACAGATTCGGATTAAATGGAATTTACTTTGAAAGTTGTATATGAAAGCTAAAGATTTGAAAAAGAATTCTAAAAATTTCATAGGAAGGGCCTTTTTGAAAATACACTTGCTTTTTTTTTTCCAAAATTATAGACATTTCATTACATTAATCATGTAATTTTATAGTTATTGATTATATCTATCAATAGTGAAAGTTGAAGAAGGTCACATGACTTGACGTATGACTACGTTAAAAGTAGAACTAGTAGCTTTTTTAGCTGTCGGATAAAACACCTTTATAGTGTAAAACTGAACTGTAAGTCCATGATTTGTGTTGTCCAAAGGAACTGGCGGATCAGGAAATCAAATCTAGTCATAATCTTAACACGGTTCATTGAGCCCCTCGGAAAGAGGAGATTTTGGAAAATGTTTCATGACCTCCTGAAACCAGGAAAGTGGTTTTTACTGTGCTGTCTGTCTGTATCTGGGGTATTCATAAGGTTGTTGTCCCCCCCCCTCCATTCCCCCCTGAGTGTGTTTTTTGGAATTATCTATACAACCCCAACATTATAGGTGAAAAATATAAAAAAATGGATTTTTTTACATATTTTGCTCTTAACGATTTTGATTTAATTTCGTATCTAGGTATTGTTTTACACCCAAAAGTAGAATGGCAGCCATTTCTCTGAAGGAAATTACTTTAAGGGTACTTTACATTTTAGTATAAATGTCCAATTTAGATATCTCACATATTTGTGATAGGAAATAGCTCTTCATTGTAAAGTTGTAGTACTATTAAAAATTAAAAATAAACTATGTTTAAAAAAAATCCTGTTTTAAATTGAGGTCTGGAAAATCAATTATTATTCTCTTTGGGGACAGAGATGCTACTTCTTTTTTAACAGTGTCTATTGTTTAGTTTAACAAATATTACCATTTTTAAATACATGTATTTATTTTTAGGTAAATTGGGTGAGAAAGTTAGTGCGGTAACCGCGCCTTTTATTTTTCTATTGGACTCTTTTAAAATATATATTTATATGGGGGGTGAGACGTGCTCTTAAGGCTTCAATAAGCTGGTAGCCTAAACATTTAGGAGGAATAAAAACGTGTGTACTAAATATCCGCCTCTGTGGTGTAGCGGTTAGAGCTCCTGGTTACACACACACAGAGAGAGAGAGTACACACCGAAACAAAGATAACATCTCATCAAAATCCGGGCGGGCCGAGCCTCTGCGGTATTGTTGTCGCGGTTGGACTATATTTGGTGTTGGGTCATCTTGACTGCTCAGTCACGAGGTCAAAGGTAGGTCGGCAACGTGCTTGTTGAGTGTTCCGAATATCTCTCTCTCTCTCTCTTGTTGACGGCCACTTGACGTCATCTTCCCTTTTCCTGAAACATGTTTCACCACTGGCGGCAGACTCGGGGGCAGTAAATGAGTGTTGAAAAGGAAAAAAAATGTCACGTAGGGACTCCACCCCCGTGTCCTGACGTGACCCGGACACCCAGAGACTCCACCCCCGTGTCCTGACGTGACCCGGACACCCAGAGACTCCACCCCCGTGTCCTGACGTGACCCGGACACCCAGAGACTCCACCCCCGTGTCCTGACGTGGCCCGGACACCCAGAGACTCCACCCCAGTGTCCTGACGTGGCCCGAACACCCAGTGGCTCCACCCCCGTGTCCTGACGTGACCCGGACACCCAGGGGCTCCACCCCCGTGTCCTGACGTGACCCGGACACCCAGAGACTCCACCCCCGTGTCCTGACGTGGCCCGGACACCCAGAGACTCCACCCCAGTGTCCTGACGTGGCCCGAACACCCAGTGGCTCCACCCCCGTGTCCTGACGTGACCCGGACACCCAAGGGCTCCACCCCCGTGTCCTGACGTGACCCGGACACCCAGAGACTCCACCCCCGTGTCCTGACGTGGCCCGAACACCCAGGGGCTCCACCCCCGTGTCCTGACGTGACCCGGACACCCAGAGACTCCACCCCCGTGTCCTGACGTGACCCGGACACCCAGAGACTCCACCCCCGTGTCCTGACGTGATCCGGACACCCAGAGACTCCACCCCAGTGTCCTGACGTGACCCGGACACCCAGGGGCTCCACCCCCGTGTCCTGACGTGACCCGGACACCCAGAGACTCCACCCCCGTGTCCTGACGTGACCCGGACACCCAGAGACTCCACCCCCGTGTCCTGACGTGACCCGGACACCCAGAGACCACCCCCGTGTCCTGACGTGGCCCGAACACCCAGGGGCTCCACCCCCGTGTCCTGACGTGACCCGGACACCCAGAGACTCCACCCCCGTGTCCTGACGTGACCCGGACACCCAGAGACTCCACCCAGTGTCCTGACGTGACCCGGACACCCAGGGGCTCCACCCCCGTGTCCTGACGTGACCCGGACACCCAGGGGCTCCACCCCCGTGTCCTGACGTGACCCGGACACCCAGAGACTCCACCCCAGTGACCCGACGTGACCCGGACACCCAGGGGCTCCACCCCAGTGTCCTGACGTGACCCGGACACCCAGGGGCTCCACCCCCGTGTCCTGACGTGACCCGGACACCCAGAGACTCCACCCCAGTGTCCTGACGTGACCCGGACACCCAGAGACTCCACCCCCGTGTCCTGACGTGACCCGGACACCCAGAGACTCCACCCCAGTGTCCTGACGTGACCCGGACACCCAGGGGCTCCACCCCCGTGTCCTGACGTGACCCGGACACCCAGGGGCTCTACCCCCGTGTCCTGACGTGACCCGGACACCCAGGGGCTCCACCCCAGTGTCCTGACGTGACCCGGACACCCAGAGACTCCACCCCAGTGTCCTGACGTGACCCGGACACCCAGGGGCTCCACCCCCGTGTCCTGACGTGACTCGGGACACGTAGGGTCCAGGAATGACTAACCATGGCCTCGTTCCCGACCTACCTCGCGGCCTGTCGCAGTCTTTTGTTGCTCCCCCAGACCTGGTTCCCACAACTCCTCCTCACATGGAGCAACATAGAAACATATCAGGATATGTTTCGGTGGGAGCATGGCCTAAGGCGTCACTCACCTGTTATACCAGACTGCCGGTGACTGGGAGATCGCGGATCGAGTCCTGGTAGTATGTACTGAGGATGGTTATTCCAAAATGTTTTCTCCCTCTCCCTCCACGCAAATGCGGGGTCACTTCCTTTAAATTTAACCTTCCAATTCCTAACCCAGTAGCGTAATTAGTACTTAAGCGTATTACCCGAACGGTTAGTAAGATGCGGTGCTTAATTTAAAAAAATTGATAGAAAAAAACCCTAAGCGCAGGGGTTGGCAAACTTTTTTTGCCCTCGATTGACTTTGGTCCCAAGATCACCCCTCGTTTCTCAACTCTTTTAATTATTTTTTATGTAAATCTTGTATTTTATTCCTTAAATTCAATATTTCCTCCTGTACTTGTATGCCTGCCTTTATAGAAAATATATAAAATAAATAAAATGCACACTGAATTTATACTGAAAGGTTCTTACCTTGACTGACTACACTATGATACTATCTTATAAGTAACAACATAGCGGAACAAGGCAAGGTAGCAGTCTTACCTTGACTGATTACACTATGATCCTATCTTATAAGTAACAACATAGCGGAACAAGGCAAGGTAGCAGTCTTACCTTGACTGATTACACTATGATCCTATCTTATAAGTAACAAAATAGTGGAACAATACAAGGTATTGTCTGTTCACGGTAGGAATTGACTTCTGAAAGGCCTTTTTCCCTACCATAAATCTTTTATATAGTAGGATATTGGTAGGAAAAAAGACCTTTCAGAGAGTAATTCCTACCGTGAATGGCGTTTAAGCTTGCCTTTTCGTGACGGTATAGTTTTAATAAGCGATCGACTGAAAATTATTGCCGAGATCGACCTTTTACCAACCCTTGCCTTAACTCATGTTATAAATAATTTAAATGTGATATAAACTACCTCTGATGGGATTATAAAGGTTGTATTATAATTATTTAGGCAAAAAAAAAAGGTTTCGCTATAAAAACTTGAATAAACACTGCCCCTTTTCTCACGTAAGTCACACTCCTACCTTAAAAACTGTTTTATTTTTCATACTGGAAAATTATTGACTCTGGAATATAACACTCTTGCACCGAGGCGTCTCTTTGTTTCATTTGGCTGCCGCTAACCTCAACTTAATATAAACTGGAGATACTATTTGCAGTTTACAAAGATGGGGGATCCCTTGACGTCAATCCAAGAATCAATATTTATTTGGAGCGTTATTTATTTGTAAAACAAAAGATCCTAACAACACACGACCTACGAACTAACCTTTGAGGAAAAGATAGTAATATCGTGCTACTAGGACGAACCTGTATAGAAAAAGAAAGCTCAAATATATGGAACTGCCGATGACCGGGAGGTTGGGGCTAATTCCAGTAAGTTTTTTTAAAAAAAATCCACTTCACTCCACGCAAATACGGGTACACTTCCTCAAAATACAATTTTTCCTCATCCCTTACACATTAGCGTAACTAGTATTTATGGGTACAATCCGAACGGATAGTAAAACGGGTGATAAAAAAGGGGGGGGGGAAGTTTACCCTTAAAAAATACTGCTACGCTTCCTTTATTACCATTCCTCACCCACCACCGCATTGGCGCATGATATGGGCAAAGACACAAATAAAAAAAATCATAAAAATCCTAGTGACAATACTTTATAAAAGATAAGTAGAATAATAATCATAATAAAAATTGTAATATGAATTGCAAATAAATTTCTAAGAAAACTAAAAAGTAAAAACATTTGTTAGAAGCGCATTCCTTGTATCAAAAGATAAATAAACATGAATTGAAAATCAACCGAGCCAGTCTGCAGCAAGAGAGCCAGTATGTTGGTAGAGGGGTTGGAGGACAGGGGGGGTGTTCGTATTGAAACCGCCCCTATTCTTTTTCCAACCACTCTTCACTCTAAAGCAGATATAATTACCAATAAGTTATTCTTTCAGCCCCCTAACCTTTGGATTAAGTCATGAATGACCTTGTTGTGTAGAGTACTAATAAAAAAAAATACTTGAAAAAACAATCTTTAACTCCGGATACACTCATACAAGGGCTCTTATCTAGCGAGGTCCCCATTTCATGATCACGGAACGCTAGTTCAAGATAATTACCACTAAAAATACAAATTATTTCTTTAAAAAAAACACTAGTTTGATCTTGTAGATTAAACTAAAAATAAAAACTGATTAATATAATTATCTGATAATCTTTAACGTTTACATGTGATGAGTGTATTGTTTTTCAGTAGTGTGACGTCACTATCGCTTCACTATCGGCAGTTTAGTTTTAGAATTGAGGTAAATCTGGGAATCACAGAAATAGATCAATACCAGTTAAAACCCTTGCAAAACTTTTAGCACATTCAACTCCCCCACCTCAATATATTTTTTTAAAGTCCTTTGTTGGGTTATTGAAATTAAATACTCAGCAAAGTATATTCACAAAATAGCAAAGAGTTAATTTTCGGTTATTGATAAAAGAAAAATCTAACAATATTTTTGTAACTTAAATTTTAAACAAACCATGTATGAGTATGTTATGTCGGATGTCGGTAAAAAAATCCTATCCACTGTTAACTTATTCATCGCTGTAGGCTTTGCATTAGTTGAGAAAAAAGGGTGTTGGCAACGGAAATAATATATAGGATTATAGACGTCAATATATGACAACAATCAAAAGATAATTCTTGCTCTTAGGTTTGGATATTTAAGCGTCATGTGTTGCTGTCCCAGATAAAGTCTGTTTTTTTAAAGCAATTGTTAGCTGATATCAATATATTCTTAGAAAGTAAACAACAGTATATAAAAAATTAACTCGTTTAAAGGTAAAGATTATTTGACAGTTCCACAGAGTACTAAGCTTTTACGTTAATCATCTGTAATATCTTGACAATTTTATCAAAACACAACTTTTATTCAAACGAACATCATAACAGGAAAATGAACTCGAATATCAAAACAATGTTACATTTTTCCTTTCTTTTTAACCCTTGTGTCTTACTAACCGTTCAGGCTATACATAAATATAATATTATAATGATATAATTACTCTAAATTATTATTATTATTAACTCCTTGTCTTACTACCCGTTCGGATTACACGCACTTACGCTAATGTGTGAGTGATTGTGAGATGAAATGGAGAACCTACAGTTTAACGTGGGATCCGAACCACGGTGGAGGCCTGGCATTCCACACATTCACAAGATGTCTTGTCAGAGGTGAAGGAAGGGTTTGGTGATCAGATAAATCTGTGCCGGGACCGAGGATTGAACCCCGGCCGCCAGCATAGAAGTCTGACACCTTACCCCTAGACCACCAGGTCACCTAATTTTTACTCTAAAGAGGTTGGGATGAGAAAGGAAGCATTTTAGAGGTAATCTACCCCCATTTGAGTGGAAGGAGAGTGGGGAAACCATTTAGGAAAAACTACCTTAACTGGGATTCAAACCCCGATCTCCCCGTCTTCAGCAAGCCAGCCTAACACAAGGAAAGCCAGAGAGTTGACTTCTGCAAAAAAAAAAAAAAACCTCTGTAAGACACTGCGATAAAAAATAAATATCATTTTAATATCGCTGCAGTACTGTCTCTCACGTTAAGGCGAGGGCTCCCTAAAAGCAATCTCAAATAACCCGAGAATATCTACCTAAAGCCAGCTCGTAAATTGGGATCAACCATAAACGGTAGTTTCTAAGCCTACATCAACACGAGGCGGACATACGAGTTGATCACCTTTATTACCGCCGTCATCGTTTCGATAACTCACTGCAAGACTGTCTCAACCTAAATAATATGTTTAAACTATTATTAAGGTGGTTATATAGGGGACTCGAGGAAAGGTCAGCGTATTTTCAGTTTTTCTAGCAAAACCTTTATTTTGGTAAAATTAAATCAAATATTGCTCCAGTAGAAACCTAACAATTAATTTTCTACACCTGGTGTTATCAAAGTTATTGAATATCTGTCAAGGGTGTCCTGGAATTTATTGATCACTTTTTATCTTCATTTAAAAAGGTTTAGCTAGGATTTTAAAAGGGGGTGGGGGGTGTTCTAAAGAATCAACTTTTTAATGACTATGTATAATTAACTGGTTGACAATATAATAACCTAATTTATGATATAGTTATGGTGACACGTGAAATATTATTGGGATGTTTCCTTAGGCAATAAAAAATAATTTAAATATTTGTATTATATTGGGATGATGAGAAAATGTGAGCACAAAAAAAAATCATTCGCAGCACTAATCTTATTACGCATCGATACAAACACCTCGTTCAATATATCCAGGAAGAAATCATTAAATAGGAGTCTTACAAATATCTCTTCTCTTTGGAATCTACTTCTGGGACAGTTTTTTGTTCGTGTCTCATTATATTAGTGTTTTGTTTAGTGTAAATTTAAGAATCAAATAGCCTAAGCTATTATTTATGCTTTTTATTGAGGATTACTCCATCTAGATATCATATTCTGAAAATTGAAAAACGACACCTGTACACGGGAATTGAACCCGGGACCTTTGGCTTAGTACGCAATGCTCTAACCACTGAGCTATCCTGGAATCGTGAGTGAAGAATGGCCCTGGGCACGGGACGATTCCTGGATAGCTCAGTGATCAGAGCATTAGCGTACTAGGCCAAAGGTCCCGGGTTCGATTCCCGTGTCCAGGTGTTGTTTTTCAATTTTCAAAATAGTGTAAATTTCTTTCTCATTGGGAGGGTTTGAACTCTCTAACCTCCCTCACCTTATTCAACAGCTGTTGAAATTAAAATGCGTTTCTATTGAAGCAATATTTTATTTATTTTTATTGTATCATTAAAACTGCAAAAAAAAAATATATATATATATATCTTTTCCTCGCGTACCTTGAACCCTCACCTTAACATTCCCAGAATAATAATTAACAAACATAAAAAATGTATTTACAGACTAAACTTTTATGGTGCTTTCTACGGTGTGGAGGGCAAGGGGGGGGGGGGGGTTAAACTAGAGTCAATTACATATGTACAAAAAGTTTGGTAAAAGCGGCTGACGTGCTTAGTCCGCATTCTTACTTATTAAATATTTTAAACACCTCAAAAAGCTTCCGCGCGAAATTAGAGTTATGGTTTACACAAATGAGTAATGATTTAAATGGAATATTTCCGAATTTTAAATAAACGGCCACACAAATATTTAACTTAAGGCGTAAAATTAAAAAAAAAAAAAATCAGTGGAACATTGTATTAGGGGACAAGTTGGGCTGGAAAGATTCAGGCGAAGTTGTCGACACATTCTAAATTCAAACAAGTTAATGGCAACTAGAGATTAAACATTGACCGCCTCCCTGGTCTAGTGGTCAGAGCTGCCGGCTACAGATCCAGAGGTCTCTGGTTCGATACCCAGATCTTCTGTGAAGCAGTGGGTCTGTGATGGGGTCATATTCAGCCTCTTGAGGACAAACGAGGGGGTGCTTTAGTGAAAAAAATAGCGGCTCCGGTCTAGGCAACCGATATTAACGGGCTGAGGCTCAAACGACACCAATTAGCAGAAGTTTGTACTATCTTCGCCAACAGACTGTGGCTGCATGTTGATGTTCTTGGTGATAACTTCCTTATGGAGAAATTAAAATTTTGGCTATCTCGTTTGCTTTTGTTCCATTTAAATAGATGACCTCTTTCTTTCTGAGGTCAACAGGCCGCACACAATCCTGGGCAAGGAGGACCCCGCGTGTTTTGACACTTCCCTGAAACCAGGGTCTGATACGGTCTAATAACAGATAGAGGAATATTTCCAAGGGTCACTTTGGGTTGCCCTTGAGGTCAGAGTCCACCCCCAGCCCTTGAAGGAACGAATATGTCTTGACAAGAAATGGAACATCCGGGGTAGGTGAGGTTTAGGGGACCACCGGTGGGGGGGGGAGCAGTAAATTGTTCCTCCTGTCTCCTAAGTTACTACCCGCAACTTGTTGCTTTAAGAGGAAGGTAGAATTTAGAAAGGGTGTACCCGCATTTGCGTCCAGGGAGAGAGTGTAAACCAATTTATGAGGAAACACGCGATCGAGATTAGAGCCCTAACTCCCCCGTCATCCGTCCGGTCCAGTCTATTGCGAGGGTGGTCACGTGGACTAATCCGTCACACTCGCATTGGTCTGGATGACCGATAGCGCGGAGATTGGCTTTTGAATCCTGGCTGGGTATACCGAGGTTATTCTCTCATTGAAATGTTTTAGCAATCTCCCTCCACTCGAATGCCGATACATTTACGCTAAATTATATCTTATCATCGCTGTTCAGAAATTATAAACTTAACGTTCAGCGTGACCTGGTGGTTTAGGGGTAAGGTGTCCGACCTCTGTGCTGGGGGTCCGGGGTTCAATCCTCGGTCCCGGCAAAGATTTATCTGATTACCTAATCCTTCCTTCACCTCTGACAAGACATCTTGTGAATGTGGGAATGCCAGGCCTCCACCGTGGTTCGGATTCCACGTTAAACTGTAGGTCCTCCATTTCATCTCACAATCACCCTACCATTACACATTAGCGTAAGTGCGTATAACCCGAACGGGTAGTAAGACGTGGTGCTAATAATAATAATAATAATAATAATAATAACTTAAGTTCAGCTTGAAGGGTTACGTTTGTTTGTACTTTACTAACTAAAAAATGACTCACAACTTACTCTGTTTTACTTGATTGGTCCCTGTAATACAAATTAGGCTCACTGGTGTTGATACTCGGAGAGTATATATCTAGATGGCAAATAGTTCTTCCTCAATCTCCCCTCCCCTCCTCCCCTCCTTTCTTAATACCCCTACAACAAAAACGGGGATAATTTTATTACCGAGCCATGTTGACTCATTATCTCATGAGCATATGTTTAGCAACATGCGAGATTATCTTGTTATAATACGGGTACGTAATTTCCCCGGAGCTCCCCACTCCACAGAAGTGGGGATTGTTGGTTTTCTTACTACAGACCAAATTTCGCACAATTCGACGTGGTAATTGGTTCCTCCCGGTACCTGGATAATCTTGTAGCTTCTTGACCGGGGCAAACCAGGAAATGTGATGGGTACTGCTTGTCTATTCGCGCCGAGCGGGCGTAAGTCTCGTTTTGTCTGGTATGTCGCCGATGTCTATTAATACGAAGTCTACCACTCGTTGCTAATTACGCCGCGGTTTTTCCGAAATTGCGCTGTCTACATCTCAATTTTTGTATGGCGTTTTTTTTTTTTTAATCTCAGATTTCACTTTGGCGTCTTCGGTCGCGATTCGGCGCTCAACCGTCGTGACGCTTTGACTCTTGACTCGTATGGTGATATTTTTTAATTTTTTTTAAGCACAGCGTCCTTCTACCCGTTCTGGTTTATATACATATGATGTGTTAGGGATAAAGAAGGTTGAATTTAGATTAAGTGTACCCCATTTGCGTGGAGGCAAAGGGGAAAAAACATCCACGTGAATCCACCTGACCGGGATTTGAACCCCGACAATCCGGTCCCTTATAAAGAGGACGTCTCAAGGCCACGACGATACTTCTTGCGATTATATCGTCGGAAACCCCGATGATGTTATTTATATGAGACCCCGAAGTCGCTCGTGCTACACTGGATATCATCTCTGAGGTAACTAATTAACTTTAGGGCTACTATTGGGGGAACAGCGTTGCCATTCTCCTGTTTTCGTGTGGTAAATCTTTCCTTGAATAAAGACGAACATTGCAACGCTGGTTAGTCGATGTTGCAGTAGCTCCATCTTACCCCGGCACACCACCTTCAGACATAACTGGGAGCGAGGATATTTGGCAACAGTTAACACACACACACACACACACACACACACAGAGAATATACTTTTTTATCTCCATAAGACCTGCAGTTACCTCAGCATTGATATTGAATGCAGTAGTAACCAGTTTGCTGTCGACAGGAATGTCACCTATAGTCCATTCACCAAAAGAATGTAGGTGACAGTGGCCAGGCCGCAAGTATGGCCGCGCCCTAAGATCTTGCCACCCGCTTCGGTGACTGCGTGGTCTAACGCGCTACTCTCGCAGTAGACTAGGCTGGCCGATGACGGGGAGATCGGGTGTACTGAGGGTGTTTTTTCCCCCCACTCTTCTTCCATGCAAATGTGGGTCCCCTTCCTATAAATATAACCTTCCTAATCCCTAAAACTGTAGCCTAATTGGTACTTGAACGGGTGGTAAGACGCGGTGTTATTGAGAGGGGGTGGCATACCACCACTTGTGAGGACGGGACAGTGTGTCGGCAAGGCCGGCCGATGTAACGGCGGTGTGCGTGCTCTCCGACCTTGACTATCTGATAAAACACGGGCCGGTGTGGATTCCCGCCCCGCGGTCAACTTTCTCTTTCTCTCACTCGCTGTTGGCAACCGACCGTACTCGTAAAGAAGGCACGTTGTCCAGAGGTGTTGCCCTTATGTGGGATGGTAGAGAGAGAGGTGTTGCCCTTAAGGTGGGATGGTGGAGAGAGAGGTGTTGCCCTTAAGTTGGATGGTGGAGATAGAGGTGTTGCCCTTATGGTGGGATGGTAGAGAGAGAGGTGTTGCCCTTATGGTGGATGGTGGAAAGAGAGGTGTTGCCCTTAAGGTGGATGGTGAGATAGAGGTGTTGCCCTTATGGGAATGGTAGAGATAGAGGTGTTGCCCTTATGGTGGGATGGTAGAGATAGAGGTGTTGCCCTTAAGGTGGATGGTAGAGAAGAGGTGTTGCCTTATGGTGGATGGTAGAGAGAGAGGTGTTGCCCTTAAGGTGGGATGGTGGAGATAGAGGTGTTGCCTTAAGGTGGGATGGCAGAGATAGAGGTGTTGCCTTAAGGTGCGTCAGAGGGAACGCAAGTGTTTTTACAGTTTTATAGAATTGAAATTGTTTGGCCAAAATAAAATAAAATATTTCTCCTCTAGCACCCGCCTCGGTGGCTAAGTTGGCTAACGCGCTAGTCGTGTTGAGCTAGACTGCTGAGATGGTGAGATCGAGCTTCGAAACTAGGTCGGGTGAACTTGGGGTGGTTTTTCCAAAATGGTTTTCCACTCTCCCTCCACGCAAATGCGGGTTCACTTCCTCCATATTCAACCTTCCCAATTCCTAAATCCATTAACGTAATTAGTACTTAAAGCGTATAACCCGAACGGGTAGTAAGACGCGATGCTAAATATTTAAACAAATTCTCCTCTAGCAAAACTTAGTTTAGTTTTTCTCCACATGGTGATCTCAACAGTTGTTTAATATCTGTCAAAGATGTCCTGGAATTTAATGACAACTTTTTCTCTTCATTTAAAAAGTTTCTCATCTAATATCGCTATGATTATGACAGATATTCAACAATAAATTGTTGATTTTACCAAGTGAAGAAAATTAAACTATGTTTCTACTGGACCAATATTAGATTTATTTTGACTGTAAAAAGTTTTTTTTAAAAATAGCAAAAACACTGCCCTTTTCTCGCGTCCCCTTCCATCGCACCTTAAAAGGTAGAACAAATAACTTGAATCCTCGCTAATTCGGTTACAGTTCATTCGGATGTAAGTTGATCCGTATTATCAAAATACATTATTGTTTTTATTATTTTATTAATACAACTCGCTTCAGTGGCCGAATGGTATAAGAAGTCACTCTTGTTTTGGACTGGCCTGCCGATGACGAGGAGATCGGGGTTCGGTTCACAGTCGGGTTATATAAGGGTGGTTTTCCCTAAATGTTTTCTCACTCTTTCCACGCAAATGCTGGTATATTACCTATAACATGTTTCCTTCCTCATCCTTATCCTATTAGAGTAATTACCAAACATGCGTATAACCTGAAACAGGTAGTAAGAGTTTAAAACTAGTAAACGCTTTTTTAACAATCTGTTTACGAGAGTGTGCGTGTTTTTTTCTACCTGACGTGACGTCATGCAGCATTATAAATATTTATCTTGACTTAAATGTGTGACCTTTGCAATTAATTTCTCCTAAAAATGTCGCAGTAGCTTTCGGACTAATTGGAGCCGTAAAAATGTTCGCGCCAATTAAAAGTCTACAAGGACAATAAACTGTAATAGTTTTCAAAATAAACACGTAGCGAACATCCTCAAAACTATTTGTTTACTAGACACTTTTTGTTTCTGCATCGCGTCTAAATAACCGTTCGGGCTAGAAGTGTATATACTAATTAATCTAGTGGTTTTATTAAGAAGGTTCGATCTAGAAAAAAAATGCACCCTCATTTGCGTGGGGAGCGTGGAAAAAGCACGTTCAGTGCATCCGACTGGGATCAAACCACGATCTCCCAGTCTTCAGCGGTCTGATCTACTGCGAGTGTAGCTCGTTAGACCATGCAGCCATCGATCTGGCTTACAAGGAATTAGTTTCTATTTTGAGCGGAGGAGTGGGCCAGGTGGCAATTAATATTATTGTTTCAATATTTTAACAATTTTTTTGAAAACATCAGATATTTTATTTTTATTTTATGCACCACGTTTAACTATCCGCCCGGGGTTATCAGTATATTTACTAATACTGTAGTTGGGCTGAGAAATGTCAAGTGTTGAGGAAATGTACCCGCATTTGCTTGGGCGGAGAATGAAAACCATTATATAAATCGACCCTAGGTACACCCGACTGGGATTAGAACTCTTATCTCCCCTTCATTGGCAGTTATGTATTATTATTATTATTACGCTTTTCTTCAATCTAAGATTCCTGGGAAAATGGGGTTTCCTTCTGGAAAACGCAGGTAATTTGCGTAGTAAGAAAATAAAATAGTGGCGACCCTGTTTGTGGATAATCCAAAGAGATTAGTACTGTGATTAAAACCATATTTATTGCCTGGGCGGGTAGTAAGATACTTAGGGTTTATGGGGAAATTGAGGCAAATAAACAACCTATAACCATTTGGTTAATTCTCGACTATATAATCAGGGGAAACAAAACGTCGTAAATTATATACTAAATCTTTGTTTTTGTTTAAAATAAAGAGTAAACAATTGCAGTCCAATATTAGCACGTTTTTTGTGCTATTTTTTTTTATAAGTGTAGCTTCTGTTGTCACACATTGCTATGGGTTACCATAAATGTTTGTATGTACGGCAGAGGAGGGGAGACTACTTATTTGTGCGCATGCCCGGAGACCTGCCTGCGCAGCCAAGCGCGATGATTGGTCGAGAAGGTGAGGAAGTCTCTGTGCGTGTTTATATCGTAGCGCGTTCGTTGATGAGCAACAGAGCAGCTGGTTGAACAATTCATGAAACTCGGTTCTTCTTTTGTGGTGAAGTAGGAAGTCGAAAATAAAATAAAAGTTTGACCGAAGTGTGCGTTTCGCTTTTAGGGATTTTTATTTTTCTTGTGGGTAGAATCTCGAGGCTGTGATATAAACTTGTGTTTTCTCATTGTTTCGTTTTTCTTTTTTACGAGCGAGCGGCATTATTGATTTCGGAACGCAGACAAGAATCATTGCAAGGACTAACGCGTGGCGCGCGTCCTCAACCGGACGAATTTATTTTTATAAGAGGAAAAAAAAAATCCCTCTTTGTGTGGAAAAGTGGAAATGATGTGACTTTTTCTTTTTCTTTTTAACACATCGCTTATAAAGCTTAAGTCTCGAGATTTGTGTGCAGTGGAGACAATTTTTTTAGAAATTTTGATCCGGATAAAAGAGACTTATAACAAATCAAAATGCCTAAAACGAAGACTCCTGCCGCCTTCACCAAACTGGCCCGCTACCTCAAAATGAGGACGAAGGTCAGTCTCAAAAGTTGGGATTATTCCCTAGTTAGGCCTGATCATGTTTGATTCTGGTATACTTCTGTCCTTTGTTCTTTATTTATAATTGTCATTGTCATGTCTTTGTAGTGTTTTTCTTTCTTTTAGTTTCCAGTGCTACTTACTTAATTAAGCCAGTCAAGGTTGGGATTGTAGGGGACGCGAGAAAATGTCAAAGGTTTTTGAGGGTTTCATATTAAACCATTATTATGTTTAGTCAAAATAAATCATACATTGTTCCAGTAGAAATCTAGAGTTTAATTTTCCTCCACACGGTGATATCAACAGTTGTTGAATATTTCATGTGCAGAGCGGCATTTGATGAGGATTTTTTTTTAAATGACGAGAAAAAGTTGTCATTAAATTCCAGGACACCCTTGACAGATATTCAACAACTGTTGATATCACCGTGTGAGGAGATTAAACTATGTGTTTATAAGGGAGAGTTATTTGATTTATTTAGGCAAAAAAAAAGTTTTGATAAAAAAACCTATCAATTTTAAATTGCATTCCCTGCCATCCCGCCTAAAAAGGACACAAGCTGAGGAAAGTAAGGGTCTAGAAATATGCATCACCATTTGCCTAGAGCATCGATTATTAATCGGGGGGAGGGGGGCTCAAAGTTTTAAAAGTGTCATTTGCTTATTACTAAAGTCAATTATCATAAATTTTACGTTTTAGAATAAAGAATTCGTTGATCGTAAGCTTGTAAGTACAGTAGACACTCGATTTTCCGTGAAGATGAAGGGGAAGCACGGATAATAGAAATCACGTATAGTACAAATAATCCATATATGTTTATCATCGCCATTCAAAATTGCTTGCCCTTTATTTTTACTTATTTATGTGAAAAGGAATTTTTCACATTGGTAAATATTAAAACGAAGCTGTGAAATCGACGCCTGCATGCAAATAGCACTAAGTAATTACAATCAAACAAGAAGAGACAAATTAGTGTACAGTGTCAAACAGTAGAGGTTCCATTTAATACATTTAGGCAGGGGTAAGTTAATTTCTGTTTCTTTTATTTGTTATTATAATTATAGGTTAAATAAAGCCAACTGTGTTGGGGGTTGCATCAGATCTGTAAGGAGCTGCATCAGAACTGTAAGGGGTTGCATCAGATCTGTAAGGGGTTGTATCAGAACTGTAAGGGGTGCATCAGAACTGTAAGGGGTTGCTAGTGAGTGAGCTTGCTTCGTTCCTTTGGAGCAGATGATTTTAAATCGTTCTCAACGATAGTTAGTAAAGAAAGGAAAGCCAACATGGATCTGAAACAAACAATTTTTTAAAAGATTGTTTGTAAATAATTACTAAAAGTTTTTACTAATCATCAGGTTCTGGATCTTGATGAGCTAAAGATTAAAAAAAATATATTAAAAATAATAATAATAAATACACACCACTAAATTACACTCTAACTTTACAAATGTAAAATACAGTGTAAAGCCTTTGGCAACTAAACTCTTGCATTCTGCTGAATATAATGTTGATTAACAAAAATCTGCTTAAGAAATAACAGCTACCCCCTCCCAACGCAACCCTCTCCAGTCTAGTTACAGTCTCACCAGGAATGTGTAATGCCTCTTTCAGAAGTAACAGTTACCTTCTCCCGACACAACCATCTCCAGCCTAGTTACAGTCTTACCAGGAATGTGTATTTTACAACCAAAGAGGATACAAAACAGAGTTCATGGCCTACATTTTCTTCTCAACTGTTTTGAAAATATTTTGTTTGAGCTTAAAAATATATTATTCAAAATGAATGCGTTAAAATGACTCGAATACCTATAAATGACTTAAACCAAGAACATGATCTTAAACTCAAAAATAACAAAAAAGTTACTTAAGATAAACTATACATTATACATTTTTACAAGAATATCATGCACAGAGTTTCTATATCTATGAGTATTATATGTGGTGAACCCGAAGAAGAAGAAAACTACATCAATCAAAATTCGGGACCCACTGCTAGTCATTAAGGCCCTTGGTCCTGTCGAGTGCAAGTCTAAAATCTATTTTGTGGGATGGTGGGCGGGAGGTTGCTTCACAACCGATCAAAGTATCCTTCCGCGCCAACAAGAACAGATAGATCACGGAAACGGATGGCGAACAGTCTTGGGGAAAATCATACTTTTGTAAATGTAAGTTTTCTCGAGAACGAGTGAAATGTTTATGTTAATATTTTCAACAACCCTTCTAAGATAATGTATCGATGTTTATTAATTGTTACATTTTCTTATTTTTTGTTACGAAGCCGGAAGTTTTCTATTGAAAAATGTCAATTTTATCGATATATGATATAGAGGTGTGTATATAAAAAGTATAACTTAATCAACATGCTTCTATTCTTGAACAAACCGTTTCCAAAAAGAAAATTGCAAAACAATACAAATTATTGAAGATAACCTTTTGTTCCTACGACTCTGCATTTCACCGCAAATGAAAAGGGCCAATCGCCTTAATAGAAGTGCCTAGGCTTATTTTTTTAGCGTACCTGGGTTGTACATTTCATTTGTCATAGTAAGATATCCATTCGTAAGAAAGTTTAGGTATACATCTCATTGCAACAAGCTTTGTTAATTTACTATCAAATTATTAAAAAAATGTATTATTCTGAGCAAACTATTAACTTAAAAAAATAATAGCAGCTATAATTAATTGACAGTAATCAATTAGGTTCCTTTCAGATCTTTATCAGCATAAGCTCGTGCACCTTGTGACGGTTACGGTAAGTCATTGTTGACAATAATAAAGTCTTATTTTATATTTTGTGTGTCGAGAGATAACGGACAATGTATCGTTAACGTAATTGGATTTTATGTCTTTTTTCTGAAACGTGACATAATTGGGAACCTACTAGAGTAGAGAAAATACCGACACTCGCGTATTTGGACTTAAAGTTTAAAAAAAAGAAGCTTCATACTCGTTTTTTTTAAACTGGTTTGAATCTCGGCCGGATGTGTTGATCCATCCCCTATCTAAATGGTTTAACACTTTTTCTCTATGGAAATGCTGCCACATTTCGTTCTAATTCGACCTTCATCTCCAACACATTAGGGTAAATTGTCTCATAGTCCGGGCGGAATGAAAATATAAATCCAGGTCATAGACTATTTAAATAATGTATTACTCGTTTGAAAAAATTACGCACACCGACAAGGTGAAAGCTAGCGTTTTCTCTTTTCAGTTGGTGATAAGGAAGTAGGTCGTCACTTCGATTCTCTTGTCATACTTACTAAAGGTAGAATGATGGATTATCGCTCACTACATTGAGTCAGGAAGTATTCCCCATCACACTATTTACAAACACACTAATATAGAAATAAGACCATACGATGAGAGAGCCTATGAACATTTGTACGTCTTTAAGGGGCTTCCTGAAGTATGAAGTAGTAGGAAGAACAGGTGACCTGGCGGTCTAGGGGTAAGGTGTCAGACATCTATTCCGGGGTCTGGGGTTCAATCCTCGGTCCCGGCACAGATTTATCTGATTGTCAAACCCTTCTTTCACCTCTGACAAGACGTGTATTAATCACAACTTGTGAATGTGGGGAATGCCAGGCCACCACCGTGGTTCGGATCCCACGTTAAACTGTAGGTCCTCCATTTCATCTCACAATCACCCTATTAATATTATTAATTATAATAATAATAATAATAGGAAAAACAGTAAAAGTTAGTTACTAAGATTTTTTTTACATCCTTTATTGTTTCCAGCCCGTGTTCAGTTTTTTTTTATTCAAGCCATATTTTTCCACTACCAGCGTGATGGCCTGTCGTAGCTTATTATATACCTTATAATCTAACTTGACTAGGACAGGCACAACATCCAGTCCCCTGGTCATTAATTCATCACTGTAAACCCATATTTCACCAATGATAAAAAATTTGGCCATGTCGTGAACCGAACCCGGGACCATTAACTCAATAGAAAGACACACTGATGATGAGTTAAGGTGTCGGATTAGTTACTAATGATTTTAATATACCTATACATAAAGTCATGTAATTTGCAGTTTTCACTTTCGATAGATATTATAAATACCTATAAAAACACAAGTATTGAAGTAAAATATTATTAATGTTGGCCGCAAAGAAATATGTCTGAATTTTCTTAACTGTTCTTCCAACCAAAATCAGGGTTTGGGTGGATAAATATTAGTGCCAATCAGATGTTGCCCTCAGGTTTAGTGACAAAATTACTAAAATACTCGAGTTTGTTATTTACTGAAATAAACACACAACTACTTTCTACGACCCTGTGTTTGTAAACACCGTTTAAAGATTGAAATTTTCCGCTTTGAAAAGGCCAAGTAATATTTTGGTTGATCATTAAGAGCTAAGTGCCAGAGAAACTAAACATAACTCGCAGATGAGCAAAGAAGGGATCCTTTTGGATCGAATTATGTCATTTAATACCCGCCTCGGTGGCGTAGTTGGCTAACGCGCTAGTCGTGTTGAGCTCGACTGCTGAGGACGGGGAGATCGAGGTTCGAATCTCGGTCGGGTGAACTGAGTTTTTTTTTTCCTAAACGGTTTTCCACTCTCCCTCCACGCAAACGTGGGCTCACTTCCTCTAGTTCAACCTTCCTAATTCCAATCCATTAGCGTAATTAGTACGTAAAGCGTATAACCCGAACGGGTAGCAAGACGCGGTGCTAAATAATAATATATTATTATTATTGTCATTTAATAGGGGGTCATATTGTATTGTAATTTTGTATTTTACTCCTCTCCTGTTGTTCTCCTATTCCTACTGCTGGACACCTTCGTCCAATAACGTTATACACCCAATTGTTTTATGGCGGTTATGAATTTCTTCTCAACTATGCTAACGCCTTAAGGTGGTATGGAAGGGGGCGTGAGAGAAAGGTTCTTGCATTTTTTTATAGAAAACACTTTTTTGGTCAAAATAAATAAAATATTGCTCAAGTAGAAAAAGAGTTTAATTTTCTTCACACGGTGAAATCAACAGTTGTTGAATATCTGTCATTAGCATGGTGGAATTATACGAGAAACCTTTTTAAACGAAGAAAAAAAGTTGTCATTAAATTCCAGGACACCCTTGACAGATATTCAACAACTGTTGATATCATTGTGTGAAGAAAATTAAATTATATGTTTGTATTGGAGCGATATTTTAGCCCAAAGAAAAGTTCTACTGTAAAAATTGAAAAAACCTTGTGTTTTTTTTTCGCATCCCCTTCCATCCCCATATTAATTCTCCTGTTTAGGGGAGAGGCGGGGGTAGTAAGTATGTCTGTATACTAGCCATTAATTGAGGCCAGATTATCTCTTTGGCTGCTAATGAAGTTTGTCGTGAGTTGTGAAAGTAGCTTTGGACTCGTCAACCATTATCTAATTAACTGTACTGTTTCTAGAACGTCAGAATGATGTATCCATTTCCGAATAAACAAATCAATCGAATATCGATTGTGTTACGTCACGAATGACGTGTCTACACCCAATATACCCTCTGAACGGCAGGTCTTAAGGAGGAAAGCTTTATCCTGGCTCTCTCTGTGCTAACTGTTGCCAAATCTCCTCGCTCTCAGTTATGTTGGACGGTGGTGTACCGGGGTAAGATGGAGCTACTGGCAACATCGACTAACCAGCGTTGCCAAACTTGTCTTCTATTTGGTGGGAGACGGACCGCACAAAAACGAGAGGATGACAACGCTGTTTCTCAATAGTAACCATGCGGCTCCCCTCAGAGATGACGTCTTCAGAGTCCTCCCTCGCCGCTTAGCATGAGAGTAGCACAGGTCTCGCCGAACACGGCGCTCGCTAAACGGCAGGAACTAGCCAGTTAGATGACTGCGCTTCGGGCTCTACGTCTTTATTTGTTATTCATGAAGAGACTTCCTGTGGTCTCCTCTTCCGGGTCTAAGCGCTCCTTTTACGGCTCTGGATATCTTTGTCCCAGTGCTTGCTGTTGTCCGCGCGTGGTTCTGCTAGGGATAGCGAGCCTTTGGATATTATCTATGTCGAGAGAGAACGGGAACATTTTTTACAGTTTTTTTTATAACTTGTTCAGTTTATGTAATTATTCTATGGCATTAGGAACAGGTTCATTGCCTCACTCACAAAAGTATGTTAACTATCAGATCCCTGTCTTGAGCTAGCGCGTTAGCCAACTACGCCACCGAGGCGGGTAAAAAATAAAATAGATCCCCCATTACTCTATTAATCTAGAGTTCCTTTGGTAAATATGTCGCTTAGCACAGGTTGTGAACCATTGCCTTAATAGAACAATATTATCTCTATCAAGAAAACTATAGAGTTAAAATTCACTTTCTTTGCGTTATCTCGAAATGTTTATATTGCTGTTAACTTTATTTGCCATTGTACTCTATTGTAAAAGTGCACTTTTTTTTACCTCTTCTTTTGTTATAAAGTTTCATTTGTTTGGAGTCGTCAGACCGAAAATACGTCACATTTTCTGCCGACAAAACAGACGCGACAGTTCCGCTCTGGTTTATTTGTCTTGCCCATAGAATAATTGATGAACGTCACAAGGCTGTGTATTTTACAGTCCAATTTCCAAAGGAAGAGCCTTTTATCTGACATCTGTAAAGGCTATTAGGGACATAGACAATGAAGCTCTTTCGAATGACAACAGTTCCCCTGCTTTAAGGGTTGAGGCTGAAGCTCTTTAGAATGACAACAGTTCTCCCTGCTTTAAGGGTTGAGGCTGAAGCTCTTTCGAATGACCAGTTCCCCTGCTTTAAGGGTTGAGGCTGAAGCTCTTTCGAATGACAACAGTTCTCCCTGCTTTAAGGGTTGAGGCTGAAGCTCTTTCGAATGACAACAGTTCTCCCTGCTTTAAGGGTTGAGGCTGAAGCTCTTTCGAATGACAACAGTTCTCCCTGCTTTAAGGGTTGAGGCTGAAGCTCTTTCGAATGACAAGTTCTCCCTGCTTTAAGAGTTGAGGCTGAAGCTCTTTCGAATGACAACAGTTCTCCCTGCTTTAAGGGTTGAGGCTGAAGCTCTTTCGAATGACAACAGTTCTCCCTGCTTTAAGGGTTGAGGCTGAAGCTCTTTCGAATGACAACAGTTCTCCCTGCTTTAAGGGTTGAGGCTGAAGCTCTTTCGAATGACAACAGTTCTCCCTGCTTTAAGGGTTGAGGCTGAAGCTCTTTCGAATGACAACAGTTCTCCCTGCTTTAAGGGTTGAGGCTGAAGCTCTTTCGAATGACAACAGTTCTCCCTGCTTTAAGGGTTGAGGCCGAAGCTCTTTCGAATGACAACAGTTCTCCCTGCTTTAAGGGTTGAGGCTGAAGCTCTTTCGAATGACAACAGTTCTCCCTGCTTTAAGGGTTGAGGCTGAAGCTCTTTCGAATGACAACAGTTCTCCCTGCTTTAAGGGTTGAGGCTGAAGCTCTTTCGAATGACAACAGTTCTCCCTGCTTTAAGGGTTGAGGCTGAAGCTCTTTCGAATGACAAGTTCTCCCTGCTTTAAGAGTTGAGGCTGAAGCTCTTTAGAATGACAACAGTTCTCCCTGCTTTAAGGGTTGAGGCTGAAGCTCTTTCGAATGACAACAGTTCTCCCTGCTTTAAGGGTTGAGGCTGAAGCTCTTTCGAATGACAACAGTTCTCCCTGCTTTAAGGGTTGAGGCTGAAGCTCTTTCGAATGACAACAGTTCTCCCTGCTTTAAGGGTTGAGGCTGAAGCTCTTTAGAATGACAACAGTTCTCCCTGATTTAAGGGTTGAGGCTGAAGCTCTTTCGAATGACAACAGTTCCCCCAGCTTTAAGGACAAGTGTTTTCCCCCCTAATGTTTTTCCCGCTGTCATTAACTCTAGGCGGATAACATTTCTTTTAAATTCTGCTTTCCTATTACAATTTTTTTTAAACTGCGTGTTATCTCCTGTGCAGATTATACGCTCTTGACACTAATTGGTCGCCGAATACGGGGATATCGAAGTTCGATCCCGGTTGGGTGCACTGAGGGTGGTTTTCCTAAATTGTTTCCACTCTCCCTCCACGCGAATGCTGGTGCGTTTCATCTACATTAAACCTTCCTAATCCCTAGCTTATTAGTGTAATTAGTACATAAGCGTATAACCTGAACAGGTAGTAAGACGTGGCGAAAAAAAAATCTAATTGGTATTTAATTGCGCCTGGTATCAAACCATGGTACCCTAATCTAGAAGTTTGTCTCGCTAACCATGCGGTCACGTGCAAGTGCTGACACATTGTTATCGTTGGTGGACGGTTTTTGTTCCGACAATGGAGGGAAGAGTCGAATTGTGACATAACTTTGTCAGCGTTTTTTTTTTGTTTTCAACATTTAGTCAGCAACAAAGTTGTTGTTTATAGAAGGGAGGAAAGATGGTTGCTATAGTAGGATTTTAAAACCAAGACAGTTTTAAAAATAAACATTTTGTTTGCCATCAACATTGATAGCGTTTTATTAAATAATTATACTCTAATTATACTCTTTATATATAAAAAGTGGCAGCTGCATATCACATGACATGACGTGTAAAAAGACAAAACAAGATTTAGTACCTACTTTGTCTGTTTATTGAAATTAGACAATAGCTCTGGTATTGTTCTAAGAAATTACATTGTTCTGGTCGTATTAAAACCTTGTAGCAGAAACTCATACCGCAGTGTGTTTCAATGTAGCCACAGGTGTGGCGAAGGGGAGTAAAGTTCTCCACACCATGTGGAGAATTTGAGAAACTAGGTTTGTTTATTCTAGCACACACCATTTGAACAAGTTTATTCACGACATGTATTACTCAGTTGCAAATGTCTCAGACGCAACTGATGGAAATGTAAGACAATTTAGTGTGAATGTGACTATCCCTTGTCTGACAAGTCACAGAAATATTGGATGAATATCTTATATCGATCATGGTGATCTACAGACAGGGAAAACAGGGAAAAACCTGGAAAAGTCAGGGAATTAAAAAATGTGTATAAAATATCCCATTCATTTCGTAACCAAACACTAAAATAAAAGTTAATAATACCTAAATAAAATAACATTTTGATTTTTAAAATAACTTATAAAACCGTTTGTTCAGTGGATATTTTTTAAATATATGATCAATAATAAATAAAACAAAAGCCATCATCCACCATTAACACTGTAAAAAAGTAGTCAGGGGAAAATTGAAAAATGTTGCCTGGAAAAGTCCGGGAATTTTGTAAAATGTGTTTTGTAGCCCCCTGTCGATGCACGTTCGGGAATGCTTTCAATAATATACAGGAAATGTCAAGTTGGAACAAGCATACGCCAGGGAAAAATAAATTTCACTGCGAGAGTTGGCAAACTCAAGTTATTCACATATCTTTGGTCATTTCGCCACATGTGGCGATTGGAGACAGGGTTGCCCATCCCGGGTCTATATCTTATAGCTATAAAAGCTATCGCAGTCCAATTTTCACATGAAGAAACTTATTTGATAAAAAGTTACTACAGTCGTTTTATATAGGAAGACCCATTCTGGTTGCTAGGAAAAAACTACTAAATATACTTTCCAGGGCTCATTTTTGACTTACTTTTGGGAAAAAACTCCTACTTTTTCTACTTTTTGACCTCCAAAAGAAAGAAACTGGTTTGTAGATGTTGAAGTGTGGATTTTTTTTTTTTTTGCTGGTAAGCTATAAAAACAAAATTTCACATCATAATGTGTCACGTTGTTTGAATAAATTCGAATTGTATGCCCGAAAGATTGTACAGTGTCTCTGAAATTCAATGATTATACAATTGTTTTTTAAGGTAGTTTTATAATGAGCTATTTACAACTAGAATAAGCTAAATTTAAAGGCTTATTAAAGCTACCATTTTCTACCACATGGAAATACTGATGTTGAGTGACGATTCTCACAAACGTCAAACTATCTGACAACAAGACCTGTCCGTCAGAGGTATGGAGTCTCCCAAAGATGGCCTTAAACATTTCAACTATCAGTGCAACACACAGAATTGCATCAAGAAAGGACATGGGAGCCATAAGTTGTGCTTGGCTAGACTCGAAGATGATCAGAGAATTGAGGTTGAACGGAAGAAACAAGAGAAAGAAGATAAAGAGAAAATAGAAAAACCAAAGTGAAGAGTTTCAAGCAAATAGAAAAGTTTTGGAAACGAAATCTCAGGAAGCTAAAGAGGCAATGCAAAAAGAGAACCTGTTAGAAGAAAAAAAGAATCAGAAGCTAAAGAGGCAATGCAAAAAGAGAATCTGTTAGAAAAGAAAGAATCAGAAGCTAAAGAAGTAGTTCAATCTTATAAGTCATAAGTGGTAGAAGCGAATGAAAGGATTAATAATGCAATGAAAATCAACAATACGAAAGGTTTGCAAATAGCTCAAACTACGCTAGAAGCTCCGGGCAAAATATTGGAAGAAAGTGACTGCTTTTAAGACAAGATGCATTTCTTTGGTTGATATTGTGTTTGTAAATTAACTAACCCCGGACTACATGTATTTCTTTGGTTGATACTGTGTTTGTAAATTAACTAACCCCGGACTAGATGTATTTCTTTGGTTGATACTGTGTTTGTAAATTAACTAACCCCGGACTAGATGTATTTCTTTGGTTGATATTGTGTTTGTAAATTGACTAACCCGGACTAGATGTATTTCTTTGGTTGATACTGTGTTTGTAAATTAACTAACCCTGGACTAGATGTATTTTTTTGATTGATATTGTGTTTTGTAAATTAACTAACCCCGGACTAGATGTATTTCTTTGGTTGATACTGTGTTTGTAAATTAACTAACTCCGGACTAGATGTTTTCTTTGGTTGATATTGTGTTTGTAAATAACTAACCCGGACTAGATGTATTTCTTTGGTTGATACTGTGTTTGTAAATTAACTAACCCCGGACTAGATGTATTTCTTTGGTTGATATTGTGTTTGTAAATTAACTAACCCGGACTAGATGTATTTCTTTGGTTGATACTGTGTTTGTAAATTAACTAACCCCGGACTAGATGTATTTCTTTGGTTGATACTGTTTTTGTAAATTAACTAACCCCGGACTAGATGTATTTCTTTGGTTGATATTGTGTTTGTAAATTAACTAACCCCGGACTAGATGTATTTCTTTGGTTGATATTGTGTTTGTAAATTAACTAACCCCGGACTAGATGTATTTCTTTGGTTGATACTGTGTTTGTAAATTAACTAACCCCGGACTAGATGTATTTATTTGGTTGATACTGTGTTTGTAAATCGGCTAATTCTGGACTAATTGTTAAATAAGCTCAGCTGCTTTACATAGTAAACAGTATTGGCTTGTTACTTTAGCAAGACTAAAGTATCTTTCTTTGTCACTGTCGCAGTGATGGATTTTGTGACTAGTCACTGACTATTTATTGATTAAGATAAATGTTTGTTTTTAAGTCTTCGGCTTCTTTTTAACCAAACTTGACAAACGATGCTGTCCCATCTTGGTTGTAATTTGTCTCTATGTATGTCAAAGATGTTTGTTTCTCCTCCAGTGCTGCGTGTAGTGTAGAATAGGGTATCATACCGTCAAAGGAGGTGGCTAAGAAGCACGTTCACAGACTCTTAATTAGTGCCCTGTTTGGTTCGTCAGCTCACGTGACCACACTAGAAGATACACAAAATATAGCTTAGCTTTATTGTTCTTAAGGCACTAGAACATTATCAGGAATTCCTTTTTTATTATTATTATTTAGCACCGCGTCTTACTACCCGTTCGGGTTATACGCTTTAAGTACTAATTACTCTAATGGATTAGGAATTGGGAAGGTTGAATTAGAGGAAGTGAACCCGCATTTGCGTGGAGGGGGAGTGGAAAACCATTTTAGGACCCCCTCCCCCCAGTTCATCCGACCGAGATTCGAACCTTGATCTCCTCGTCCTCAGCAGTTGAGCTCAACACGACTATCGCGTTAGTCAACAACGCCACCTAGGCGGGTATCAGGAATTCCTAAACGCCAGAAACCACGGGGGTTTATATAACGTTACTGGGTGTAGGTGTCCGGCAGTAGGAGAACAAATAGGGGAAGACGATACAGATGACAATACAGTGTGTTGTGAGCCTTCATCATTCTGTTCCCAAAGATCCATTCAACGCTCCTATACCAGTTACCTTTATTTCCCGGCCATCTAGCAATTAATACCTAACTAAAATGAGTGGATGTCTGTACTTTTCAGACTGGAAAATTGATTAATCAAAGGGGGGGGGGGTGATGCGGGAGAGGGTTGGAGGGTGGAAATGAGAATAGTTTGGTAGGCAATGCACCCTCATCAGCTTGTGGAGAGAGGGAGGAAGTCTCGGTGATGAACCACACTAGGAAATCCGGCCTGGATTTGAACCTACAGTAGCCCCATGGCTTCTTTGATGCTGACTGACAGTTCACAGCTGACTTCTGACATCTGCTAAACACATGTTTTTGCAAATCATATGGTTCGGTGTAGGGATACATAATTGGGTCTGTTAACTTTTCAAAGCTGTCAGCTGTCAGTCAGCACCAAAGAAGCCACGGGGCTACTGTAGACTTAGTCGCCTCAGAACATCAAATATTTTGCTAATCTGACGCCTTAATCCGCTTGACAAAAGGTGTGGAATGTTACAAGACTTTAAAAAAACAAAAAAGACTAGTTTAGGGCAATAGATTCATTGATACACACCAAACCTTAGCTCCGGAAAGACGACTTAAAGTCGATTCACACTAGGATTGAAAAGTTATTAGATCCTCTTTAATAAATTCATACGTCAAGTTGTATTATCTGCAGCTGTCACTTTTTATAAATATTATTGATACCTATAAAAGTACAGTAATAATATAGTAATGTTATATATATCAGCCGCATTAAAGTTCGCCATTTAAAAAAAAAGGGCCCTTCATATGAAAATAGGCGTATATCTTGGTGTCATGATTTGGACCGGCTTCCCCCTCTCTCTGTCCCTGGAGACACCCGACAGGTGTGAATCGGAGAAAGTTGGGTCGTTACGCGCTGATTCAACACACGTCTCCGCGGTGGGTGGTGTGAATGGGTGATTAACGTCTCGTTACTTAGCGACTTTCGTCCTTGCGTCGTGGAGTAATTCCGTGAGTAGTGACGAGTCGCTTCGTGATACACCTGATGGGATGGAAGGGAACGCGAGATTTTTCAGTTTTTTATTGCAAAACTTTTTTTTTTTCCAAAAATAAATAAAATATTGCTCTAGTAGAAAAATTATTATTATTATTAGCACCACGTCTTACTACCCGTTCGGGTTATACGCACTTACGCTAATGTGTAATGGTAGGGTGATTGTGAGATGAAATGAAGGACCTACAGTTTAACGTGGAATCCGAACCACGGTGGAGGCCTGGCATTCCTCACATTCACAAGATGTCTTTAGTAGAAAAAGAGTTTGTAAGAGGAAGATTATATCTAGAGCCCTTTTCTTATCGAATAGTCTTACAGCTTCGCAAATATGATTAAAATAAAAAGTTAAGCTAGGAAAAATAACCCTTTTGGAATTATTTGAATTTATTTTGGTATGAACCATATTTTAAAATAGCGCATCATAGAATTAAATATTGTGTAAGGGAGCTAAACGTCTGGGTGGCAATTTCTCGTTCACCGAGGTTATGAATACATTAAAGTATACCTCGTGGTAAACCTCTAAAATGTCCTGTAAGGTTATATCTATGACGCTCTGGCTATACATACTTTATGAAAAAATTTGAATATTTAATTAGGTACGTTGGTGACCTGGTGGTCTAGGGGTAAATGTCAGACTTCTGTGCTGGTGGTCCGGGGTTCAATCCTCGGTCCAGGCACAGATTTATCTGATTGCCAAACCCTTCCTTCACCTCTGACAAGACGTGTATTAATCACAACATGTGAATGTGAGGAATGCCAGGCCTCCACCGTGGTTCGGATCTCACGTTAAACTGTAGGTCCTCCATTTCATCTCACAATCGCTCTACCATTACAAATTAGCGTAAGTGGGTACAACCCGAACGGGTAGTAAGACGCGGAGCTAATAGGGAACTAATAAGGAACGTTTACGATTATTTATTGAATAAAACTCAACTTTTAGTGAAGTTCGGTTTGTACTATTTGTTTAATTTAACGTGAAAGACATTCGTGTGCAATGTAGAAAAATAATATAAATACACAATTTGTGACTCATATTTTAAGAGATTAGTAATAACATTTATGACACATAATAAAGAAATCTTGAAATTTTAACAAACATCTAAAAAATTCAATACATTAAAAAAAATACTCTTGAGTCAATTACATTTAAAACTATGTTTTTAAAAAACCACAAAGGATGATGTTATCATGCATATATTTCGTGTCTTATTATTAAATTGAGAGTAACCAGAACACGTTATAAAGTTTTGAAAATAAAGAATGTATACAAATTGAGTTTGTTTCTTATCTGAATTCCCTGTTCCTTGGTACCGCTGCAAATGCAAACGACGGCATCATCCTCAGATCTGATGAATGAGAAAAATAAACAAAACAAACCAAATCAAATCACGGTCAAAACACACCGCGTTAGACAATGTGATATATAGCATGCAAAGTTAGTGAAGGTTAATAATGTGTAATAACGAGAATTGATAAAGATAAAATAGCATATTTACCAATCTCTCAAAATATTAGTCGAATATTGTGCATTTATATCATTATTTTAATTACACATTTATGTCTTTAAAGTTAAATTAATACTAGTCAGTGGCGGCTCGTGTATAGACACTGTGGAACTGCAGCACCCCATATTCCCACTTGATATTATCGATAACATTTAATATAATGAGTTTTTTTTTCTTTAATTCTTTCCTTATTGTTGTTGTAAAATTTATATTCATTAAGCTTAATGTCAGTACTTCAGTAGTCATCCCTTAATTTATGGAAAAGATACAAAAATATTTGTATGGTACTGTGCGCTTCACAGTGCCAACGACGTGGTGTTTGACTGTCGTGCGCATGTGCACATAGGAGGGTGGTGGGGAGGAAGGTGGGACTGCCAGGTAGAGAGAGCACTGTTGCTCTCGCAGTGCCGGCTCTGGCTGATGGTGGAAGGAAGTTTGTTTTACTCAGCGTGTGCTGTGCTTAAAAACCGTGTACTATATTCTTGAATGTGATAAGTGTAGAAGAGTGTAGAATTATATTATTATTCTGCTTCCAGCTATTATACTTAATAATTTTTTTTCCTGTTCTTTTATTTTAACAGAAAGACTAAATGCGCTTGCAGTAATTTGTATGGAGAAAAATTTCCTCAAGTGTCATCCAGAAATCAAGAAAAAAAATTATCGAACTTTTTGCACAAATTAAAACAAGGATGAATTTCATTTTTAAATGAATAGATCAAGTTTGAACTGTAACAATTTAAGTTAAAGTAAGTAAAAAGTTTGGTTTTTTTGGGGGGAAGATTTTATCAAGTTCCTGAATAAATTTACTTCTTATACAGGTTTTTTTTCTTTTTACACAATTTTAAAACAAAGGCTAAAAAATTTCTGGAGCAGCACCTCCACTAATTTTAGCTACGAGCCGCCACTGCAACTAGTACAACCGAACTTCACTGAAAGTGGAGTTTTATTGTATAAATATACATACTTTATCTCTCGTCTACTCACGCGGCCGATTACAATATTTACACAAATATAGTATAGGAGAAGTTAAAGAGTATATTCCATTCACGGTAGGAATTTCTCTCTGAAAGGTATTTTTCCCTACCAATATCCTACTATATAATATATTTCTGGTAGGGCAAAAAGGCCTTTCAGAAAACAATTCCTACCTTGAACAGACTTAACTCTCGTTTGCGTGGGAAACAAATTTCGGTGTACCCGTCTTGGGGTGTTGACAACTCCATCCAACATCGCCAGAAGTCACTTGCAAACGAGCGTGACGTATAGTTCGCGTGCTCGCCGATGCGTATTTGTTTCGTTTTGGCTGTGAACATTGTCGAGGTGGAATGTTGCTACGCGACTGCCTTCTTTAAGTTTTCTCAGACCGCTAAGTTGACCTCTTTTAGAATATATAAAGTTTGCACCAAATCTTCAAGATGTGTAGGGGAGTTCCTCTCGACTACTGAAAACAGTAACCTCTCTGTATTACTTGGTAAATTATCAACTGTTAGCAACGAACGTCGCTTTCTGAAGAGTCGTCTAGTCCCCTTTCCCTCTAAGAGCATAGTGACACATCTGGTGCCTTGACACCTCCTCTAAGAGCCAAGTGACACATCAAGGGTGCCTTGACACCTCCTCTAAGAGCCAAGTGACACATCAGGTGCCTTGACACCTCCTCTAAGAGCATAGTGACACATCAGGGTGCCTTGACACCTCCTCTAAGAGCCAAGTGACACATCAGGGTGCCTTGACACCTCCTCTAAGAGCCAAGTGACACATCAGGGTGCCTTGACACCTCCTCTAAGAGCCAAGTGACACATCAGGGTGCCTTGACACCTCCTCTAAGAGCCAAGTGACACATCAGGGTGCCTTGACACCTCCTCTAGGAGCCAAGTGACACATCAGGGTGCCTTGACACCCCCTCTAAGAGCATAGTGACACATCAAGGTGCCTTGACACCTCCTCTAAGAGCCAAGTGACACATCAGGGTGCCTTGACACCTCCTCTAAGAGCCAAGTGACACATCAGGGTGCCTTGGCACCTCCTCTAAGAGCCAAGTGACACATCAGGGTGCCTTGACACCTCCTCTAAGAGCCAAGTGACACATCAGGGTGCCTTGACACCTCCTCTAAGAGCCAAGTGACACATCAGGGTGCCTTGACACCTCCTCTAGGAGCCAAGTGACACATCAGGGTGCCTTGACACCTCCTCTAAGAGCCAAGTGACACATCAGGGTGCCTGACACCTCCTCTAAGAGCCAAGTGACACATCAGGTGCCTTGACACCTCCTCTAAGAGCCAAGTGACACATCAGGTGCCTTGACACCTCCTCTAAGAGCCAAGTGACACATCAGGGTGCCTTGACACTCCTCTAAGAGCAAGTGACACATCAGGTGCCTTGACACCTCCTCTAAGAGCCAAGTGACACATCAGGTGCCTTGACACCTCCTCTAGACCCAAGTGACACATCAGGTGCCTTGACACCTCCTCTAAGAGCAAGTGACACATCAGGTGCCTTGACACCTCCTCTAAGAGCCAAGTGACACATCAAGGTGCCTTGACACCCCCTCTAAGAGCATAGTGACACATCAAGGTGCCTTGACACCCCTCTAGGAACATAGTGACACAGCAGCCCTTGTTACCCGGCCATGAAACCGGACCGAAAGAAGCGGGTGTGCGTCTTGGGCTCGGGGAACTGGGGAACAGTGATCGCCAAGATGTGGGCAGCAACTCCCTCCACAGCGAGCTCCTCCAGGAGCGGGTCTCCATGTACGTGTACGAGGAGGAGCTAGAGGACGGCCGCAAACTGTCAGAGGTCATCAACGAGCACCACGAGAACGTCAAGTACCTGCCCGGACACGAACTACCGCCCAACGTGGTGGCGGTGACTGACGCCGCCGAGGCGGTGAGGGGCGCCGACGTGCTGGTCTTTGTACTACCGCGTCAGTTCGTCAGAACGCTGTGCGCCACCCTGGTGGGGCAGATAAAGCCCACCGCCGTCGGCGTCTCCCTCATCAAGGGGTTCGACAACGAAGACGGGCCGCTGGATCTTGTCTCCAACATGATCTCGAGGTTCGGTTTGAATCCCGGCGAGGCCTGCTGACATTTAGAAAATAGAACAATCTCTGATGTGCTGGTGTTTGCCGGGCTTTCACTGGCCCGCGCCGTGCTCACACGGTCTAAGCCGCTAAGGTACAAGAAAACTGGATTGCCGATGACTTTAGAAGTCAAGGCTCGAATCTCGGCTAGGTGAATTATGAGGCTGTTTTTCACACATGGCTTAGTTTACCACAGGTATGCAGATTATTTCCATTCTAATGCGAGTACACTTCCTCCAAGATTTAACTTTTCCCCATCCAGAAGACATTAACGTAATCGGTACCTAAGTGTGTGAGTCAAACGGGTGGTAAGACGTGGCGCTAACAAATATAAATCGGACGTTGAAGTGCGCTTGCCCCCCTCCCCCCTCAGGTACCTGAAGATCCGCATGTGCGTGTTGATGGGTGCCAACAACGCCAATGAGGTTGCCGCAGAGAAAATGGCCGAGACAACTATCGGCTGCAAGGACAAGCGGCTGGTGCCTTTGCTCAAAGCCATCTTCCAGACAGACTACTTGAAGGTGTGGCCGGCAGGAAACATTGTTTTTAGATAACGCGCCGTGCCAAAGTATTGCATTGTTTTCTCAGCCTATACCAAGGACGTATCTGCTAATTTATTTCAAGAAGTTGGGGGTGGGTGGCCCTGAACTATGATTTAAATTGTTCGCTTTATTGTGGGGCGAAGGGGACGCGTGAAAAGGCCGGTGCTTTTGCAGTTTTTAAGAGTTTAATTTCCTTCACATGTTGATATCAACAGTTTCTGAATATGTCATGACGATGGTGGCGTTATCTAAACAGACTTTTTAAATGAAGAGAAAAAAAGTTTACATTTAATTCCAGAACACCCTTGACATATATTCAAGTAATTTTGAGATCACCATGCGAAGAAAATTAAATTCTATGTTTCTACTGAAAATTTTTTATTTATTTTGTCCAAAAAAAAGTTTTGCCATAAAAACTGCAAAAAACACTTGAGTGTTTCTCGCATCCCCACCCATCCCTCCTTAAGGAGGGGGGGGGGGGGGGCTTGTGTAGTTTTAAATGATTCAACACTAGCTAGGTTTCAATCCACAGATACTACAGGATGACCACTGATCGAGAAAATTGAGAATTAGCTTCTAGGCGTATCCAAATCTCGAAAATGTTCTGAGGACGACCATTTCACATGTCTTGGAGAGGTACTTACTTATCATAACTAGCAATTCTGCACGGCCGTTGCCCGTGACCCATCTACAGATTCAAAATGAAACGTGTTGTCTTTCTCTCTTTTCTACTTGTCGATTTCGTACACATTTTTTTCCCCCCGGGGAGGATGCGGCGTATTTTTATCACAGCTATTTCAGGAACGTAATTCTAAACCAGATTAACAATATTTTCTTTAAACATTTGTTAAAAATAGCTAATTAAAAATTTTAAAAATCCGGTTGGGAGGTGCATTCGGACCCCCCCCCCCCTCCTTCCACCTATGTTAAACATTTCATATCTCTGCGTGCCGTAGATTTGGCTGGGCATCGCACAAACAAACAACATTCCTTTTATTATTATAGATACTTACCACGCGCTATATTAGCAGTAGACAAGATGGCCGATGACGGGGAGATCGAGGTTCGAATCTCAGTTGGATGTACTGAGGGTTTTTTTTCTTTAAAAATGGTTTTCCACCCTCTCTCCACGAGGATGTGAATGCACTTCCCTCTAAATTTAAATGTTATCATTCCTAACTCTAAAGTGTGATTAGTATATACCTGGCCAGGTATTGAGACGCTATATATATCTATCTTGGAATTTTATTTTATTCTAATGTTTGAGTGGTCACCCTGTATTATCTTTGATACAAGGCTCTCGATGACAAGTTATTCCCCCTTTTTTACAAGTGGGGGGGGGATGGGGTTAACCCACCCCTATTTAGGTGCAGGCCCGCCGAGCGCCGGTGAATTAAAACAGCTCGTACACTATCTAAAAGGTGTCAGTCAACGATGACGTGGAAGCCGTGGAAGTGTGCGGCGCCCTCAAGAACGTGGTGGCGTGCGCCGCCGGGTTCGTCGACGGCCTCGAGCTCGGTTCGAACGCCAAAGCCGCCGTCGTGCGCCTGGGCTTCCTCGAGATGGTCCGCTTCGTGGACAGCTTCTACCCGGGCAGCCGTCTCGGCACCTTCTTCCAGAGCTGCGGCGTCGCCGACCTGATGACCACGTGCTACGGAGGGCTTAGGGATTCCCGCGTCGCCGCCGCGTTCGCCAAGTCCGGGAAGACCTTGACGGAGTTGGAGGAGGAGATGATGGGCGGGAAGAAGCTGCAGGCAAGGGGGGGGGGGGGGCGTTATTTGTATTTTCTCGATTGTTTATCGTTCAACACCCCCCCCCTCCATGTTTGACCGCACATCCGCATCCAACTACACACTAACGTGGTACTCTGGTAGACGTTAAGAAGGCAAAATTTAGAAGAAATGTAGTCACGCTTACGTGGAGGTAGAGTGGAAAACCGTTAAGGACAGAGACCTCTATTTTACGTGGTACAGTCAAACCTCCCAGTCACTGGCAGCTCAGGTTATTGCGAGTCTGATGACTTGAATCACTAAAACACCGACGCGTGTACCTCTTTCTTTTGTTTTAATTTTCGATCCCTACACACATCCCAATTCGTAGAACTATTACTTAATGATAGTCGTATATTTTTTAAAATTAATGTTTATTATTAAGTTAATCTTCTCAAGATCGATTCAATGCACTCAATTTAATTATTTTGGCCTGAATCGATAAAAGGCCGCTTGAGCTATATCAGGGGTTTCCAACTGGTAATCCGCGATTTTTCTATAGATTTTTTTTGCAGCCTATGAGGTTTCTTGAAAAATAGTAATCTACTTTAGTAAAATTGATGTTTTTAGCAGAGAAACCAAGATTTGGTATCCGTGGGGAAACTTATAGAGAGTAAGAGCTTGTTGTACACGTGGCCACTTTTGGTTGCTGACGTGCGCCACAGCTGTTAGCCACTCATCACTTAAAAGACATTATCACTTTGTTGCATTAGAACGGTGCCATAAGGCCTATTCTACACTAGCAACCGCGCCTTTGAATGAAACTCTTGTTATCAAGTTAGAAAATAGGTTTTCGACCGCTTCCTCTGGAGGCGTTAAAATAAAACCACCTAGAGTTAGAAACTTTAATCAAACTACACCAGGCGTTAACAGGCAGTTGTGCCTCAATATCACATCAAGTCTTTCAGCAGGAATAATAAATACTCTTCCTCAAGATGGTATCACGTTTTGCAATATTTTCATTCACTAAATCAAGTAGTTCATCAAATGAAACCACAGACATTCTATAGTACAAAAATAACTTCTCTGTGATTCATAAACATGATATGAAACTGTCCTGTTGAGAGACAGTTCGATAATGAGTCGATAATGATAGTGATAGTGAGTCCACCAAAGTCTCTCTTCGTTCCCCCCCCCCCCCCCCCCCCCCTCTCCCCAAAAAATAAGTCCCCCAATACAGCCGGTCTGTACATGTCCATTTTTAAACCATTCGCACAAGTGAAGCAAAACACCGCGCCATTTTAAACCTTAGTGTAAGATGGGCCCAACAGTGGCATTGTACGCGAGTTATGACCGGGGGGCGGGAAGTTCGCCCGCGGCTACCGGTGGTTCCATGACTTGATCGATCACCATGCTGACGATCACCATGCTGAGAGCCAAAAGTGTAGTAGTATAATTTTTGATTAAACTCGTCTGATTAACTTTTAGATTATTTTTTTACATTATAAACTCTTAACTGAAAACAAACAAACCTAATGTCCCAAATCGTCGTGTGGCTTATGGTAAAGTCCTTTTGATATTTCGGTCAACAAAGGATAAAGACCCGCTTTGGTGGCCGCATGGTCTAAGGCGCTGCTCGCGGAGCAGACTAGACTGCCGATGACGGGGTTTGAATCTTGGTCGTGTGTACTGAGGGTGGTTTTTCCTAAATGGGTTTCCACTCTACCGCGACGCAAATGCTGGTACACTTTAAATATTGCTTTTCAAATCCCTAAAACCATTAGCGTGATTAATAAATAAGCGTAGGTATAACAAAAAAGGAAAAGGATGAAAATGCATTGTTTCAGTTTCGTTTCTTTCTCATAATTAGCGGCAACAACTAGTTAACCTCATGCATCGCCGCCATCTTAGCTTCGACATGAACCACTGCAGTGGTCCTGTGTAGACATGCCCTGACACGTCAGAGTCGGGAAATCTTTCTGTGACGAACATGAACCACTGCAGTGGTCCTGTGTAGACATGCCCTGACACGTCACAGAGTCGGGAAATCTTTCTGTGACGAACATGAACCACTGCAGTGGTCCTGTGTAGACATGCCCTGACACGTCACAGAGTCGGTAAATCTTTCTGTGACGAACATGAACCACTGCAGTGGTCCTGTGTAGACATGCCCTGACACGTCACAGAGTCGGTAAATCTTTCTGTGACGAACATGAACCACTGCAGTGGTCCTGTGTAGACATGCCCTGACACGTCACAGAGTCGGTAAATCTTTCTGTGACGAACATGAACCACTGCAATGGTCTTGTGTAGACATGCCCTGACACGTCACAGAGTCGGGAAATCTTTCTGTGACGAACATGAACCACTGCAGTGGTCCTGTGTAGACATGCCCTGACACGTCACAGAGTCGGTAAATCTTTCTGTGACGAACATGAACCACTGCAATGGTCTTGTGTAGACATGCCCTGACACGTCACAGAGTCGGGAAATCTTTCTGTGACGAACATGAACCACTGCAGTGGTCCTGTGTAGACATGCCCTGACACGTCACAGAGTCGGGAAATCTTTCTGTGACGAACATGAACCACTGCAGTGGTCCTGTGTAGACATGCCCTGACACGTCACAGAGTCGGGAAATTCGTTTAGTATGAATGTAACTAAACCTGTTTAAACTACCACTTAGAATGCCCCTTCCCCCTATATTATCCATCATTCACGGGACTGGTGCATGGTCGGGGAGGAAGGGGGGGGGGGAGGAAACTACTCAAAAATCAAACTAGTAAAAACTTGAAATAATATGGTTTTCTTAAAAAACAAAAATCCAACATAATTAAGCTAAGGCAACACAAACAAACAAATTGATAAGATAATATATTTATTGCTGGTGAAACAGCAGTAACTAGGACAAGATGGTTTATTGACGAGTCATCTCAAGAGTAAACAGCGTTAGGAGGGGGACGAAACTGACCCGCATGGAGGAAAAAATATATTGAAGACCCATTTTTGCATTCACTAATAATTTATATAGGCCTACTTTTTTTATGACATAATACGTTGTCTATTAAAAGTAATAAAAAGTATATTAATTATTAGTTAACTGTAACATATATTTTTAAGAAATGTGTGGAGGAATTCCTGAGTATATTACAACTTAATTATTCACATTGTTTAGTCCGGTTAAAGTGAAACTGAAATTAATTACTACTGATTTTTTTTTTTAATTAGGAATTTATTACTACAACATTTTTATAATAATTAGTTTTTTTTTGTTTAGATTTCAGGGGAGAGGGCGTTTTGACCTCACAAAACCGCCGCCCCCTCTCCCTCCCCACCTGGATACGTGCCTGTATATACAAGTCTTATGTAGGAGGGTCTACTGTTATTTAATACCTGTTCTCGTTTTGTTTTTTGTGAATAATAATATTTAGCACCGCGTCTTACTACCCGTTCGGGTTATACGCTTTAAGTACTAATTACGCTAATGGATTAGGAATTGGGAAGGTTTAATTAGAGGAAGTGAACCCGCATTTGCGTGGAGGTAGAGTGGAAAACCATTTAGGAAAAACCTCCTCCAGTTCACCCGACCGATATTCGAACCTTTATCTCCCCGTCCTTAGCAGTCGAGCTCAACACGACTAGCGCGTTAGCCAACTACGCCACCGAGGCGTTTTTTTTTTTTTTGAACAACTTGACATAAATCAGTCAAGTATTGATTGATGCAGTCCCTCCCTCAGACTCGGGGATTCAATTGTGGCCCCTCCGGAAATTTTTAGGTTGTAAACTCCTAGTCTAGGTCGATCCAGAGAATAGGTTCCAAACATGACCAACCCGATTATCCTAATCGCAGGGCACTCGGACGGCCTTCGAGGTGAACAGGTTCCTCAAGGAGAATAAGATGGAGGAGCAGTTCCCCCTGTTCACCGCCGTACACCTCGCCGCCACTGGCGTCGCTCCTCCCAACGCCGTGCTGCAGTGCGTGCGCGACGCCCCGGACTATACGCCCATGGTCCGCAACCTGCTCGTCATGTGATCATTGTCGCGCGTTGTTTCCAAGTAACGAACCCCGAATGTTCTCTTATCGATTGGACAGACTCTATTTACTCGTTTGTTGAAATAAACCAAAAATATAAATGTATCCGTCATTTTTAAGTGGGTTAATTTTTTTCTTCATTTATGTGAGCTGGAATCGGTAAGGCTTTTTGTAATCAAGTATAATTTTGTTTCATACATAGCTTTATACGGTTTTTGTGGTATAGTGGGGTTCTTGGTTAGAATCCAAAGGTCCAGGGTTCGACCCCCGGCCCTTCCAGATTTTTTCTGGGGAGCAGTGGTTTTAGAACTGTTGTCAACTCAGCCTTGCGAGGACAAATGAGAGGCTAATTGTACGAAGAAGTAGCGTTTCTGGTCTGTAAAACTGAGATTAACGGCCGTGGGGTTCGTTCTGCTGACCACATGACACCATATATCTGCAAATGTTGGCACTATGGCTGCTTGGTAGGTATGTCTCGCTTGTAAGCTGACACAATGGAGTTTTTTTAATACAGTTTTTTTGGACACACAAGGTAAGTACGTTGAGTCACTATCACGTACAATCTGATTTCGTGAGGAACGAACTTTTTGGCGACAACAAAAATTACTAAAACCATTTTTAATATATTTATCCTTAAAATGGTGCTATTTTCAGCCGTCACCTTTGATAGATTCTATCAACATCCATCAAATTACATTAATAATACAGTAAAATATGATCAATTTTGACACAAAAAATATGTTTGTATTTTATTCAAGGATCCTTCCTACGAAATTGGACTGTAAATTAAACCAGATCTGTTAAAACTACTCGAAGGCACAGGATTATCACTAACGTTATTTCATTGGATCGACGTTCCGTATTTAACATGCGCTTTCTGAACCTACAGATTATATCGGCACGTGACTTACACTAACTTACATTCTAGAACAGACACAACATCCAGCCCCCTTGCCATTAATTCATCGCTGTGAAAGGGAGAAGCCCACATTTAACACATGATAACTTTTATCGGCCATGCCGAGAATCAAACCCGGTACCATTTGACTCGGTAGGCAGACACTCTACCCATTGAGTTAAGGTGTTGGAACCAGGACGTTTTTCGCGAAGCGTGTTGCATCTCGACTCGATGCTGCTAACCACTCTAAGCAAGCACTATCACAATTAGATACCGACGTACGAAATAATATTATTATTAGCACCGCATCTTACTACCCATTCGGGTTATACGCACTTACGCTAATGTGTAATGGTAGGGTGATTGTGAGATTAAATGTAGGACCTACAGTTTAACGTGGGATCCGAACCACGGTGGAGGCCTGGCATTCCCACATTCACAAGATGTCTTGTCAGAGGTGAAGGAAGGGTTTGGTAATCAGATAAATCTGTGCCGGGACGGAGGATTGAACCCCGGACCCCAGCTCAGAAGTTCGACACCTTACCCCTAGACCACCAGGTCAACTCTGACGTACGAAATAGAAAGAGATGGAAGACAAGGAGCAGTTCACCCTGTGGGGTTTCTTATTTATATACGGATAAAACTTCCCCTCTTCTGACGAGCTTAGACACCCACTGTACTATTAGCTCTTTGAAAACATTGACTTGCTTTTTAAAAATTTCTTTTATTTATTTTTTATGTTTCCTACCCAAGATAGATATAATGCTACCACGGACTTTTTTAATCTGTCCTGGCAGTAAGACTCCTTCCTATAGGCCATTTTTGGGACAGAGCCAAATAGATTGAGTTGTAGGTGATTTATTAAAAAAACAACTACATCATGATAATTTGGTGACATTGCAGAGCTATTTTTTTTAGAACGATTGAAGAATTTGTGGTTTTTGTTTTCAACGTTATATCTTGAAAACTCACTGAATAAAACTTCTTGACCTGCCTTGACGTCACGAGCAGGCAACGTCCTTAAAAAGGTACGGTTGTTTACGTGTTTGTGTGACTCTTAAGGTCGTGAGCCTTGTTTTCGTTGGGATGTAGATTGATCGATTAACTTACCTTTCTGGGGGTAATTGGGAGCTAGGTTACTGCCGTCTTGAACGGAACACGACTGTCCCTGTTTCCGGACCTCTGTGTGTGTGTGGAACTAGGACAAGGTGATGGGAGAATGTTACAGGTGGTTCCCATGGAGAATAAATTGATAGTAGTCTCTTGATTATGTCACGTGACAAAGGCATGAGGTACCAATGATATCAACAGTTGTTGAATATTTGTCAAAATTGTCCAAGAATTTAATGACAATTTTTTCTCTTAATTTTAAAACCCGCCTCTGGCGTAGTTGGCTAACGCGCTTGTCGTGTTGAGCTCGACTGCTGAGAACGGGGAGATTGAGGTTCGAATCTCGGTCGGGTGAACTGGGGGTGGTTTTTCCTAAATGGTTTTCCACTCTTCCTCCACGCAAATGCGGGTTCACGTCTTCTAATTCAACCTTCCCATTTCTTAATCCATTAGCGTAATTAGTACTTAAAGCGTATAACCCGAACGGGTAGTAAGACGCGGTGCTAAATATAAATATATCTTAATTTAAAAAGTTCCTCAGCTGATACCGTTATGCTCATGACAGATATTCAACAACTATTGATATCACCGTGGGAATAACATTACACTCTTGTCTATATTGGAGCAATATTTTGCTTATTTTTGCTTATTTTTGCCTTAAAAACTGTAAAATGACTTCCCTCCACTCAAACTGGTTTGAGATTCGTCTTGTCCTATCTTTCACCAAATCCAGACAATACGAGACTGATCGATGCCTTTAGGAAGATGCATACTGGTTCTTACCGTTTATAATCGGCTAATTTATACATCCTTTTGTACGGAAACGGGAGGATTGGAGGGGGGGGGGGGGGCGAACTAGCTGATTCTGAAAGGTGTCATTCTCGTCTTGTCTGGTTTGCCGGTGACCGTGAATTCGAGGTTCTAGTCTTGACCGGGTTAACCTGGCTTTATAGTTCCCCATACTCCCTCAACGCTAATACCTTCCCCATCACTACCCCACCGTCGATAGCAACACCTACTTTCATTGCTGAGGAAACTGCACGTCTTCGCTCTCTGTCTGTTATCGGTTGCCAAACATTTTATTTTTCAGTTGCTTGGAAGTGGGGCCGGGGGGTGAGGGGTTACTAGGAAATCCCTCATTGTAAACAATGGAATGGTCGGCGGGGGGGGGGGTTCATTTGACCGGAAAAAACTTTTCCTATCGGAATATACAGCCCTTTCTAGAAACATTAACTATTTCCACAGTCGTATTTTTTTCAAGATTGTATTAACTTATTTTTTATTCCCCACGTAATTATGCTTAAAACTATTTTATGTATAAAGCTTTTTTTCCTTATTATTAATATACAAACAAATATAGTACAACGTGCATTTTATACCAAATGCTATACATTACATTCTTACTTGTTCTCAATAAGAAAATAAGGAAGGTCACTATCAATATCAATCAAAGCTTTAATTTTCTCTAGGATAGGTAATTCATTGTTACGGTAAAGTGCATGTATCTTTCTGCGAATTGCTGCTTGAGTCAAAGTGTTATATTTATCCAAACGCTTCATTTGAGTGCAGTTATTTCCTTTTTTGATTGGTGTCTGTAGCTTTCCCCTAGTTTTGAATTCTTGTTTAGTAGAGATTACCAACTTATAAGAAACATCTGTAACTTCTTGCAGTCTGCATTGCTGCTTAATTTACTGAACAAGTTCTGTCTTAACGAAAATAGATGTATACTTTATAATATTTTCCTCTTAGAATGTAATGTTTGTAACAAGCTGGAGATTCCATAATTTCTGTTATATTTTAAATGTTAACAATACACTTTTATTTAAATTAATATGCACATAAAACTATAATTCCTCAACCTTAAGGCAAAAAAACAAAACACACAACCAACACGTACACACAAAATCTTAACGTGATCAATAACAAATATTTTTCTACGCAGAGTACTAATGGAATATGAGTGTTTATTTATATTTAGTTAATTTTTTGCGCTAGTTATTAGGAACCCGAGACTCAAGACTACTGTAACTTTACGACTGTTCTGGAAGAAGAAGCCCCAACTACTGGCAACAGCGACAGCCCACCATTGCCAAATTTGATATACACTCGAAGAATACTGATCACGGAAAACAATAACATGACAACGCTGTTGCCCAATAGTTTCAAACGCAATAGAAACAAACTTGTTTGTAATTATTTTGATGACGTCATGACTAGGTTTGTGTTTACCTTCTCGTGTATGCTCATCCCATTGCTCACCTTGTAAAACTCCTCGTATGCTCGTCTTTGTCCTTGGATTGACTTCTAGTGTATATTGGTACCGACGTGAATGAAAATGATTCGCTCTCTTCGAGACACCTTTTGTGTTTCTTCGGTGTATGTGTATTTTGTGTGACGCTTCTTCATTTGACGGTACTTCCCCCGCCATCTGACTCCAGTTGTATCGCTATAGTCACAGCTATGTTGCCATTTGCAGGTTTTATTTATTTTGGTGTGTCAGTCTTCGAAAACGAAATATGAATTATTTATTACTATACGTCTTCTGTTTTAATGAGAAGACCGACTCGCCTGTGTTTACGTGCTCTAAGACGTTAGGCTCGCAAACTATTGGCAGACACGTGTTCGAAACCCACCCTTAGGACACCTGAGCGGGATTCGAAACCCCGACCTTGCCGTCATCGACCAGTCTAGTCTATTTTGAGAGTGATACCTTCAGACCATGCGGCCATCCAGATGCGGGTGGTTCTGGTATTACCTGTCAAAAGTGATGGCTGCAAAAAAAAAAAAAGTTTTGATCACGTTTACAACTGTCAAATCTCGTTTCTATTTAAACTGAACTTAAAAGTTTTTCGTTGGAACTGAACTGTTTACGAATAACTTGATTAACGCAACTTTGTGAAAGATTTAAAACTCAATAAAAGTGGCTTGTACAGCCTGTTTCAAGGAAGGTTGTGCAATGGGAAATTCTCTCCGCGAAGTAGCTGCACCCACCATGTTTGTTTGGGTTTAATTTATGGCCCAGTTGTTTTGGTTTATGTTTTAACTTGAGATTAAATGTTGCTAGTTTATTCGTGGAGTGTGTTGTTAGCGTACGTGACTTGCATTTGTAGTCTTCTCTCAAGACAAACACTTCACAGAAGATCGGCTGTGCATGGCGGGAAATTGATCACACACACACTTGTACCTATCTGTGTTCATTATTGGTCTGTCTGTCATTCTTCCGAAACCTTAGCTCAGCGGTAGCGTGAGATGTTCGTTCCATGGACCTTGGATCGATTCTCTGGATCAATATAGATTTAATTTGATTGGCTTTTAATCTAGCAAAAAAAAGTGCATTGAATTGATCTTTCTAAGATCGATTCAACGATTCGTATATAAAAAAAGTTGCTTTAGCCACATTTCTATTTGATGTATATTTCTAGGAGAAAAAAAAAAAGATATGGAGCTCATTATATATCGTTACGTTTTACTGTTAAAATTAATTCAATGATTTGGTGACATTCAGATACTAAACTTTATAAATTAGGCTATAAACCGAAATATGGGATTAACTAGTATTACTTTTGATGAATCATGAAGTCTTAATTAAACGCTTTGGTCAGCAATACATAAAAAAACCTCTTCGGTGGCCGCATGGTCTAAGGCGCTACTGTCGCAGTGGGTTAGACTACCGATGACTAGGAGATCGAGGTTTCGAATCTCGGTCGGGTGTACTGGGGGTGGTTTTTACAAGATGGTTCTCCACGCAAATGTGAGTACATTTCCTCTAAATATAGCCTTCCTAATCCCTAAAACCATTAGTGTAATTGATACGTAAGCATATAAATCGAACGGGTAGTAAGACGCCGTGCTAAAAACACACACACACGAATACAATCCGATACCTTAGCTAAGGGTCGGCGAGTTCAATTCCTGGCTTGGTCGAAAAACGTATCATTGGTGAAATGTGGGGGTGTCCCCTCTTCATAGTGATAAACTAACGGCCGGGGGCTGGGAGTTGTGTGTTTGTTAGATTTAAGCTAGTTTATAAGTCGTGTGCTGATATAATCAGTCAGTTAAGAAAGTGCACGTTAAATACCTCAAATAATTGAAAAATGAAATCAAAGTCTTTGAAAAATGAAATGAAAAATTTACCAGCGATCAAAGTCTCTTGCTCATTAGTGTTCCTAGAGAACGTAATTATTTTTGCTACACTGCCTTAATTGTTGCTCGTGCCAATTAACGGTCATACTTAATGACTGGTAATTGTATACGCTGGCTTTAGTGAAATGATTGGTTCTTAACTTAGGAAATTAAAGTAAAAACCTCAATAAATTGATTACCGGTTGTATAACGGCTGTGCCAATTTACTAAACGGGTATTAGTTGAAAAGTTTAGTTAGTTTCTGCGCCTGGCGTTAATACCGCCGTGTTATTAACATAATTAGAACCAACTCCCCTCCCAACTTTCGTCTAACATTGATATGTTTACAGACGCTCTTTATGAGCGAGTTTTTTTTTGTTAACACTTTTACACCCGCCTAACGGGTGACCTGGTAGTCTAGGGGTAAGGTGTCTGACTTATGTGCTGGGGGTCCGGGGTTCAATCCTCGGTCCCGGCACAGATTTATCTGATTGCCAAACCCTTCCTTCACCTCTGACAAGACAACTTGTGAATGTGTGGAATGCCAGGCCTCCACCGTGGTTCGGATCCCACGTTAAACTGTAGGTCCTCCATTTCATCTCACAATCAACCTACCATTACACATTAGAATAAGTGCGTATAACCCGAACGGGTAGTAAGACGCGGTGCTGGTAGTAATAATAATAATAATATACTCGCTTAACACATTTCACACGATGACCTCGTTGGTCTTGAGGTAAAGTACTCGCCTCAGGACCCGATGTTCGTGGGTTCGAACCTAGCTGGGTTTGACGGATTGTTTTTGAGCGATAAAAATCCGTAACACAACTTCCTTCGGAGGGGAAGTAAAGCCGTCGGTTCTCTGTCAATTGTCGCATGTAAAAAAAACTGTAAGGTATCTGAAAATAACTTTCATGGTAAAATTGGTATGCCCTTTCGCTCTCGCGCATAGAAATTCTCGTGTGTTGATTTAATCAGTTGGTTCAGAAAGTGAACGTCAATTACCTCAAATAAATAATATCTAAAAGAAATATGGGTGGAGAAATTACAGATATAACATGTTTACGTTTACACTAATACCTAATATTAAAACTGTACATGGTGGTATATTTAAGATAATAATGAAACTTGTATATAAGGGCCATGAGGATTCTAGAATAAAAGTTGGTTAGTAAAGAACATGGTAGTTACAGAGGGGGAATTTAACCAAAATTAAGGACAAGTCAGGAAATTAAAAATATCCCATTCATTTCTCAACTAAACACTAAAGTAAAAGTTAATACCTAAATAAAATAACATTTTAGTTTTTTAAATAACTGATAAAACCGTTTATGTCTAGTAGATAAAAACTTTTTTTAATATGTGATCAACAATAAATAAAACAAGTCCTCATCCACCATTAAAATTGGAAAAAAGTGGTCAGGGAAATTTGAAAAATGTTGCCTGGAAAACCTGGATAAGTCGGGGAATTTTATAAAACATGTTTTGTAGCCACCCTGTTAAAAGAAGAAATTAGGGATGGGAAATTCCATGATGATAATATGACCTGTCCCCCATATCCAAGTTAGTCTGACCAAAATTCGAGCATCCATCTGTATCGGCATTCCAACGCGGGCCTCACGTCTTAAGGTGAAGAGTGCTAGTGAGCGCGAGTTTAGTGCATTAATTTTGCAGTTTTTATAGCACAAACATTTTTTGGCCAAAATAAATCAAATATTTCTTCTATAGAAGCATAGAGGTTGGTTTTCTGCACATGATAATATCAACAGTTGTTGAATAGATGTCATAAGCATGGCGGCATTTGGTGACAAACTTTTTAAATAAAGAGAAAAGTTTGTCACCAAATTCAGCCATGCTCATGACAGATATTAAACAACTGTTGATATCATGTGCAGAAAACCAACCTCTATGCTTCTATAGAAGAAATATTTGATTTATTTTGGCCAAAAGATGTTTTTGCTATAAAAACTGAAAAAATACTGCCCTAAACTCTCGCTCACTAGCACTCCACCTTAAGCAGCTTGCGGGTTTCTGCTTGTTGATTTAGCCATATTAAGTTTGTTTAGTGTTTCCTTATCGGAGGAAATTTAATGTTCTAGATTGATGAAAGGAATAATATAAAAGCTAATCAAATGTTCGGAATTAACGACGAATTTAACAATCTGAATCGAGTTTATTGAAACACGAGTGTAGGTATTCACATAAATATTGAAACCATTTAGCCGTCTCTTTTTACAACGATTTAGTTTTCAATATTTATTATTTATTTTTAACGATCGGAACTTTTATTAGGGAATGTTAGAACAATTTCGAATTGTTATTAAAGGAAGTCGAGTGTCGATTTTACTTCGGTATCGGTGTTGGGTTCGAAATAAGTGCGTCCATTATACGTCTCATTTTACACAGTGATGTCGGAGAAGCTATAAAAACCTACCTGCTTCGGTGGCCCCGTGATCTAACGCGCTACTCTTGCAGTAGACTAGACTGCCGATGACGGGGAGATCGGGGTTCGAATCTAGGTCGGGTGTACTAAAGGTGATTCTTCCAAAATGGTTTTCCACTCTCCCGCCACGCAAATGCATGTATATTTCCTATAAAATATAACCTTACTCATCGCTAAAACTATTGTTATAATTTAGTAAATAAGTATAAAACCCGAGCGGGTAGTAAGTCGTGGTGTTAAAGATAAATTGTTGAAATTATTTCAAGGGTGTCCTGGAATTTACTGACACCTTTTTCTCTTCATTTAAAAAGTTTCTCATCTAATACAACAACTGTTATCACTGGAAAAAAAAAAAAATTCTGTTTCTACTGGATCAATATTTTATCTATATTTGGAAAAAAAAATAAGTTTTTCTTTTTTAAAAACTGCAAAATCTCTCGTCTCTAACACTTCCACCTTGACCTGCCTGTGAAATAAACTCTGGCTGTACGTCTGACATATTTTGTCGGTTTTCCAACAAGAGCAGCGCTTTGCTGGACGCCACGATGTGATGCCATAGTTGAGGGGGGGGGGGGGGGTAGAAAGCTCGCACAGGTCAATGACACGGTGCCCCTGTTTTCACCTTCACCTCTCGGAGGAGAACAGAAATACGAGAAGCCCACACCTACAGTAGCCCCGTGGCTTTTTTGGTGCTTACTTCTAACAGTCAACATTTAGGTAAATGCCTAAATGTTGACTGTTAGAAGTGACAGCTGCTAAACACATGTTTTTGCAGATCATATGGTTCGGGGTAAGGATACATAATTTGGTCTGGTGACTTTTTAAAGCTGTCAGTCAGCACCAAAGAAGCCACGAGGCTACTGTAGATCTACATACGCCAGCTCATATGATACCAATAATATCATAAGACTGTTTCGATACCCCCACCGGACTGTCCGCTATCTGGGTAAGGTAGAATTGAGAGGAAATGTACTCGCATTTGCTTGGAAGGAGAATGGGATCTTCCATACACCCTGACAGTATTTGAACCCAGACTTGACTGATATTTAATACGCGTTTTTTTTTTTTTTTTTTTGCTGATGTGGGCTGGAATGATACATCATTTCGATTTGGATAGGAATGCACTTATTTGATAGTTCCAAAATTACAGGAAACCATTTTACATATTATATTGACACCTCAAGTCATTTGATAGATATTATCAGTGATTATAAAATACTACTAATGATGTAGTAAAATGTTATTAATGTTGACCGAAATAAAATGTATTTTTGGTTTCATCCTTTAATCAAACAGTTTTTTCGTCTAGTTGACGGATATAACACACCTTTTGTCAGAAGTACAAGACTTTTTTTTTCGCCCTGTCTTACTATCCGTTCAGGTTATCCACATTAATTACGTTATTGGGAATAGGGATAATTACTGTAGAAATGTAAAGGAAATATACCCTCATTTGGGTGATGAGAGGGTGGGGGAAACATTTATTGAAAACATTGAACAGGATGTTTACCATCCGGGAATTTGGTTAATTACAATAAAAATCCGTAAAAATGTTGTTTTACTCAAAATATGAAATTTAATTAAATCATTAAATTAGTAAATTATAATGTAATTCAAACTATAGTTTTGTTTGTTTGTAGCTGTTTAATATATTTTATAATTTCTAGTAAACAATGTTAGTACAAAATTTAAAAAAAATTTAATTAAATTTTAAAACTTGTTATTATTCATAAAAATGATTACATAATAGAAAAATGAGGGGGGAGGGGTTAGAAGGATGTGTTTGGTCAAGAGTTTTTGGAAATTATCAGGAGAAAAGTCAGGAATTTCATTGGTTAAGTTGAGTAGACACCATGATTTAAATAAACTTATTTTTAACTTTAACTTAAACTTATATTTATTAAAAACCCCACTGGGATTCGAGCTCTGATCTCTCCCGTCAGAGGAAATCCAGTCTGATAAGAGAGTGACACGTCGTACCACGCGACCATCTGCGCGGGTACGAAACCCTGTCCGCGAAGCGGCTGAATCTGATCTTGTTCGTAACATCCTTTACTTCCCATCTGGCGTAAAAAAAAAAAAAGGCCCAAGCTACCGCGAACACACGCTACACAAAGTAGCGCAAGCCCGCGTGAAAAACATTTTGTTCGGGACCAGGGTGGGGTAATTGTGGGCGTGGCGTGTGCGCAGTGTTCCGTGTTCCTCCGCGCACGAAACTATTCTCATTGCGCCGAGTGTTCGGTTTTTCGCTCTTGTCGGGATCAGGAATAATCGAACAAATTCCGCCGTACTGACGGAACAACGAGACGTACTACATCGATACATTTATATCGATCAATTTATTGTTATAGTTCATACATCAAATTACGCTTTGAGGCTTGAGAATAAAAATAAATTTTAAACTTTTTTTCCCCTCTATTTTTATTAAACTTGTCTTCTCTTTTCAAAAGCTAACTCAAACTTTTAAAAAGTGCTAAACTTTAAAAAAACGACATTACAGAACAGCAGCCATTTTAATATCGCCGTTACGGGGGGACCTGTTGGTCTAGGGGTAAGGTATTAGACTTATGTAGCTGGGGTCCAGGGTTCACTCCTCGGTCCGGCACAGATTTATCTGATTGCCAAACCCTTCCTTCACCTCTGACAAGACGTGTATTAATCACAACTTGTGAATGTGAGGAATGCCAGGCCTCCACCCGTGGTTCGAATCTCACGTTAAACTGTAGGTCCTCCATTTCATCTCACAATCACCCTACCATTATACATTAGCGTGAGTGCTACAACCCGAACGGGTAGTAAGACGTGGTGTAATAATAATGTTGTTCCAGTTCGGCCAGACCAGTGCAAATCAATATATTAAGCAACCGATATATAGATATATTTTGATAAATATCATAATTTTTGGTGTATGAAATTATAAATACTCGTATATTGATATAATGTGGAAGATTGCCATTTCCAGTCTCTAGGGCTTTGAACCAAGGTCAACCACATCCTACCCAACAAGAACACACGACGACGGCGCATTAGCGCGAACGTATGTTGGGCGATAATACCGTGTGCCCCTTCGAGCCTGTAACCCGCCCAACCCACGTGGCATGCGGGTGTACTATGCTCGCAGGAGAGAGCAACAATCCTTTTTATAGTTTTGCAAGCGCTACTGAATCGCATATAATTAAGTGGTTTTATAAATAAATGATTAGTTATTAGCGCGTAGGGGCATTAGAGTGCGTACTTTAAAAAAAAGTCTTAAAGGTAAAAATACAACTGAAATTTAATAGGTGTGCATTTGGAGGGCTTTGTATAAAATACAAACATGTTTTTTGTGGCCATCATTGATAACATTTTACTAAAATTATTATTATTACTATCTATTTAATCATCGCGTCCTATCACCTTTTAAGATTATACGCAGATATGATAATTACTCTAATGATTAAGGAAGAATTTGAGTTTATCCACTCATATTTGTGTGGAAGGAGATATGGAAACCATTTAAGAAAAAACAACTAAATTCAACGAGATTCTAACCCCAATCTTAACAGGTCAATCCAACAAGAGTGGCGCTTAAGGGAGTCCTCAAATTACGTAAGGCTTTTATATCTCATGATCTTTGAATCGCTTCCCCCGCACGCCAGAGATAGTTCCACCCTCTTTTTATCTCACGTGCTTTTTTTTTTACGATTTGATAATTTTAGGATTTAAATAATCTAATTTATGTTTAACTTTTCGTTTTAATAACAAAAATAGTTTTCATGTTTACTGTAATAATTAACTATCTCTTACAAAATATGACGTCTAAATTTCAATTATTTCTATAAAACTGTGAAAATTGGTGATTAAAGTGAGGTGAAAGAAAATGAAACATTTCAGATTTTTTTTTTAAAGATTTTATTTCATCGTTAAACGATGATAAAAACCTTTTATTTGATAAATTCTGTTCCTCTTCCAAACACCCTTAAGTAATTTAAAGACGGCCTTGTATGTCGTCTGGCCACTGAAGCTGGTCCCTGGTTATCAATGTTTGTATCATGTCCTTCCAGGCGCTTCCTCGCCGCGCAGGAGGGGACAATGCCTCACGTGTCCTGTCTGTCCTCAGGACTCTGGTCAAGGTCACAACTCTCCACTCTCGCGGTTGTAAAAACACGTCGGAGCACCGCCGTGGCTCTTATTGATATGTATCGATGTATCGATCAGTTTCACCGGGAACTCGATATCCAGTTGCGAAAATAAATAGCACGACAACACCTTTCTCATATGTAAACCTGTAACTTTACCCGCTTCGGTGGCCGGATGGTTTAGGACGTCACTCCCGCAACAGACTGGACCGCTGATCCCAAGGATAGCGTGGTTCGAATACCGAGGGTGTTTTAAATAGTTATCCACTATCCTTCCACGCAAATGCGGGTACACTTCTAAATGTAATTTTCCGGGTTCCTAAAATCATTAGCCTAAATTAGTACACAAGTTTATAATCCGAATGGGTAGTAAGACGCGTAGACTAAACTGCCGATTACTAGGAGATAAGAGGTTCGAATCATGGTCAGGTGTACTGAAGTTTTTTTTTTACTGTTTCACACCCTCCTTCCACGCAAATGCGAGTAGATTTCCTATATAATTCAACCTTTCTCACCCTTATCTCATCAGCGTGTTAAATGCATATAATTATGTATAATCTGAACAGGTAGTAACACGTTTTGCTTAGAAAAAATCAAATTTCTATAAATCGATCATGAGTAACCCACTCATTACTTAACTATACAACATTGGGGTAAAGAATATCTCCTCTGTATTGTTTCAGTTCCGGATCTTATTGCGTGTTGCTCGCAGTAGTAACACGTGTTTGCTAGAGGTTAGGTTAGGTTAGGTTAGTTTGATAGTTTCATTTTTGTACTTTTTTTAATCCCTGCCTCTTAATATCTGTCCAGGTTATACGCATATATGATAACCCGCTTTGCTCGTTGTGGGCTCCGCCCCAAAAACCCCGATGAGTTTTCTTTGCAAGTGGATGTAAACTAATGTAATTCCAGATCAGTTTTTTGATAGGTCTTACCGTTTAGCCACAAGAGACCTCCAAAGAAAGGTTCAACCGACTTTAAAGTTGCTTCTCCATTTTGATTTTTTTTTTCGGGGATTTTTTTTTTTTTTTACTTTTTGTAATTTTCCCGTCGGTTACAGACTAGAAGCTATAAGTTTGCCAAATTCAAGTTTCTAGCTCATCTGGAAGTGGGTTAAACATTAATGTCAGTGAGTGAGTCAGCCTGTGGCTTTATAGTGGTATAATTACTATAATGGGGTAGGGATGAGGAAGGAAGCATTTTGGAAATAATATACCCGCGATTGCGTGGAAGGAGCTTGGGAAACAGTTGGGGAAAAACTACCGTTGGAACCGGTTGGGATTCGAACCCTCGATCTCCCCGTCTCCAGCAGGCAAGTCTACTGAAGCGTTTTCTTTCGGTACTATTAATGGTTTAGTTGTTTAAGAATTGTTGAAATAGTCTCCGAGGATTTATAAGAACTAACACCTGCAGTGTATCAACCAACATGTCTGTGTACAGTCCTCTGTTAGCTCGTGACGGGATGTGCACTTATCGCTAGTCTCTGCCCAGTGGTCCGTGAAGGCTGGATGGAATGTCAAGGCGGGAGTCTAGGGGACGCGAAATAAAGGTACTTTTTTTTGTCAAAATAAATCGAATACTTCTCCATTAGAAACATATACTTTGATTCTCCTCACATGTTGATATCAACAGTTCGTCACCCGAGAATGCAAGTGTTCTATGTCAGATTTTTCATTTTCATGTAAAAGAGCATTGAAGTTTGACCTTATGTATAAAACCAATGTTACTAGATGACAACTCGGTGACCTGGTGGGGTAAGGTGTCAGACTTCCATGCTGGGGGTCCGGGATTCAATCCTCGGTCCCGGCACAGATTTATCTGATTGCCAAACCCTTCCTTCACCTCTGACAAGACGTTTATTAATCACAACTTGTGAATGTGGGGAATGCCAGGCCTCCAATGTGGTTCGGATCCCACGTTAAACTGTAGGTCCTCCATTTCATCTCACAATCACCCTACCATTACACATTAGCGTAAGTGCGTATAATCCGAACGGGTAGTAAGACGCGGTGCTGCTAATAATAATAATAGATGACAACTCGAGTTTACTATATAATTACTTAAGAAAATACAGTCTCAATTTCACCGCAGGTGGATCATATCCATTCAAAAAAACGTTAACACCAAATATCTCAAATTTAACAATTTTGGGGATAGAACACTTGCATTCTAGGTGACGAGTTGTTGAATATCTGTCAAAGGTGTCTTGGAATTCAATGACAACTTTTTCTCTTAATTTAAAAAGTGTCTCATCTAATGCCGCCTTGCTCTTGACAGATATTCAACAACTGGTTATATCAACATGGGATGAACATTAAACTCTTATGTTTGTACTGGGGCAATATTTTATTTATTTTGGCCAGAAAAAAGTTTTGTAATAGAAACTGCAAACACGCTGTATTTATTTCTCGTGTCTCTCTCTCCCCCCCCCCCCCCCCCTTCAGAACGTGTCCCCGCCCATCTGAATAGCCCACTTGGCCGCTTGACAACTCTTAAGATTCAGTTCCTGACCGGACGAGTGTTTGGCGCGACTAACCTACCACGCCCGGGGCCCTTAGCACGGCGGAAAGAGCTGTCAGCAGTGTTGCCAACTCACATTACCAAAGACTCGGTGCAGGTTATCCGAATGTTGTTATTTACCAATCGATTTGAGCTGAATACAACAAGAATTTCAAATTGTTAAGGTATTTTTTTTTTCTACACAGGAGACAAAGTTGTCCAATCACTTGCTCCAAACGCTCTTGTCTAAATGTTTATAGAGTAAATAAAATAAAAATTTAATCTACTCTAAATTGTAGTCGATACATATCAAAATGTTTCTATACACGGCCGCTCTTAGCAGAGTAGCGTCATAGACAGACATACTTATATTGTGAGGCCCCCAAGCTATCTGCCTAACCCCCGCCCTCCCCGCCCCCCTTCTCCAAAGGACTGTAACTTTTATTATATTATTTATTTATTATTTTAGAATCGCGTCTTACTACCCGTTCGGGTTACACGCACTTACGCTAATGTGTAATGGTAGGGTGATTGTGAGATGAAATGAAGGACCTACAGTTTAACTTTGGGATCCGAACCACGGTGGAGGCCTGGCATTCCACACATTCACAAGTTGTGATTAATACACGTCTTGTCAGAGGTGAAGGAAGGGTTTGGTAATCAGATAAATCTGTGCCGGGACCAAGGATTTGAACCCCGGACCCCCCCAGAAAACAAGTTCAACACCTTGCACCTAGACCGTCAGGTCACCTATCAACAGTTGAGTATCTGTGAAGGATGTCCTGGAATTTAATGACAACTTTTTCTCTCCTTTTAAAAAGTTTCATCTATTGCCACCATGCTCATGAAAATATTCAACAACTGTTATCACCATGTGAATAAAATTAAGCTCTTTGTTTCTACAGGAGAATGATTTTATGTTTTGTTATAAAAACTGCAAAAAAATACTGCCTTTAACTCACAATCTCTCCATCCCCACCTTAAGAAATCCATTTCATAAATCACAACGATTGGTTTAGTTATGCTTGCCTACTTTAAATTTAGCGGATTAAAACTAGAAACAGCGTATAACCCGAATGAGGTGTAAGAAGCGGCGCATAGGGGCTTAGTTACATACGAAATTCAATGTGTTTTCGAACGGATTCTAGTATTTTTAAACGAAATATTTTGTTTATTATGCGATAGTCTATGAATATGACGATCGCGTATGGATCCATTTTATTTTAAAAATAATTTCATCACTAGATCGTAGTATCTTATAGCAATATAATATTGAGTCATTTGAGAATAATGATTGGATCGCAATTTTATCATTTTCTTCACATTAACACCCTGAACAACTATCGAAACAGTAGATACGAGTAGAAGATTATTTGTTTGTTTATTGTGGTATTTGTTATTTTTTCAAATGCTATTAATAATTTGTATGGCACAATTTATTTTAATTTAAAAATTTATAAACCGAAATTATTTGCTTTTTATAGACAAAATATTTATTTACTATAATGTAGGGTCTCATTATAAGTCTTATCTTGTGGCCCGACATCTTAAATCGATCGGTTAGTTCGTCTCTATACCGGCCGAGGCTCCCGGGTTCGATTTCCCGGGACGTACAGTTAAGTTTTATAATTACTGGCTTGGATATTGTTTATTCTTGTGTTAATCTAGTTTGTAATTCGTGCACTAATCGTATCGGTGTGTTTAGAAAGTGTGAGGTAAATATTCCTACCGTAAAAAAAACAACTAGCCTAGTGGATCCCGACTGTGGTTCGAATCTGCGCTCTACAGCTTGATGAGGAAATACAAACCGTGTTTGATTGGCGCGGTGTATGACAGACCATCTTAACTCTAGAGCAGTAGTTCTTTCTCAAAGGTTGTTCCGGGAAACTCGCGAAGTTTTGTCAATTTGGTAAAAAATGGTAATCATAAATAGTTTTATTCAATTGACTTTTTTTTAATGAAACAGGACATATTTTTTCGGAAGCTTTGATTTTATTTATTTGCCATAGAATATATATATTTTATATATTTGTTTTTATATATATACATTTTTATTTGTTTATATATATATATACATTTTTATTTGTTTATATATATATATATATACATTTTTATTTGTTTATATATATTCATTTATAATATATAATATATATATATAATATATATTAATATATATATATTTAATAAAATACCGCGTCTCACCACCTGTTAAGGTTATACACATATATGATAATTACTCCAATGGGGTAGGGATGAGGAAGGAAGCATTCTAGAGGTAATCAGCCCTCATTTGCTTGGAAGGAGAGTGGGGAACCATTGAGGTAAAACCACCCTCGGTAGACCCAACCGATATTCGAACCCCGATCTCCCGGCATCTAGTTTACTGCGAGAGTAGTGCCTTAAACCATGCGGCCACCGAAGCGGGTCATAGAGTGATTAGTAAAAGGTAAGCCTGCAACCTTTCAGGGTAAACGTAGGGCACTCTGGACTTTACCGGGCGGCTATGGTCGGGTGGGTTAGTCCGATAGGGCACGGACTGTGTTTAACGCGCGGAGGAGAATGTTCTCTCGGCTCAGACCAGCCGGGCGGCCTTCGGAGAGAACTCCTTGGTCTTGTCCTGGTTGTTTTTAATTCCCCTCCGCTGCAGTCAGCATTATTTGTTCCACGTGTGACGACACTGTGCGGCCATGATGGAACCACTACTCGTGAGTGTTTAGCAATACTGTCTTTTGTAGCACTTCCTCGACAGGCCTGATAGCTCCTCGCCGCTCGATGGTTTTGGGGGACTTTTTTGGCTGCCTGATGGTTTTGGGGGACTTTTTTTTTTTGCCGCCTGATGGTTTTGGGGGACTTTTTTTTGTCACTTGATGGTTTTGGGGGACTTTTTTTTGCCGCCTGATGGCTTTTGGGAGATCTGTGGCTGATGATCTACGCTCTTAAAGTCATTATCGGCTTTAAATGAACACCTGAGGAAACAAAATATGATGTGTATATATTTAATAAATGCATCAACACTGGCTGTAATGAAGGTTGAAGGACCCACATCAGGGGAATAAACGCTCTGCCCCTCCAGAACACAAACATTCTCTACTAGATAGACAATGATCAACTTTATAGTTAGTGTCCCTTGGCTGGTAGAGAAGGGCTTCAGACAATTAGGAATACTAACTTGAAAATAACACATGACCAGCTTATTAAGTTACAGGCATCATAATTCTGTCTCTAAAATGTGTAAAGAGCAACTCTGGCTAAACTCTCCCCAAACATACATCAAATTGTGTGTATTGATGTGTTAAACCTATTGACCCATATTATATTGAAAGGTTTATCATAAGATCTTTGATAGAAATCTGCCTCGGGCACTTGTATCACATGTGGCCAAACTTTCACTTACCTTAGAGTGCAACAATCTCTTTCTTACCAGTACAGATAACTTCACAAACATTTCCATCCTGTAATTCTCCTGTATTTAAATAACTATGATTATCGGAGAAAACCAATCAATACTTGTATAATTAATTGAACTTGATTGGTAGAGCACAGGAGATGGAATTAATCTTGGAAGGTTAGGAATATAAAAACATCAAATATAACATTCACAAATTTAAAAAATGACACCCGGGCATTCTAACAACCGAAAACACTGGTTAACTCGCTTTCATGGCCGAGTGGTCTAACGGCTACCCTAATGTTAGACTAGATTTCCGATGATGGGGGAGATCGAGGTTCGAATCTTGGTTGGTGTGTAATGAAGTTTTTTCTCAAATTGTTTTTCACTCTCCTTCCACACAAATGCGGGTACACTTTCTATAAATATATCCTTCCTAATCCCTAAAACCATAAGAGTAATTGGTACATAATCTTATAACCTGAACGGGTAGTACTACACGATGCTGAAAAAAAAATAGATAGCTCAATGGTACAGTATTGGTCCCTGGGTTTGAGTCCCTTGTTCAGGTGTCAATTTACAAAATTATTACCGGTATTGTTAATGTCATAATATTTGAAATTATTTCAATATAACTTAAAATAGTAAGCCATTTCCATAACTTCATTAGGTAATTAATTTTATCTTAAGTTTAAAATAGATCTAGGAACCCCCCCCCCCCCTTTCCCCTCTTTTTTTGCCCAAAATAGATGAAATATTGCTATAATGGATGTGTTAAAATTAATTTTCTACCCATTATTTCGACAGTTTTTGAATATTTTTAAAGAGTACGGCAAATTTGAACAGACACTTTTTAAATGAAAAGAGAAAGTCTCGGTCAAATGGTACTCTGTCCACAATAAATCTAATAAAGCTTATAGCGTAAAAATAACCCCCTCGGGAACATTTTGACTAACGTTCCCAAACGATGTTGGTTGGGTGGGTGGGTGAACCCTGTGCAGAACCCTGTGAAGATTTGCCACCAGTGGTGTTAAGGATGGTACAATCCTAGGACAATTCTCTGCAGAATTTATTCATTGAAGATTTTGTTCGTTTGTGCATGATTCACTTTTCTTGCACTCACGTAGATATATATGCACATAAATTATCATCTAAAATTCAAATGAGTACCATTGTAATCACAGCTGTATATAAAAAAAAGTCCCATCAAATCACCCATTAGTTGTACCTTATCTGCACTGTAATCATTAAATAGAAAAAGTGTTCACTTATTTAATCATTATAGTTAAATTTTAAATGTATGTATTTATCTATTTTTTTGGAAGGAAACCACTGAATCCAGTAAGTTACATTTAATTAAATTGGTTTTCTGCACAAAAACTTAAGGTGGGGTTATAGAGAAAGCAAGAAATGATAGTTTTTGATTTTTTACATCAACACTTTTTTGGCCAAAATAAATAAAATATCATTTCCAAGAGTAATATTTTTTCATGTGTTGATATCGACAGTTGTTGAATATCTGTCACGAACATAACGGCATTAGATAATAAACTTTTTACATTAAGAGAAAAATTTTGTCTCTAAATTCCAGGACACCGTTGACAGATATGCAACAATGGTTGATATCACCGTGGGATGAAAATTTAAACTCTCTATTTTACTGGAGAAATATTTGATTTATTTTGACCAAAAAAAGTTTTGATATAAAACTGCAAAAACTCTCGTTCTTTACACTTGCACCTTATAGCAGGGGAATGTTAAATTATCTTTAACTAGATAAAGCATTTAAAAAAATGTATCTGGATTCTCTTCTTTTTAAACTTGTCTTTCTTTAACCATGGTATATATCAGTTTATTTTGGTCAATTTTTAAAGCTATTTTTAAGACCAAATAAAATAATTACTTTGTTAATATATCTCAATTATATGCACGTGTTGGGTGGTTCCTTATAATTGGTTAAGGGTACTGGGTTTCCTGCCCCTGCCCTCCCCTTCTACGTCAGGAAGGGGCGTACTACGGGCGCTCACTAACATTGTCTCTCTCGACCGATTTCAGGTGCTGTCGATGAGCGAGGAGCTCCGGCGAGCCCTTTACGCCAGCAGTGTCGGAAGTCTCGACCTAGATCTCCTGATCCCGGAACTGGTGGGTGTGACCGAGATCCTCACGGAGGAGCATCGTAAGAAGCTGTGCCGACACTTGCCCGCCAGGGCCGAAGGTACTGTCCTAGGACACGTCTTACCTTCTTTACTCGCATATAAGGCCTCAGCCCCTTTTTTTTGTTGACATGTTGAGGGGGGGTTTTATTTGTGCACATCTAAAAAAATTAACAAGGAATTAAGGCATAATATAATATATACACATACAAATTACCTGAAAATATCACAAAACATTTATTTTATTTGGTTAAAAAATAATTACAGACCTAACATTTATATAGATGTTTTCGGTGATATACAGTAGACTCGCATGTAACTGAAATATTTGAGACCTATCCAACCTCGGATACAAAATAAAAAAAAACTGTGATAGGGTGTGTGTAGGATTTTTAGAATATAAATCACTATAACATACTACATTTGTGTACATTGTTTGAAAGTTTAAAATTACTAGTTTATTAAAACACAACACAGTATTTACATTCACTATATTATAGAGTTAAGCTAAATTAAAAAAAAAAAAAGAAAACAAACATTAAATATTATGTTAATATTGGATACTTTGACAGAATGAGTGCTTCGGAAAAGCGGGGCTCGGATAATCAAGAGTTTACTGTAAAACTACAGTTTATTCTGTAAGTCAGTGGTCAGTGCTCAAACTTTCAGGGGATGAAGGTTTAGGGAAATCAATTTTAAACAAATTAACTAAGAAATCTGGTATTTACATAGTCCTCGAACTGGGTAATATTTTGTTAAAAAGGGAATTCGTGTCCAATATGTTATCTAATTATTTTTTCTCTCTCAAAAATTTAGCAAGTGTATTTTACTCGAAATGTTTTTATAATGAAAATAAAATGCCACACTATGAAACTAGAGATGAAAGATATACTTCAATCAGTTTTAATCTGGTCACCCATAAGTCTAAAAATTTGTTTTAAAAACATGTAATTTTACAGCTGATGAGGTTTTTGCAAATTTTTACTTTTTCGTTTAGAGGGGCAACTCTAGGCATAATATTAATGGGTTTAAATTTGTTTGAATTTCTTTATAAAAAAAAATTAGAATAATTTTATGTCTGACTTTTTGAATTAGAGCTAATGTTTGAATAGATAGTAACTCCTGACATACAACAATAAATCCTAAAACACCTATAGGAAGGAATCGCCAAAGACAGTAGACTTATCTTGACTGAAATGTTGTGAAGTTACCATTTCTTCACTGTGGTTCATGCCCCAAAACATTGGTTTTGATTCTTAACAAATCTTATATCTATCAACATAAGTTATTTAAGTCATTAAAATTAGGCTATGACTTTTTTTTTTGTGGCTTTGCGAGTGATAGTAGTTGTTACCAGGGGTATTTAGTCCCTTTTATCCATTAAATATTAATAAAATGATGAGTGGTCGATCATGAGCATTGCGTGATATCTACAGCAGGGATTAAGATGGGAGTGTTGGAGATGCAAGAAAAGGCCTATTTTTTTTTTTTCAGTTCTTATAGCAAAACATTTCTTCGGCCAAAATGAATAAAATAGTGCCCCAGTATAAACATAGTGTTTAATTTTCTTCACATGGTGATATTGGCAGTTGTTGAATATCCATCACAAATGAAGAGCAAAAGTTGTCATTAAATTCCAGATACCATCGGCAGATATTCAACAACTGTTGATATCACCGTGTGAAGAAAATTACTCTCTTATGTTTGTGCTTAAATATTTGACTTATTTTGACCAAAAAATTGTTTTGCTATAAAAACTGCAAAAAAAACCACATTTTCTTGCGTTTCCTAAATTCTCTACCTTAAAGGCACTAACCAAAGTTACCTTCCACATACAGCTATTAAACTAACTCCTGGTCAACACACAAATAGTGAATGCATTGTTTGGTTGGACTCGACCATTAATACTAGTTTCCTCTTCCTCCTCCAGGCTACCTATGGACGCTAGTGTTCAGTACCTCTCAACACGGCTTCAGTCTCAACTCCTTGTACAGGAAGATGAACAGACTTGAGAGCCCTATTCTCATGGTTATAGAGGACACCGAGCACAATGTAAGTATCACATACACACATTTCTTCTTAATTTACTCGATATAACCAAGAAATGTTGAAAGTGATAGCTCACTCACCCTCTCTCTGAAATTGTTATTGATCTGTGGGAGACTGCGAGTAAATTTCAGACACAATTTCAAGCCTTCGACAAAGTATTTTTAAACCGTTGTGCCACGTGAGGTTAGCAGTTGTGTCGTGGAAGTTTGGGGTAGGATAAAAAAATATATTTGACGAAAAAATTCAAGGTGTAAAAATCTTTTTAAAGCACTGTTCAAAATTATTTCTTTAAATTACACAAATATTAATTTTAACCAAAAAACTGCAATATTAATACTTTTTTTTAAATCTCTCTTTTAAAAACGTTGTTTTCCTTGCTCGATATGCCATGAGTAGGGAGACGCGGGGGGAGGGAGGGTAGCATTTTTGTTAAAGTGCACTAACATTAATACATAATTTTTGAAAGTTGTATAGTTATATACATACATACATACATAACGCCATAAGAAACTGTGCATATATCTTTAAAAAAAAAAAAAAACTCTATACTTTATCCATCCTCACAAACTTTATCTCTACACTTCCCTATCCTTGCATACTCCCTTCTCTTCAACATTCATACACATTCATCTATAATTGATTATAAATACAACTTTAAAAGTTGAAACAAGAGCTTATCATCTGCGCTCCTCACTACCTCAGGCTTACCACTCCTTGAAATGTTGTTTTGAATCTTTGTCAGAAATGGTAGTTTAAAATTGTATTTGGCGCAATATGAACAACTCTATTTAGGTGTGGGACACACACACACACACACACACACGAAAATAATATATTTAACTGAACAATCTCTAACAGATAATTTATTTCGACACGTTGTTTGTCAGGTGTTTGGTGCACTGACGTCATGCGCCATGAAGGTAAGCGACCACTTCTACGGGACGGGAGAGTCTCTTCTGTTCCGCTTCACGCCCGAGTTCCAGGTGTTCCCTTGGACAGGGGAGAACATGTACTTCATCAAGGGCAACAACGAGTCCCTTGCCATTGGAACCGGAGAGTGAGTACAGACCAACCTTTTCCTTCTCTTACACGCACACACACACACATACACGTGGTGAAATAAGGCACCAGTCTAGGAGAGACGGAGAGGCTCAGTTTCAAATATCACCTGGTTGCACCAACGTTGACTTTCCCTAAGTGATCCATCACTGCAGTTTTCCTCTCCCCTCCTCAAGCTAATGTGGCTGCATTTCCTCAAACTAATTTCTCTTAAAAAATTTATTATCACTGCTTATAATTACCTTTTAAGGCTATATGCATATATGATTACTCTAATGGGGTATGGATGAGGAAGGAAGAATTCTAGAGGTGAGCTACCAGAATTTGTGTGGAAGGAGATTGGAAAATCATTGGGGGAAAAACATGGTAGTATACCTGACCTGGATTCAAGCCGAACTGAATCGGCTGCACCCCACGAGTGAGCCGGCACTGCAAAATACCTCAAAAAGTGAAAGGTTTTCCTTAAAGAGAGATATTATAGTTCTACTTTCATGTATTCATACTTCAAGTCATCTAATCTCCTATCACTTCTGATGGATACATTGTCAATACCTATTAAAAATATTAATTATAGTTAAATGTTATGTAAGTTGATCATAAAGAAAATAGATTTTTTTGTGTTTTCTTAAAGGTTCTTTCTATGAAAATTATACTCTTATCACCCGCCTCTGGCGTAGTTGGCTAACCGCTAGTCGTGTTGAGCTCGACTGCGAGTACGGAAAGATCGAGGTTCGAATCTCGGTCGGGTGAACTGGGAGTGGTTTTTCCTAAATGGTTTTCCACTCTCCCTCCACGCAAATGTGGGTTCACTTCCTCTAATTCAACCTTTCCAATTCCTAATCCATTAGTGTAATTAGTACTTAAAGCGTATAACCCGAACGGGTAGCAAGATGCGGTGCTAAGTATTATTATTATACTCTTATCATATAGTTACCATGAACACACATTTTATTTGATTTCTCAAATTGCTACATTTGTGCGCCATTGACCCAACTTTTCCCTGTGAAAACCTTGTTATGTTAAATCACGCAAAGTGCGAGTTGTGACAACCGACCATTTGTTTTCCAGCGGCAAGTTCGGTCTTTGGCTGGACGGAGATCTGTACCAAGGCACGACGCAGCCGTGCAGCACATATGGCAATGAACCTCTCTCGCCCCAGGAAGACTTTGTTGTCAAGACGTTGGAGTGTTGGGCGTTCATCTGAACGTTGTCCTCCGAGACTATGATCATCGCCAATGTGCACAGCAGTATCTTTCGATGTTTGTTTTGGAAACAAATGTTGTTATCTAGAGAAGAGAAATTCTTTGTGGATTTGTTGTTTTTGTCATTATGGGTCTCTCACCTATTTTCTTTTGTGTTCTAGAAGCCAAGCATGTATTTATTTTTTTAAATCTCATATTGTAGTAAAACTAAAAGTGGGTAAGCATATTATTTTATTTCAAGAAATGTTCTTTTTTTTCTCTTTTTTTTTTACCTATCACAGAAGCCAGTAAATAGTTGTAACAATTTCGACTTTCATTTGGATATACTTTGTTACGACTTGATATTTTACAAAAAAAACTTATTTCCATCTTAAATATTGAGGAAGATGAAACTTTTTTTTTTCTTGTTGAGCTTTTCACTTCATTAAAAAAAATCGGCTTAGCTTTGTGTAAAAATTTGTAAATATGTATAGACAAAAAAATCTGTAGAAAGCAGCTGTATGGAAATCTATTTTGTCTAACTGTATATGTCAGTTTTATCAACACTTAACAAAATCGTATTGAGACTGAATTTTGATTGGGGTGGGCGGGAGAGGGTTTTAGGGAACTGCGTAAACTGCAGGAAAGAAGTTAGGTTAGAGGTTGACAAGCGTTCAACCGATTTCTTGGAAACGGAATTATATTGGTCTAGAGAGAAAGACTATTATTTTACTGAAAGGCCAATCTGATATTTGTACCATTAAAAACTAAACAAGTGACTGTGAACACTTAAGTGTGTTAGTGCTTACAACTGTGTGCTACATAGCAAAAAAAAACAACCACTTATTTTGTCGGCAAATGTGGTCACGTACCATCCATCACATGATGGTGTATGATTATTATGTTTTGAATGTTATTATCAATTATTTATGTATTCTTAGTTAAAAAGTTAAGTTCAAATGTTATTTAACTTTTTTTTTTCTTTGTGTGTTTTCCTTAGAGATATTTAATATATTTGTTGAGTAATACTTTTTTTTCCCCCGTGTGCTTGATAATTTGTTTGAAGTAAAGGGTTGGATTACCTGGGAGATAATTGACACACAAACTAAATTAGTCTCTTGAGTCGTTCTGATGGTATTTTGTTCTTGTGATAATATATTTAATGTAATAATCTCGGTAGATTCATAATTTGATGGGTTTTCAACATGTTAATTGCGGGGCTCTTTCCTACACTCTTTAATATATAACCATCTTTTACAAACTCACTACAGTCACATACCACATTTAAGGGCATTGCCTAGCCATCATACCACTTCTATCTCTTAGTAATTTTTTTAAAAAATGGAAAAATATACCTGCTATTTTGTAAACTTTATTATAAAAGGTCTTTCCAAATTTTTGTATTACATTTTGGTGACAAGTAAAGAAAGCCGCAACAGATGGATAAAAAGATCCCAAACATTTCCTTAAAATATTTGCTAATTTATTTAATAGTCTTAATATTATTAAGAACCATTTAATGATTAATAAAACTCGGCGGTGTATTGGATACCTTTTGAAATTCTTCTCGTATCCAAAGGTGTATGCATACCACAGTTTAAGAAACACCAACACCTAAGATATGGCATTAGTTTAGTATTTCATAATATCGTTTGACTAAAGTTAACATTACAGCATTCAAATAAAAACTTTTTAAATGAAAATTAAAAAATTGTGTTAAAGTTGCACATTGTCTCTGATGAATACAAAATAACTTTTTATATTACTGAGTCTATGATATTAAACTAAAGCATTATTTTTATTTATTTCGACCAAAAGATTTTTTGAAAATTGAAAAATGACACCTGGACACGGGAATCGAACCGGGACCTTCGGCTTAGTCCCGGGTTCGATTCCGTATCCAGGTGTCATTTTTCAATTTTCAGAATATGATATCGGAGAGGTGTTATCCTCACTAAAATGCATTAACAATAGTTTCGGCTATTGTTTCACTAAAAGATTTTTGTTGTAAAAGATGCTAAAATATTGACTATCTGATAGAATCCCAAGTTTTATGAAAGGATTGCTTCAAATATTGTCTTTTCAGCTGAAAAATTGATGTATTTTATGTTAAACTTACACCTCATTTTCATTTCTGAAACCCATTAACTATTATCATAAAATTCTACAAAAATCATTTAATTTAAGCTTTGCATATTTTATTGTTTGCATCACTTGTATTAGAATAATTTATCTTTGGTCGATTCTATGCATATACAATTATTTTGGACGAAAACCTGTTTTGTTTTCTCGAGTTTTAAAGCTGTCGTAATGGCTAGTTTTTGTTTGTAATTTATCATCTTCCAGGCCGACCCCTGGCTTCATGAACGAGTTGTCTACACTGTAGTACGTTGCAACGTTATATCTCTCACAGTGTTAATAGGAATCAGTTACCAACATCACAAGTATATCAAAATAATATATGTTAAATGTGTAACTCTCAGAAATAAACTCGACATGGGTGATTTTGAAAATATGCCGTATCTGACATAATGTTAGCTGGGGTACAAAGTTAATTTGTTTATAGTAACCAAGGTTCTAAAAATGGTCGGAGCGACTTATTTGTAGTTGGGGCATGGATATTCCGAGATCTTTTCACAAGGCCTCAGACTTCACAATTTTCTTAGTACCCCTCACTTCCTATTATTCAATCCTCCTGACTTGCAATTGTGGGCTGAGCTTTCCTGGTAATTTCCGCACTTAACTTCGTAGAAGGGCCATTGTCACTCGACTATGAGCATGGGCCCTTTTCCCTACTTTTTATTTTTGTAGTTGGAGTTCCAAAAGTAGCCTAGCTCAACCAAATACGGTATATTTTAAATGAGATCTTAGTACTTGCAACCTAATATGGTCTTAATTATATCAAAAAATAAAATATTTTATTAAATATCTATGTTTGAAATATTGTGTATTTACAAATTGCGTTTTAGCTTTATTTGTGATATTCGAGCAGATGAATACTTGATTCATAGAACTGGTAATTTAAATTTGAGCATCAAACATGTGGGAATAGCTATTATTGTGAAGCCAAATTATCCAAATAGGTATGTTATTTTTAACCACCTTGCATCAAATAACTTAGTCACATGGTGTTGTTTTTAAATTGTGTTTTGATGTAAACTATCTGGTTCATACAGAGAAGTAAAAATACCAATATTTAATTGCAAATATTTATGGGCTTGATATTACTGCTATAAACATTTAAAAGAAAGAAGAAAATAAAAATATATATACATAGCAAAAATAATGTATCATATATTCTTGACTGTTTAGTTGTGTATTACATTGATATAATTAAGTTTGCACCTTGTCATGCATGTCATACATAAACGTTATTAGTTTTTGTTGTTTTTTTTATGTGTAATTTCTTCAAGTATTTGGTGGATTTCAAGAATGATGTTTGAAACATTGATCAGTTTTAGGTTTTCTGTTGCCAACAGCAACTTTACATACATTGTCTAAAACTTGCAAGAACTAGTCGTATTGTTACCCCTTGCACTTAAATTTTAATGCGGTGAAAGTATTCTTTATTCCACGGTGGCATTCCACTTATTCACAAGTTGTGGTTAATACACGTCTTGTCAGAGGTGAAGGAAGGGTTTGGTAATCAGATAGATCTGTGTCGGGACCGAGGATTGAACACCGGACCCCCAGTACAGAATTCTGACACCTTACCCCTAGACCACCAGGTCACCGCAAGTATTCTTGTTGTTACTAATTCTTTGTTGATGTTTCGTGGAAAAGGGGGGGGGGGGGGTATAGAATAGATTTATTTAGCAGTATCACAAAATTTACATATCATTGATACTTTGTTCGATGCAGAAGACATATTTAAATTCAAGGTTGACTATTATTATACATCATGCACGACTGATGAAGCAACCGGAAAAGGAACTTTTGGTTTTTGCATGACAAACATTTTGATTTAAAACAATATTTTAATGATAGACTTTGTGCCAAGATGGATGAAAACTTAATTGTTTTTTCAATAAATTATAATGTTTAAATGAAAAATGGGGCCATGCTCAGAAATATAAAATTAGGCTAAGTCCCCAACAAGACGCCAGCTCTAAAAGTTTTGAAATTTGAAAAAAAATATACATATTTATTTTCTAAATCTTGAATCTATGTGTATTGAATCAGTAGGATTTGAAAACTTATTTTCACTGATTCTATATGTATAGTTATTGTAATTCAAAAGTAAAACAAAATCTTGCGTTATATTAAACTTGTTTTTTATAACCAGTATTGTTTCAACCTGTATTTAAAAAATTAATCCTACCATTGAATTTAATTAAAATTGCAATAAAACATTGGTACACGTATCACTAAAAACTTTGATCCTACAACTATTGATAGGCAATCAAATAATATTTTAAAGTATGCAGTCAAGTCTTCTGGTATTTTAAAATAGGTTTTTAATAAATAAAGTGTTAATCGAGTATGTTTTTAAATTTAATTTTTGATGACAGACTAGTTACTTATTTGTCATATAAAAATCTAGTTAGGGTTGTATATACAGACGGTAGGTAATAAAGCAAACTCATTGTTCATGCAATCCACCTTCTTCTAAGTGCCACTATCAATGTTTACTATATATTCAGCACATTATAATATTTTTATTTAATCATTTTGTTTGTTTTATTTTAGTCTTATTTCCTTTTCCTTTACATTATCCTTATTTATCGAAAGCTAAGTTGTTTTCCCCCCCAAATAAATGCACATTTCACCATGAGATTCATTAGAATCACATTAGGAAGGTTTTTTGACGATTGAAAAAAAATGTACACATTGTTTATTCTGGAAGGAAACTTTCGAATCATTTGTGATTATACTATGGTCTGCACGCAAGAATTATGCCGAATGGGAGGTGAAGTGGAATAGGTGGTGGTGGTTTTTTCATCGTGTCTTACAACCCATTCGGGTTACACTTTCATGTAATAACTACGCTGATAGATTAGTTATTAAGAAAATTGAATTTTAGCAGACGTGTAGCTTTATTCATACAGGAAAAATCCCCTTCAGTTAACTTGACATTGAACAGCGATTGCCCTATCATCAGCAGTCTAGTCTATATATAGAGTAGCGCCTCAGACCATGTGACCACCAAAGTGGATAGCGATGATGTATTGATTTGCCTGTAAAGAGTGCGTGTCGGCTATATTTTCAAGACATGACCGAGTAAAGATGGTTTCACAGGAGGATCAGTTCCAAGCACAGCTAGATTCCTCGACTCCTCCCCACCTCTAGTTTGGTTTTAATCATACCTCTGTGATAAGGGTTTGAGACTACAACCTGTAGCCCAAAATCGAATTGGCCCAATACCTAAGAACATTCTTGGCGGTTCTGCTAAGTCTGTGAAAGGGAGGGCAACAGTCGAAAGCCTCTGGTTTTTCTCATTTTAGTTCTGGCATACCGCCATCAAGAATGTCCAACCTTTCTCCAATTGAGGGCAATATAAGTTCTTTGGCTTGGTTGGGGGCCATATATCAAATTTATAGGACCTAATGCCTAAATATAGTAAAAATATTAACATACATACATAAATAAATAATCACTCTGTTCCGGCTTACAGGGTAGACAAGAAACTGTGTATATAACTAAAAAATAACTCTGTACTTAATCAATCCCCACTAACTTTCTCCACAATTCCCCCGCCTTGCAAACTCCCTTATCTTCAACTACCATCACTGAGTCACGTTTTTTTATTCTTAAAACTCATGTTCCTCTTTTTCACACATACCCGCCTCGTTGGCGTAGTTGGCTAACGCGCTAGTCATGTTGAGCTCGACTGCTGAGGACAGGGAAATCAAGGTTCGAATCTCGGTCGGGTGAACTGGGGGTGGTTTTTACTAAATGGTTTTCCATCTCCCTCCACGCAAATGTGGGTTCACTTCCTCTAATTAAACCTTCCCAATTCCTAATCCATGAGTGTAATTGGTACTTAAAGCGTATGACCCGAACGGGTAGTAAGATGCGGTGCTAATATTATTTTCACGCATTCATCTACCCTGTTGATCCATCTTACATGAACTACCCTATTCACACACTCTACCTTCATATATTTGCTTCTTCACTCAATCCAGACTAAGAGACTCAACACACCCAAACCAACGTAAGCAATTTTTTTTTCCACATCGACCTATTGGATTCCCATTCAAACTACACTCCTTCAGCACCCATTCATTATACAAGCATATTTTACTTAACAAACCTATAATATAGAATATTACTAATCATAAAACGTAAGTATGTTTACTTGTTTAAATATTAATATAATTTCTATAAGCAATTTCATTTTTAATATCTCCAGATAGATTTCCCAAAATAATCTTTTGATGTGGAAATTTGTAATGCAATATTTTATTTTTGTAAAATTTATGTCAAATGCTATTATTATGAGTGAACCTTGTAACCTCCAATGTCTTTTTTTTTTTTAACATTACTGAAAACCAACAAACAAGTTGCAGGGGAAAATAAAGAGGTATAGTAAATAAACTTTTGCTAAAAATTATATTTTGAAATAATTAGTATGCATTCCACCAAAAACAATACCTCGGTCCTAATCAGATTTATGGGATTGATTAAACAAAAATGTTGTCAATAACAGAAATGTGTTGCTATTCAACTTAATGGGGCAATACACATTTTAAAAAGGTGGAGGCAATTAAAATATTTTCTGAGCTCTCTGACCTATCCACAAATTTATACTGCTAGGATAAAAATTAGGAAGATGGAATTTAAGGGGAAATGTACCCACATGTCGCATAGTAATGTATTATAAGTAGACCCGGAGCAGTAAACTTGTCGATCATGATCGATCAATAATTTTGGAGGGGTCACGTTTCATTGGATTTTAAAGAAAAAATGAATCATTAATATCCTATGCTTGCAAATAACCTGCTCAGGGGGTCGCACGCTCCAAGGCGTCACTTTCGCAATAGACTAGACTGCCGATTATTAATATTGTGGTTCGATCCTAGTCGGTTGTATTGAGGGTGGTTTTTTGTCAATTGTTTCCTCACCCTCCACACAAATGTGGGTAGTAAGCTGTGGTGTTAGATATTAATAAAGAACCCATTAAACTTGCCAATATATAAAGCTATTTTCTAGAAGGGCGGATGCATAACTATTTGAAGGTTTATTTCAAGGAATTAAGTGAAATATGTATAGAAAATACTAATATTATAAAGAGGAAAGATTTGGTTTATTGTGTTTTTGTTTGTAATGGATAAACTCGAAAACTACTGGACCGATTTTAAAAATTCTTTCACCAATATAAAGCTACATTATCAGCGAGTAACATAGGCTATATTTTATTTTGAAAATTTAATTTATTCTTCATAAAAATGTCAATAGTATATTATATAGTCGTTGGAAAAAAAAATTTTGAAGGGAAAGTGGGGTTGGTGAAAGAGGGTAAGGGTGAGGAAAGAGGAATGAGATGAAAATAGGAGGGAGGGGGCTATACAGTGATGGTAGGACTTGAAACGTTCTTGAATACGGGGTCCCTACGTTGTGCGCCAATTATGATGTTCTGGAATATTTCTCTACCGCGATGGACGCCAATTGAAGTGTTCTGGTTCGACACGTTGAGCGTCGATTGAAGTTACACCGTTTAATTGGCTGGTAATTGCCCCGTGGTCGAGCACCAATTAAATCGGTCCGGTTTTTTGATGTTGTGTGTTAATTGGTATTTATAGCCCCGTGATCGAGCGCCAATTAAAGAATTATTATTTTGACATGTTTTTTATTTCTGAATCTCTGTTTATTTAATGAGAAAATAGATCATGTCGTTGAAATATATACGCGGCCTATTGTATGAGCGCGGACAGGTGTTGCTGGACGCCAAGTGCCCAAGTGAGTTCTGTCAGTATTGGACACCAACTACTTTTACGTTGCACCATTCTTCGTATATATCCATTGCTCATGGAAGCTTTGAGAAGGTTTAGTTTAGAAAAAAAAAATACAAGACAAAAACATCTCTGTGTTACTGGGAGGTTCTAGAGCCGGAAACTGACTCAAGTTATATTTTAAAATCTCTCTTCGAACCTTCGAGAAGAGGAAGTTATTATTTGAAATATTATATTGTCAACCTGACTTGACTAATGTCACGTGCGTGACGTCACTGTTCAGTGGCTTTTGCCTTCTTAGAAGAAGTGCTTCAAGCGCCATTTAATATACTATATAATTTAAATAAAATAAGATACGTTTATAAAATTTAGACTATATTGTCAATACTTTCACATACTTTTCAGGGGCAAATCAGTTACATTACAGACTATTTTTTGTAAAAAAAAAAGTTTTGTTTTTATATTGACATGATGGATGATTTAAAGCTTTGTTTTACAGGATTCTTTACAATATTTTTTTTATGGGGAAGGGGGCTAGTGGAAAATAAAAGAATAGTGAAGAAAATGTGGATGATTGTGGGAACTTCTCTTAAGATGATTGGGCTCAACAAATGTGGCAAAGCCTTGCCTTAGGTCTTATGCCTGTTGATTCAGGTTGAGTCAACTATTCCTAGCACCATAGTTTATTACCCTCTCTTCTCACATATCCACAATCTTCAGTAACTATTACAAACTGGTTACTATTAAAAATAGACTTTTTATATTATTATCACCGCGTCTTACTACCCGTTCGCGTTATACGCTTTACGTACTAATTACGCTAATAATGGATTGGGAAGGTTGAATTAGAGGAAGTGAACCCGCATTTGCGTGGAGGGAGAGTGGAAAACCATTTAGGATTAACCACCCCCAGTTCACCCGATCGAGATTCGAAACCTCGATCTCCCCGTTCTCGGAAGTCTAGCTTCAACACGACAATCGCGTTTGACAACTACGCCACCGAGGCGGGTAATAGACTATTTTTCCTCCAACATTTATCAGTAAAGTTATGAGTTTACTTTACATCCATCACTCTTTCCAGCCTCGGTTGGTTTTTAATTCAAGCCATATATTCTCCACTACCGCCTTGCTAGGCCTGGCGTAGCTTCATATGCCTTATAATATACCTAAGACTAGGACAGGTACAACATCCAGTCCTAGACTGTTAATTTATCAATATGAAAAGGTAAACCCATATTTCAGACATGCTTGGAATCAAATCCGGGACCCTTAGCTCAGTAGACAGTAAAATTTTGAATATTGACTTATTGTCTCTAGAGGGAAATATTTAAATTTTTTTATCACCTTATCACACTACCTGTTCAGTTTATGCCTATGCATAATAACTTGCTTTGCTCAGTGAATTTTCTTTTCAAGTGGATGTAAACTAATGTAATTCCAGAACCGTTTTTTGATAGGTCTTACAGTTTAGCCACAAGAGACCTACAAAGAAAAGTCTGCACCGAATTTAAAGTTGCTCCGCCATTTTGAATTTTTTTTCGGGGGTTAAAAATTAGAATTTTAATATTTTTGGAATTTTATTATTATTATTAGCACTGCATTTTACTACCCGTTCGGGTTATACGCACTTACACTAATGTGTAATGGTAGGGTGATTGTGAGATGAAATGGAGGACCTACAGTTTAACGTGGGATCCGAACCACGGTGGAAGCCTGGCATTCCACACATTCACAAGTTGTGATTAATACACGTCTTGTCAGAGGTGAACGAAGAGTTTGGTAATCAGATAAATCCGTGCCAGGACCCCAGCTCAGAAGTCTGAAACCTTACCCCTAGACCACCAGGTCACCTTTTTTGAATTTTCCCGGCCGTTACAAGCCCGAAGCTATAAGTTTGCCAAATTTCAAGTTTCTAGCTTATCTGTAAGTGGGTAAACATTAATGTCAGTGAGCGAGTCAGCCATGTGGCTTTATAGTAGTAATAATAATATTTAGCACCGCGTCATACTACCTGTTGGGGTTATACACTTTAAGTACTAATTACGCTAATGGGTTAGGAATTGGGAAGGTTGAATTATAGGAAGTGAACCCGCATTTACGTGGAGGGAGAGTGAAAAACCACCCCCAGTTCACCCGACCGAGATTCGAACCTCGATCTCCCCGTCCTCTGCTGTCGAGCTCAACACGACACGCGCGTTAGCCAACTACGCCACGAGGTGGGTTTTATAGTAGTAAAATTACTCTTAAACAAGGTGGGCATGAGAAAGAAGCATTTTAGAGATAATCTACCCGCATCTGCGTGGAAGGAAAGTGGTAAACTATTTAGGAAAAAATACACCTCAATAGACCTGAGCGGGATTTGAACCTTATCTTCCAGTCATCAACAGGAAAGTCAAACCTGAATGTGACACCTTAGACTATTCATCCACTGAAGTAGTTTTTAGTTAATCAATTTAAAAATTTATACATATTGAGATGGTAAACACTTTAACCAAAATTTTCACCAATCAATACAAGTGTTTACATATTTGTGTTGTGTACTAAAGTCTGTCTGCTCTATTTTCAACCAATTTTATTTTTAGATAAATATGTGCTCGGGAGTAGCACACACAAACACGCACAATAATATTCATACAAGAATTTATTATTTATTTGTTAATGTTTTAATTAAAAATTAAATATTATAACGTCTTAGTAAAAGTATGCCTAGTATTTCTATGAGTGTCAGCAATTTTTATATAATAATATTTGTATTTCATTTAGGCATAGGGTTTTTATATGTTTGGTTTGTCGTCGAAAAGGATGTTGAGGTCCGAATACCAGCAAGTTTTATTTAGGGTGTATTTTTCCCTAAATGTTTTCTCGCTCTATGTACACAAAAATGCTGGTACATTTCCTCTGAATTATATCTTTATCATTCCTAAACCGATGGGTGCAATTTAATACAAATATTCAGAACAGATAATAAGACAAATCTTGATATAAAGAAAAAAATGTTAAAAAAAAGTATATCTTGTCCCCACCCCCACCCCCTTGAAACTCCACTCTCCATATGGCAAAAAACAATTCAATGAGCCTGGATTTAGGTATAATTGTTTAGGATGTTTATAATACGTGTAACTAGAAATAATCCTAATCCTAAATAAAGGTCCTCTGTGTAACAATTTTTACTCTATAAAAAAAAAGGGGCAAATATTTTTGAAAAGACAACAGTGTACAAAAGTAATGTTCAAAGTTATAATATTTATTTGTAATGTCTTAGTAATAACGGTGAAAAAATACTTGATTTATATAAATAAATAACCATCGAATTCTTAATCATATGGTTACTTCAACAACTATACATTATACTATTATTTTTAATAATGTTTATATTTATTTGGTAAGGAGTAATAAATGATCAAATTTAATCTTCTGTGTTATTCTTTTATTCCCTTCTATGACGACATGTTTCGTATTATATGTTTACACCATCTTCAGGTCTTATTTATGATGACGATTTATTTTAATTCATATTATCGGAAGGTTTGTGTATTAGATTGTTTTTCATCTCTCAAAAAAAGTTTCTTACATAGTAATACTTCAAAATTTCACAAACCTTCGGATAATATGTATAAAAAAATCATTATCATAAATAAGACCTGAAGATGGTGTAACATTTAACACCAAATTATGTCGTCATAGTAGACCAGAGCTCAAATAAAGAGAAAGGAATGAAAAAATAATAAAGAAGATTTAATTTGATTTCATACTATTACTTAGATACCGTTTTAAAAACTATCTTATCAGTAATCTGACGATATTGATGGAGTCATGGTTAGAATAATTTTGTAGTCCCATTGGACATTTATTTTACGTCTTTTGTTTGAACAAACTATGAAAATGATTTCACATAAAATTTCATTGAATAATAATGAATATTTACCCTAAACTAATTTGGTTTGAATTGCCCAATAACTAACCCCATTTCAAAATTAATCCAATCTCACTCTGAATGTAGGATGAAAGTGAATGCTAGCCAAGGTAAATATTTTTGTAGATTTTTTTAATAACAAAACACTTATTTTGGACAAGATAAATAAAATAGTAAATAGGTTTTGTATAATTTTCTACAGAGGACTAATGCACATGTATCATACGCCTTAAGTGAGACTCAAAATTTGGACCCTAATTTATATTTTGTATAATTATAAATAAATCACATCCCCCGTGTGATGCAAAATAATAATAATAAAAATAATAATAGGATGCCAAAATACCTGACAAAAAAAATACATATATAAAATAAGTGGCTATACTCTCCTCACCCCCTTAATCAATGCGTGAAAAAATATTATCTCTTCTCTTTCTCTTAATAGTTCTGGAAGCTTTTAATCAAAGTGATTTGTCGATAAAGCGAACGCCAAAAAACCATTAATGGGATTATCTTGTCAATATTCTTTTAAAATATACTCTTGTAGTCTTAATATCATATAAGATATTTTGATGATATTTATTTATATAGGAACAGTTATTAGTTAATTTAATTTAACACTAAATTTTTTTTTTATGGGAGCATCCTAGGCGATTGCCTTGTTTATATGCACGGTCATGTCAACAGTTCTTAAATATCTATCATAGACATTGAATATATTTGAATACCATTTTCTCTTTTTATTTAAAAAGTTTTTGTCAAAAGTTCCACGATGCTGACGACAGATATTCATCAACTGTAGAAATTACTAGATAGAGAAATTTAAACTAAACATATATACTAAAGCAAAATTGTATATATATTTTGGTCGACTATTTTTTTAACAATAAAAAATACAGACCCTATCTCCACACCTTAACTTGAAGCATGTTTATATTGGGTATTTGCTTTTCTGGGATGACATTGTGTTTGTTTTTACAAAAATAATCATAAACGCATTTAAAATAAATGTACTTAGGTGTGAACTAAAATATTTTATAGAAAAATTTGTAATGAATATTTTATGTAATGTGTTTATTCTTGATTTTGAAGGGAGCAGGTAAAATAATGTTCCTTTTATTGTTTAGTTTGTAAATATAACTATATCAACTACTGTACCTTTTAAAATGGCACCCAAAATTATTTTTCATGATATTGTAACATAAAAGATTGTATAAACATAAAATAAGGAAAATTTATTTTTTAGTGTTACATTAATAAATGTGCACTAGTACATATTGTAAAAATTACTCTCTATAGAGTTGACGTGAAAACATTCTCATTAAATGTTGAAAAGTCATTCTAAAAAAAAAAAAAATCAGTTGTACTCATCTATTTTCAAAGTGAGAATCTAGTTTCAAATTTATTTCCATTCTCTACAGATGATATTTCTAAATAAAATCTTAGTTCAAATCTTGTTTTGATAAATCTTTTTCTCCTTTTTGCAAGCAAATACATTAATTTTATTTAAAAAAATAATCTTGTTGATGGTTTAAATTTTTTTTTAACTGCCCAGATATAATAAAGCATGATTTATTAAGGTTTCCGCCTACTTGAGCAGCTGGCAGTTATTCAAATGTATCATATTTTTTTATGTAGGCAGTAGGTTTGTCATTTCAAAATGTAGTTCGTGTCAAATTTTAGGTGAAAAACATAATAGCTTTTGAGTTTTTACTAATAATAATTAATAATAATAATAATATTTAGCACCACGTCTTACTACCCGTTCGGGTTATACGCTTTAAGTACTAATTACGCTAATGGATTAGGAATTGGGAAGGTTGAATTAGAGGAAGTGAACCCGCATTTGCGTGGAGGGAGAGTTGAAAACCATTTAGGAAAAACCGCCCCCAGTTCACCTGACCGAGATTCGAACCTCGATCCCCGTCCTCAGCAGTGAGCTCAACACGACAAGCGCGTTAGCCAACTACGCCACCGAGGCGGGATTACTATTATCAACCTTACAAGTTAAATATGGGTTTAAGCATCCTAATTATTTTCAACTGTTCATAGCCTTTGGCCGGGTCGGTTTGGTAAAATGCCTCTGCCTTCCTCTTTTCTTCCACTATTCTCCATCCTTTACTTACTTCCAGTCTTCTTCTCTCACTTGCACATTTACTGTTATCTGAACCTTCCGTCTCTTTCTCAGTTTCACTAGCTTTTTCATACATACTTTTATCTTTATTATTATTCCTTGAATTATTTCCTTTTACATCCTCATTACATGTTCATAACATCTCACCCGATGTTTGGTATGTTCAAATCCAGACGAGGTCGACAAATTTTTCTTGATTGATAAAAAAATATTTCGTAGCACAACTTCCTTCGGATGGAGAAGTAAAGCCGTCTGTCCCAAGTCGATTGTGGACACATAAAAGAATCCTGGAAGTTATGTGAAAATACCTTTCTTGGTAAAATTGGTTAGGTCCTTTTGCTCTTGATCATAGAAATTCTCATGTGCTGATATAATCAGTCGGTTCAGAAAGTGCATGTTAAATACCTCAAATAATTTTTTTAAATATATATCTATATAGATATTTTATGGTTTATTAATTTTTCAAAACTCCCAGGCAGCAGTGTAAGACTATTTTTCTTCATGTAGGTGGAAGCCTTAACTTTTGATATTTTATAGCTATTGTACACATCCCATATAACATTTAAGTTCATATATGAAGTAAATACAGCAATTTTCAATGATTGATTGCCAGTATGGTAAGCTACTTCATACTTCAAAGCATATTTCTAGTTAATCAATCAAAAATATTATTTTTGGCACCATATACATGATTTTATTGTTGTAACTAATTAATTTGTCTAATTTTTTTATTGATAATCTTATATGTTAATCTTAAAATAATCATACTATAAATTAAATTAGAATGCCAATTTTGTATGTATTGTCTATAAAAAAATAATTACCTTGTTGTAAATTGCTTAGCTGATTTGTATAAAATGTAGATACAGAACAAATGCCTTTAAAGACACAATTTTAGAAAACTCAAAAGTTGCTTATCATGGTGTAATATTTTGTGTCATAGATGTATAGACTAAAAAAAAAAAGTTTTATATAAATTTGTTGTGTAGCTAACAGGTGTCATGATATAATATGTAGTTTGAAAACATTAACACGATAACTTCTAAAAAAAAAAAAACTAATAGATCAAAGGTGATAAAACATGAGATATTTGTGTATTTATTGTTGATAAGTTATTGGTGTTATCATAGTTAAAATATGACATAATAATAATAATAATATGATGCACTTGTATGCTTTTCATATTGTTATATCAAACTAGAAACTATAGCAAAGCAAATAACGAAACTAAACTATTTAATTCAGTGATGAAAATTTTAAATACAACAACGTTGTGATATTAAACAACTTTTAATATGTTTGATTTGTATTGTGTGTCCGCTTAAAATGTTATTATTTTGACACACATAAAAAAATCCTTATTCATGTTGCCCCCCCCCCCCCCCTCCCCCCATTAAGCTGCCCTTAAGGAAAATAATTAACTCTCTCAAGCACCAAGTGACAAAGGTTTGTTATAATAAATCATTTCACAAGCGTGACATAGTCTCTCGGATCTGAAAGGCTCGGCCGGCTCGAATAAAGTCTTCGCATAGTTGTTGCCGAGACTCGTATTAGTGGCTAGCTGAGTTCATGAGGTGTTAAAGACTGCTAGGTATTTTTTACCACACTCCCAGATCTAACTTTGTACATTGATTTACATGAGTTGATAATAATCCAATAACATTGTAATATCATCGCGCAATCTTCACCTGGAATGAGACTGTGGCTTAGCCACAAAATACGGACCAACTATAAAACTTTACCATGTCTGCAATATGGTTTAGTTAATTTAAAATTAAATAATATATGAGGTGTTTTTTTCATTACAAGTTGATTAGAAAATAGTCTATTTCTATCAGGGTGCATCCCAACTATTAGATTGTCGTATATTTATTTTTATTTTGATCAATGAATCCAAATGAACACTAGAACTATTTTAACTTGTGTGGATTTTTATAATGTCAGAATTCTTTAAATGAAATCAATTTCTTGGTATATTCCTCTAAAGGTATATCGGAACCTACATTTTAACATGCAGACAAATTTCATAATACTAATAAATAATAAATAAAAAAAATTAGTGGCTGTAAGTAGAAAATGTTAAACCTAGGGATGGGTAGAATCCGAATTATGAATTTTCATTCGAATCATTAAGTACTTAAAAATATACAATTTAAGTTAAAGTGAAAATATTTAAAATGAAATAATGATAAAAAAAGAAATTTGTATAAGGCTTAGTTAGTGGGACCGAAAAATGCCATTTTGTTTGGCATGTATATTATTACGTCAATCCAACATCTTAGATAAGTAGATATAATGTTTGTCTAATGAGCTTGTGGAAAAGCTATGGCTTGAATAAGAAACTGACCCAGGCTGGAAACAGTATCGGATGTAAGAGAAATTATTATGTCAACAGCAAAAAGAACACACTTTGACAAAAATTTAACCAATTCAATTTTGTCCTTTTTGTAATTTAGTTACTTTTTCCGAATACAAGAATTTATATGATTCCTTTAACCGAGTGCTTAAAATCGTTATTTGAAGCCGAGATCTTCGCGATTTTATTGGGGATACTTTTTTTTGTTGAGATTTTTAAGAATCTCGAATCTTTTGAATACTGTCAGATTCGAGAATCCCATCCCTATTTTTTTTAGCACAGGGTCTTACTAACCATTTGAGTTATACACTTATATTCTAATTACGCTAATGGTTTTAGGGATTATGAAGGTTATATTTAGAGTGTACCCGCATTTGTGTGTAAGGAGAGTGTAAAACTATTTTGGAAAAAACTCGATACACCCGACTGAAATTTGCACATCAATCTCCCTGTCATCGGCATTCTGGTTTGACATGAGAGTAGCGCTTTAGACCGTGTGACCACCGAATCAGGTCATCTCTAGTTAATACCGTCAAATGAATGAAAGTATGAGACCCTCAACTTCATGTCAATTAGATTACAGACTGAATGCAGTATATAGAACTCTTGGAATACATGTCAAAACAAATTGTTATATCGAGAAAATGTCATTTGTTATTTATAATATATCCTTGAAAACAATAATAATAATAATAATAATCATTACAATTTTACAAACTATGTCACCGTGGTATAGTCCTATAGGTGTTTTACCCCCCTTCTAACTCCCAAAACATTAAAAAAACTGTTCGATTTTAAGGTATGTAAACATTAATTAGAAGCACAGAATTTCCTACAGTCATCGCGTTTTAATCAAGTTGGGCGTTGTTGGTTCACTTGGATCAAAAATTGATTTTTCATGAGAAAATTTACTTATCTGGATTAATAAAATGAAGAGTTTGTCTTTCATGAGCGTTGCACAATATATACTGCACACAGAGGGTTGAAATTTAAAATGGATGCAAACATGTGAACCTTGAAAGTGTAATGTTATATTTTTGATTAGATTTTTAAAATTCTTTTTAGCATCGCGTCTTAGTACCTTTACAGGTTATACGCATCTGTACTAATTAACCTAATGATTATATAATGATTAGGAGGTTATAATTGGAGGTATACTTATATTTGCGTGGAGGGAGAGTGAAAATAATTTAGGAAAACACCCTCGATGTACCCGATCGAGATCGAACCCCGATCTCCCCGTCTTTGGCAGTCTAGTCCAACACAAGGTTAGCACGTTACGCAGCCACCGAAGTGCGTTTTAAATTTATTAAAAAACTATGTTGGATGAAATAAAATGAAGGTTTTTTGTCTTCTATATGTTTGAAAGGTGAAGAATAGTTACAGTACAACTTATAACCACACAGCACACACCAATAAATCATCTGTTGTAAATATATTGTATTGTTCTCAAAATTTAAAGACAAATTTTGTTTGACTTAATTGAAACACGACTTTTATTAAGAAATTAATTTTTTTGTATAAGTTTCTAAAAAAAAAAAAAAAGTATCTTAAAATGTCCAAAAGGAAATTTCGTGGTTAAAAGTAGAAGGGATAACTAGCATACTTAACCTCAATAATGCCGTAGTAGTCGGATATTGTTTGGATAAAACATTAATAAATACAAAACACATTATAAAATCAAGCTTTCATTCTTATTGGCTACTTCACAAGCATATAACTTCAACGCTTACGACCGACTGTATATGTATATCGTTACTTAATGTTCTTGGACTTTGAAAATCCTGTGGCTCTAAATCATTTTTAACTTTTTTCCGAGCAGATGTATTGCATGTTGTTGATTAAATAAAACAGGCTACAAGGGATGAACTGTCATTAGAATACCTTCTCATCAGAAAGTATGGCTAAAGGTTGGCCCACATACTTCAAGATGGCATTGCATCAGTTCATTACCAGATTGTTTTGTATGAAAACACCAATAAACAAAAATAGAGAATATTTTCTCAGTTGTTGTGGAGTGATACGATCTGATGCTATATTATGTAGTGTGCATCTAACTTAAGAGAAAAGACCTAGAATAACAAAAAAACACAACAACATAATTTTGATTTGAGTCATATTGTTTATTTCAACAGAATTAAAAAAATTTATTTTGGTCAAAATAAATTTGAAATTTTAATTTAATATTTATTTTTAATTACCTGTTTTGATATGTAATTTATAAGTATCTTATATAATTCATTATTTTTTATCTATAAGTAAAATCATTTCATTATAACTGTGAAATTCAGTAGGTATTCTAGCAAAATTCATACAACCAATCATAATTGTATAATTGTGTCTGTTAAATATGAATAATTGTCTCACTAGTGTGTAAAAAAAAAATTGTAGGTTATGGGGGCCGTCTCGATAAGAATGTATGTTCCGTGTCCATTTAACACTGAAAAAACAGCTTATAAGGCAATAAAAATAAATGCCCAGTGATTAAAATATTAATATGAAAACAGTGTAAAAACTATATTGGTAGAAGCTTTGGTTTAGTGCCAGGTTTTTCGTTTTGAGTTAATAAACAAACCACTGAGATAAACATTATCTCCCACATGCTTACATGTTAGGAACAATTGGTTTCATTCACACCTTATGTGATCACTTACAGTCCTACACGATTAGCCAATGAGTTTGTTTGTTCGGTATAACAAACATAGCAACTATATCTTTATAGTCTCTTCAAAATATACAATCCAATTTTCAAAGGAAGAGGCTTCTTTATCTGTAAATTTGTGGTGAACAGTTGTCACTTTTGATCGACGTGATCAATTCTTTTTTCATAACAGTAATAGTATAGTAAAATGCTATCAATGTTGACCACAAAATACTATATTTGTCTTTCTTAGTTGCCGTTCTTATTGTTGGAGCTTTAAGAAATAAAAGTATACAACACTGTTTTCATATAAGTGTTTACAAACTATAAGACAAAATAATGCTTTTTAAGATGGGAGGGAAGGGTTTGCGAGAAAAAATTAGTGTTTTTTTTCAGTTTTTATGGAGATTTATTTTTTTACCAAAATAAATAAAATATTGCTTTAGTAGAAACATAGAATTTAATTTTCTTCACATAGAGATCTTAAAATTTCTTGAATATCTATCAAGGGTGGTCTAGAATTTAATGAAACTTTTTCCTCTTCATTTAAAAAAGTTTGTTTGATAATGCCACCAAACTCATGACAGATATTGAGAAACTGTTGATATCACCAGGTGAAGAAAATTAAACTCTTAAATTTCTACCGAAGCTATATTTTATTTACTTTGGCAAAAAAAAAAAAAAAAGTTTTGCCATAAAATCTGCAAAAACACTAGCATTTTCTCATGTCCCCTTTTATCCCAATTTAGAGGTTTCAATTCACTTTTCAACTAAAAAAATTGTTTTAAATTTAACAATTCTATTACTTGTAGAAATTATTTTGTTCATTGTTGTAGCTTTAATTTGTGGATGAATTTAGATGGAAGATTTCCTAAATTTATTGTACTATGAAACTACAGCATTACATTATTGTAGTTACCTCAGCAGTAACCGATACCTGCTAGTGAAATTATTTAAAGTTTTCAATGAGGCGTCCCTTCTTAAGTGGTGTTAACATCTTTTGTCACTTGTATGGGTAACATGAGCTTTGGGGAAAATAATTATTATAAGATCCAAACAAAGGGGTAAAAAAAAATGGCGCTAAACAGTTATATTTGATAAACATTGAGAGTAAGGCAGAAGGACAAGGCCTAAACACTTATCAGAAAAATGTAGGCATCAAAAGTTCGTCATCAAAATTATTTAGTTTTAATTGTAAACTTGTGAGGCCTACAAATATATGGTAAGTGAGGCCTTGTTCTAACCTCCATCCAATTTATTACAAGTAGTGAAATGTTTTAAAATCATTTTGAACACTTTTGGCGTAACATTTAATGCAATTTATTTCCTAAAATTAATTTTTTCTACCCATTTTCACGTTGTATCTTACCTAGTTTGCACTTAAAAATAATAAGAAATCCTAAGGCCTTTGATAAGAAAATAACCTTTCATTGTTAATTAGAGTTAAAAAGTTATTTTGTTTATATAAAAAAAAGTGTTTGAATAAAATAAACAAGTTGTTAGCGCTTAAGTTGAGGATAAAATAAATTAACCAATCACCCGCATTGGTGAGTTTACAGACTAAGGTGTCAAAACTGATGGGTTATTTAGTATTGATAGGCATTTTATTGCTTGTCATTCATATTTTATTTCCTTATTCTTTAATTTTATAAAAAATTTTTTAACTTATGAATCTGGATCTCAAATTTGGGTGCATGGATGACCCGGTACCATGTTACCAATAGTTTCCCGCCTTGTGGCAGGCCTGATTGACAATGTTAAAGTAAATTAATTCGATCATAGTAGTAGAAAACACTCACACGCAAAGCACATGTTAAACTACCAAGTGGACACAACATAGCAATTTTATAGAGAGTAGAGACTCACACTGTCATCTCGATATTGTTACTTAGGTGTTGTGTGTGTGCGCTTGTTATTAGCAACGATGATAACAACATGAAGCGAACAAAAAAAATACTGTGTACAAATTGTAAATAAATGTATTAAAATGCTGAAATTATTATGTTTACTCAGAATAAATTGCTATAAATATATTAGCTACAGATAAAGATAACCAAACCATAAAAAGTATTTGAAAAAAAAAAAATTGTTTCTGAATAAAATATATTTATTGATCAGAATATGAAAATAAAGAACCTTGCGTGCTCTGTACTTGAATATTTATTTTCCAATTTTTTTTTATTAGTTGTAAAGTATTTATATAAATTAGTGCCTTACCTTTAAGATCTATATTAACATAATTATTTTTTATTTGACTATTTAACATGCACTTTATAAACGTTCAGCACACAACTTATAAAATAACTTAAATCTAGAACAGAAACAACACCTAGATCCCAGACCATAAATTTATCAACGTGAAACGGAAAAAAAAATACATTTCATTAATGATATATTTTTTGGTCATGCCAGGAATCAAATCTGGGACTCTTGGCTCGGAAGACAGACACGCTACCGACCGAGTTGATGTGTTAGTTCATATAATTATGTTCATTGGCGTTAATAATAATAATAATGATAATTTATTATTGTATGCAATTCTGCAGTCTTTTAATGGAAGAAATCATCTAGAGTTTATTCTTTTTCCTCCTAACCGTGTTATCCTGTGGGCTAGAGTTGAAGGTCGTGGTTGTATTATGTAGTTTAATAGCTCAATAGTGAGGGTCGCTGGGGAGTTTTCTCAAGGGAAATAAGAAGAGCCATTCTTTTCCTTTATATTCTTCGTCTAAATGTTCCTGTGCATGAATGTCTGCAAAGTCCCAATTCACATTCTTACAGGGGATAGAGTGTTTGTCGTGGGGAAAAATGTCACCAAAAAAGTTAAAGAGTGACCCTGGTTGGAAGGCTTCTGATTCAGACAAATGGACGTTGGGGGTCTTTGGGGCTATAAGCACGAGGAGGGAGGGAGAAATACTAAGGTTTTGGGCTTGTGTAGCTGATGAGCGAAAAAGGTAAGAGGGAACTTTGGGATAAAAAGATAGCTGAGGTCTGTTGGGAGTAGAGCTACTTGTCGAATCTTCTTGGGCAGTCACCAGAGGAAAGCACTACCCAGAATGACAAGATCTTGGGCAGCCACCAGAGGAAGGCGCTACCCAGAATGACAAGATCTTGGGCAGCCACCAGAGGAAGGCGCTACGAGAATGACAAGATCTTGGGCAGCCACCAGAGGAAGTGCTACCAGAATGACAAGATCTTGGGCAGCCACCAGAGGAAGGCGCTACCCAGAATGACAAGATCTTGGGCAGCCACCAGAGGAAGGCGCTACCCAGAATGACAAGATCTTGGGCAGCCACCAGAGGAAAGCACTACCCAGAATGACAAGATCTTGGGCAGCCACCAGAGGAAAGCGCTACCCAGAATGACAAGATCTTGGGCAGCCACCAGAGGAAAGCGCTACCCAGAATGACAAGATCTTGGGCAGCCACCAGAGGAAGGCGCTACCCAGAATGACAAGATCTTGGGCAGCCACCAAAGGAAGGCGCTACCGAGAATGACAAGATCTTGGGCAGCCACCAAAGGAAGGCGCTACCCAGAATGACAAGATCTTGGGCAGCCACCAGAGGCACTACCCAGAATGACAAGATCTTGGGCAGCCACCAGAGGAAGGCGCTACCGAGAATGACAAGATCTTGGGCAGCCACCAAAGGAAGGTGCTACCCAGAATGACAAGATCTTGGGCAGCCACCAGAGGAAAGTGCTACCCAGAATGACAAGATCTTGGGCAGCCACCAGAGGAAGGCGCTACCCAGAATGACAAGATCTTGGGCAGCCACCAGAGGAAAGCACTACCCAGAATGACAAGATCTTGGGCAGCCACCAGAGGAAAGCGCTACCCAGAATGACAAGATCTTGGGCAGCCACCAGAGGAAAGCGCTACCCAGAATGACAAGATCTTGGGCAGCCACCAGAGGAAAGCGCTACCTAGAATGACAATATCTTGGGCAGCCACCAGAGGAAAGCGCTACCCAGAATGACAAGATCTTGGGCAGCCACCAGAGGAAGGCACTACCCAGAATGACAAGATCTTGGGCAGCCACCAGAGGAAAGCGCTACCCAGAATGACAAGATCTTGGGCAGCCACCAGAGGATGGCACTTCCCAGAATGACAAGATCTTGGGCAGCCACCAGAGGAAAGCGCTACCTAGAATGACAAGATCTTGGGCAGCCACCAGAGGAAGGCGCTACCCAGAATGACAAGATCTTGGGCAGCCACCAGAGGCACTACCCAGAATGACAAGATCTTGGGCAGCCACCAGAGGAGGGCGCTACCAGAATGACAAGATCTTGGGCAGCCACCAGAGGAAAGCGCTACCCAGAATGACAAGATCTTTGGCAGCCACCAGAGGAAGGCGCTACCAGAATGACAAGATCTTGGGCAGCCACCAGAGGAAGATACTACCCATAATGACAAGATCTTGGCAGCCACCAGAGGAAAGTGCTTTTTCTACTTACAAATTATTTACATTAAATCTGTCAGCGTGTTACAAGTCCTGATATGTGAGTATTACACTTATCTTTATTTCTAACTACAAGCACTATGTACACTAACAATAAGGGGAAGAGGAAGACAATTCCTTTCTCTCGTACCCCCTCCTGCTCTGTGGTGCTGTTGTATTGTATAAGTGCACCCTGGCTTGGACCTGGCGCGTACGTTATAAGGATACGAGTTGGTTTGATTTGTCAATTATCAACCTCTAGCCCTAGTCCAGACAGTGTTCTATGCTATTCTGTTGAAAGTGTTAGTTAGTCCGCCTATTATAGCACCATGGCTTCTTTGGTGCTGACTGACAGCTGAGGCTTTGAAAAGTTACCAGACCAAATTATGTATCCCTACGCCGAATCATATGATCTGCAAAAACATGTGTTTACCAGCTGTCGCTTTTGAGAGTAAAAATTTATGTATATACCTAAATGTTGACTGTCAGAAGTCGGCTGTGAGCTGTCAGTCAGCACCAAAGAAGCCATGGGGCTACTTTAGTTATGTGAACAGTAGACTTTGCTCCCTGTATGTTCTTAACATTACTACAATATTATTAGTAGTACCGTGATCAATAGAGCTTGCTCCCTCCATTTTCTTATTGTTTCTACAGTCTTGAGATTTCAAGTTGAAATATCTTCTATAATTTCTCTTTGTATTTTAAGTAAATATTTTTCTTTGGTAATCAAATTAGACAGAAAACAAATTAATACCATATTCAAAAGAACATTATATTAATTAGAGAATAACCATTGTTCATGCTAAGTCATTTTGCTTAGGTTTAAAGAAATGTCTGCCGAATTCAGTTAAATTTGTTCGAACCAATTGGCAGTAATCGTGGAACAAACAGTTTGAGATGGACAAAATGCTAAACTGTCGAGTTAAAACAAGACCTCACTCTACTTGGCCAACCATATTTCCTTAATTTTCTAAATTTATATTAAAATAAATAAGGTGAATTAAAATGTCATGTGAGAAATTAAGACGTTTATTTTACACTTTAAAAAGAAAGAAAAGAAAAAAATCAAGTACAAACAATTTATAAAAATATGCAAAGGAATGCTGATCAAAATTTGTCAACAAGCTGTAGAATATGTTGCTGTTCAAGGTCTCGCCACTCAGTGTCCCCAGCGTCTCCTAGATTACCAGCATACTCTGCGAAAAAAACAACAACATGGTGTTGGAGCACATGAGATAGTAGAGGAAGCAAGGGTGAGGTGGTATGGTCATGTAATGAGGATGTTGGAGTACATGAGATAGTAGAGGAAGCAAGGGTGAGATGTTATGGACATGTAATGAGGATGTTGGAGAACATGAGATAGTAAAGGAAGCAAGGGTGAGGTGGTATGGTCATGTAATGAGGATGTTGGAGTACATGAGATAGTAGAGGAAGCAAGGCTGAGATGGTATGGACATGTAATGAGGATGTTGGAGTACACGAGATAGTAGAGGAAGCAAGGCTGAGATGGTATGGTCATGTAATGAGGATGTTGGAGTACATGAGATAGTAGAGGAAGCAAGGCTGAGATGGTATGGACATGTAATGAGGATAGAAAAGGAATGAATACCAAAGATAATGATGGAGATGAAGTATGTAATAAAAATACCACCAGGGAGACCAAGAAGCGATGGGATGAATATAAAACAGAAAGTGTGCAAGCGAGAGGAGAAGAATGGTGGAAATAAAAAGTAAGATTGAGGCATTTTACTAAACTGACCCAGCGACAGGCTGGCAACACTTTATGATTTTAATGATTATGCTTTTTTCCACATCCATAGATGGGATCCCCAAAAACCTTAAATCTTTAAAGATATTTGATATTCTAGGGTATGATTGTTTTTTTCTCCAAAAATTGTAAGAGCACTAAATAAACTGCCCCAATAAACAGAACAAATTAAATAAAAGAGCGCGCCCGTACCTCTCATGACATGTCGGATGGTCTTGAAAGATCCACCCCGTAAGTTGAGGATCTGCGTGATGCGCTGCTTGATACTAGACGGTCCTCCGTGACACACCTCCAACAAGATGTAGTCCACCAGTTGGGTGGTGAAGAGGCCCCCCTCAAGCCGTCGTAGGTAGTTCACCTCTTCTTCCTCCTCCGTCTCTTCCTCCGCATCCTGTGTCACATCACACACATATTGTAATGCAGTTTTAAATCGAGGGGCGCATAGAGCTTTGAATATTTGTCATCTTGGACTTCACTATGAGGGGGTGAGGGGGGGAACTAACTTCCTATGAGGATGTTACAAAAAACAAAAACATTAAGAGACTGCTAAATTACTCATGTAAATTAAATATAGCTCTTTAAGGAAAACCTTTTTTTTGTATTTGTTGAGGTATACAAGAGGTTTTCTTTATAGATGTGTATGTATATTTTACACCCCCCCTCCCACCCACCCCCTCCGTGTGTATTTCCTGTGTTTGTCCTTTACATTAATTTATCCTTCTACATGGTTTTTATTTCAGTGCATTTTATTAACCATTCAAATTGTAACACATATCCCGCCTCGGCGTAATTGGCTAACGTGCTATTCGTGTTGAGCCCGACTGCTGAGGACGGGGAGATCGAGGTTCGAATCTCGGTCGGGTGAACTGGGGGTGGTTTTTCCTAAATGGTTTTCAACTCTCCCTCCACGCAAATGCGGGTGCACTTCCTTTAATTCAACCTTCCCAATTCCTAATCCATTAGTGTAATTAGTACTTAAGCGTATAACCCGAATGGGCAGTAAGACGCGGTGCTAAATATAATAATAATAATAATAATAATAATGTAACACATAAATTGATTAGGATGGGTACAGCTCGAACGAATAGTAAGACTGTGCAAAAAAAACAACAACAACGAATAGTTAAGTTACTGTGTAAGGTATAAGGTAGGATGAATTTAGAGGACGTGTACCCACATTTATGTGGAGAAAGAGTGGAAAACCTTCAGGGAAAACTACCCAAGTACACTCGACAGAGATTTGAACCTCGATCTCCCCCATTGTCAACAAGCCAGTCTAAAACGGGAGGGACACCTTAGACCGTTCGACCCCTGTAATGGTACCTACTCTTCTCTCCCGATCGATGGTGAGGTCCACCTCCTCCACCTTCTCCAGGTACTTGAAGTGCAACTCCATGAGTCGGTCCACCTTCTCGTGGTCGTTCTCCGTAAACTTGTTGAGTAGCCTCTGCCGCTGCGGCCCTCGACAGTTGCGCAACATGCTCGAGATGATTGACACCACATGCTCTGATTAAAAAACACATCATGGACCAAGAGCTGAATTCAACTTATATTTAGTTTGTTGTAAGGATGGGGGTTCTTTGAATACCTCGAATCCTTAAGAAAATTCAAGGTTCAAAGAATTATTTTGTCTTCTTCATAATTTTGAAATCGAATTGGTTTTACAGCTCTAATACTGCTTATTTGTGTTTCAGAACTAACAATTTATTTTAATCTCGAATTCGGTATTCCCTAAATCCTCAAGTATTTGAGGACTCGGGCATCCCATAACTAATTTCTATCCCTCTTTGCTTTACTTTCCTGTGTACATAAACAAGAGCATCTGGAATCGCTATGGCAAGATGTGAGCTCACAAAGCCGGGTATTACCTTCGTGTTCTTCTGTAGTGAGTATTCTCTTTCTGTTCCTTTTTGGTGTCTTCATGAACAAAGGGAAAATGGTGCGGAGACCCAAGATATCCACAAATTTGTTGCAATTTTCTTTACCGTCTGGACCCGACATGGCATGATCCAACACTTTCAGTGATCCATTACGAGAAAGTTTTTTCTCCCTAAAAATAAGCATTCAGAAATACCATTTAATGGGGATGTATTATTTATTGAAAGAAGTTATAGGAGAGGTGGATGAAATATATTTAAAAGGAACAAACATATGGCTTTTGCAATGTAAAGAAGAACACAGTTCACACTTTACATTGCTACCACTGGACAAAGAGGTAGTGGCGGCCTCTTGGAAAAAAAAAAAATCTATCGTTACCAGCCAAGCCCTCGACCTAGGTTTCATTCTATCGGAACTCATCAGGGAGGAGGGTGAAACTCGCAACACAACTTTCTAAAAAAGGAACAAAAAAAAAAAAAAAAGGAAAGATAAAGGAAAATGGTAACAAATGATAAAAATCATCTCTAAATCAAATTTTTGGTTACTCCCACACCTCTAATTCTGTCTCTTTATTGACATAAGGTTAGAACCATGAGTTAGCTGCAAACGTAAGTCACCTGAGCATGAGGTTCATGAGTTGTAGCCCCTCCCCTCGTAGGAACCTCTCCCTGTTGGGGCGTGCATGAGGCTCGAACACAAACAGTTGAACAAGTTCTCCATCATTTCGTTCTCCTCGTTAGACGAGGGATCGTGTCTCTTGTAGAACTAGATAACAAACAAATAGAGCAACAAAGTGGAGATTAACTCTAGTGCAACCCGTCCAGAGTGGTCGAATGGTCTAAGGTGTTGCTCTCTCAATAGACTGGACTGCTGTTAACAGAGAGATCAGGAATCGTATCCCAGTCAGGTGTACGGAGGATATATTTTCCTAAATGGTTTTCCACTCACTATTTAAATTCTATTTTCTTTATTCTTATATTATTAGTGAAATTATTTCATATGTGTATAGGTTTAACGGGTATTATTGCACAGTGTCCAAAAATATATTATATGTAATTTATTTTAGTCTTTTTTTTATAAAAGCACATAAGTAAATAATATAAACTTACTGCAAGCTGCTGTAGTAGTACATCAATGCCTTCAAGATCCCCCAGCAGCTGCCTGTTTTCCGGAGAGTTCTGGAGAAGAATAGACAGTATCTCGCTAGCGTAGAGCTTGTTGCCATCGAACGGCATCTTAACTCTAAGCCGTCTCAGCAACCACTGCAGTAGACCCTGTTTAGCCGCATCGGAACAAACTTCCGGCCTGAACTCTATCAGGTTTTCAAAGATTGCTGTGGGAAAAATATTAATTTGTAAGTGAGACATTTGAAGCAAGAAACTTAAAAATAATATTTTACGGTCAAAGGTCATAACATTTTACTATTTGATTAATATTATTTTATAGGTATTTTACAAGGCCTATTCGAGGTCTAAAACTTTGAGAAAAAATTCGGGAAATTGGATGTTTCCAAAATTAAGGTGGATGAAATTAAAAGGTTACTAAGGCGATTGGCCCTTTTCATTTGGCGCAGAAATGCAGAGCCATGGTAAACAAATTGTTATTTTCAAGAATTTGTTTTGTTTTGCTATTTTCTTTTCAGAAACGGTTTGTTCAAGAATAGGAGCATGTTGATTAAGTTATACTTTTTATATAAACACCTCCTCTATAATTTTAACAGTGATCAAATATCGATAAAATTTATATTTTTCAATAGAAAACTGCCGGCTTCATAACAAAAAATAAGAAAATATAAGAATTAATAAATATCAATACATTATCTTAGAAAGGGTGTTGAAAATATTAACGTAAAAAATCAGTCGTTCTGATATTTACAAATGTATGATTTTTTTTGCAAGACTTGTCTGGTAGCTAGCGCCATTTACTGTTTCAGTGATCCATCTGTTCTTGTTGGCGCGGAAGGATACTTTGGTCGGTTGTGAAGCCACGCCACGCCTTGAAACCTCCCGCCCACCATCTCACAAAATAGATTTTAGACTCTCACTCGACCGGGCCAAGGGCCTTAAGCAAGTAGGAATAAAAGTGGAAAAATTGCAGGATAAAAGCATAAGAGTGGAATATGAAAGATTGCTGGATGAAAAAATTAACTTTACAAGAGCATGAATGGAATGTCAAAATAAATGATAATGATATATAAAGTACTTGGAAAAGAATAAGAAAAGGCTGTATTTAAGTGTGCGAAAAATATGTGTGGAACCGCGGTGCCGGGAAACTTAAAAAGATGTGCATGGGGAAATGAACAGGTGAAAGAAGCAAACTGAAGAATGAATGAAAAAAAGCAATAAAGGAAAGTAAGGAGCAAATGAGATTAAAAGGAGAAAGAATGCAGGGAAGTGGGTAGAAAGAATGAAACAAGGAGTGCGAGTAAAGACCTCTAGCATTCAGAATGAATGTGATAAAGTTGGAGTGTCAGGAAAATGTCTTAAGAAAAATAATTTATAACGGGAAAGAATACTCATACAAAACAATAATTAGTTCACTAAAATTAACCACAGTTTTAACAGAAAATGGTATTATAAATGTGATTCTATAGATTATATATAATCCATGCTCTAAATGTGCTCTCCTACCCAAATCTATTGGTAATCATCAAAGATAAATTATTATTTTTTAAATATTTAGTTTCAGAAAGAAGCCTAACATTATTACGAGAAACTTTTTTTTTTTGTTTAACAACATCTTGTTTCAATCACATCTAGTCACTTTCCAAAAGTGATAAAAATTATTTTAAAATCAGACCAGTCTCGGTATCCACACCACAGTTTCATGTGCCCTTGAGGATAGATCGAAGAACATGCCAAGCCCTTGAGGATGTATCTTACCAAAGAATGGAGTAAAACCGTGCACTAACCCAGTGTGTTGTGAACCCCCTCCGTGCACTAACCTAGTGTGTTGTGAACCCCCTCCGCACTACCCTTTGGTTGTCGATCCCCCTCCGTTCTGTACGAAGCCCAGTCTGTGTGGGGTTCGTGAACCCCCTCTCGTGCACTAACCCAGTTGTTGTGACCCCCTCCGTGCACTAACCCAGTGTGTTGTGAACCCCCTCCGTGCACTAACCCAGTGTGTTGTGAACCCCCTCCACTTCCTCTTTGACGTTCTCGTCCATCCTCTCCAAGTTCTGTACGAGCAGGGCGCAGATCTGCTGATCCAGGAGCGTCTCGATCAGGACGTCGGCCCCTTCCTCGCTCTCGTTCAGGATGTCCACATCGGTTAGTTCCTGCATCAATATGACAATAATAAGCTCACTTTGGCGGCTAAACGGTCCAAGGCGTCATGCTCGCAATCGACTGGACTGCCGATAACGGTAAAATAGTTGGCGGGTCTACTACTGCAGGTGGTTTTTCATGAATGGTTTCCTACTATCCTTCCGCGCAAATGTGGGTACATTACCTTTAAAATACTTACCTCTTCATCCCTAACCCATTAGAGTAATTATGAAATCTGCGTATATACCTGAATAGGTAGTAGAACACTCTAAGAATGTGAATATAAAAAGTTGTAATTTTGGAAGAAGGTACAGGAAAGGTGGATAGAAAATATATAAAAATTCCCTTCTATATGTTTTCCAACCACCTTTCATGTACCTTCATCCATTTATATATATTACAAATTACCTCAAAAATTGAAAAGTGGTTTTCCTTGAAAGAATATTAAAAGATAACATTTTTAATTACTTATTAAATTTCAAATGTTTGAATCTAAAATATCTATACGCATTAAAGGGATGGAAAGAGTTATATAAATACAAAGAGACAAGTGTTTTCTCCAGGTCCTATCAAATTCAAAGTTTGCTGCACGAATTATATTATTATTATTAGCACCGCGTCTTACTACCCGTTCGGGTTATACGCACTTACGCTAATGTGTAATGGTATGGTGATTGTGAGATGAAATGAGGACCTACAGTTTAACGTGGAATCCGAACCACGGCGGAGGCCTGGCATTCCCCACATCACGAATTATAAAATGTCGCAAAGTATTACACTGCACCCAACACAACTTCATAATATCCAACTGGCTGGTAAAATTTTCTAGCGAGAACACTGGAACACATAACTTAACCATAAACAATTAATTAACTTGTGAAATGTTATGTGATGGAGTAACCTAAGGACCTCATTGTCTTGTACCACCTTTATGAAAAAAAAAAAAAAAAAAAAAATCGGCCAAATGCTTGTAAGAAACAAAGTTTTCAGCCACTTTTGAAGAAAGACCCAGCCGACCGCATACATATAACCAAAGGTCCCAACCTGCAACAAATCTACCACAGCAACCGCTACGTCCGTGTTCTCGTGGGCCAACAGTTCCAGCATTGACGGGACTGCCTGTAGTTCTACCATGATAGGATAGAGGTCAGGAACTGTTGCCACAGCATGTAGCTCCTGGATCGTCTCATGAAGCTCCACTTCAGACTCCATGAACCTATGGAATAAAGGAGAGGTCTGGTAAGTAACATCAATGAATATTATAACTTAATATGTTTTTTTATCGCCATATCTTACCCGCTGTTCTGTTATAAGTGTATGCAGGTTTGGTGCTGACTGACAGCTCACAGCTGACTTCTGACAGTCAACATCTAGGTATATACCTAAATTTTGACTGTCAGAAGAGACAGCTGCTAAACAAATGTTTTTGCAGATCATATGGTTCGGCTAGGGATACATAATTTGGTCTGGTAACTTTTCAAAGCCGTCAGCTGTCAGTCAACACCAAAGAAGTCATGGGGCTACCGTAACTATGGTAATACGGAAGGAATAATTTTTTTAGGTAATGTATCCGCATTTGCATAGAAGAAGAGTGGGAAATGATTCAGAACAAACCACCCCCCAGTACATTTGGCCAGGATTCACTGTGATATCATCTGTGGGTCAGACTAGCGCGAGAGTGGCGCCATAGACCATTCAGCCACTGAAGCGAGTCTAACTTTATTATAAAAAAAAACACAACAACCATTTTCCTGGCTTTTAACGGATCACTGTGAAAAAAGGAAGTCCTAGTGGGCACGGAGGCCCGCTACCGCCTGAATGTTTGCACTTCGAGCCTTCCGGTAACGGCGGGACCCCAGCCTGCCCGTCACCCTGACTCGCCTTGGTCCCCACTTCGAGGGCTGGAAATGAATTTTGTGGCTATGTTGAAAATCAAGCCTGGGACCGTCACACTCGCCTTAAGGCCTTATTTTCAGTGACGTGAAGATTGAGGTTTGAATTACGGCCGAGTGCGCTAAGAGTTGGTTTTCCACTCTCCCTTCACATTCTCTATAAATCACACTTTCCTCATCCCTAGAAGATAAATGTAATTTAAATGCAAGTGGATAGCCTAACCCACATGGGTAGTAAGACACAGCGAAAAAACAAAAAAAAAAAACTTAGAAATTAAAAATTAAAAATCAACTTTATTTTATTCATTTACTTAATTTACATGGTGTGATTTACCACTAAAACATACTTCACATATTAAAATCTAAAATATCATCTCTGCATTTATCATCCTATCTATCCATAGGACAACTTGAAGATCTGTGCAATCACAGGAATCACACAGACAGGAATCACACAATGGAAGTTCAGAGCACCCTTTAAGAAGGCAACTTACTTTTCTGGAATGTCTGGGAATTTGATTCTCATTTCTTGGTTTTTTAGTGCCCTTTTTTCAAATAGAAGAATCATTCTTTTAAGGGTCGAGTCATCAAGAACCTCACCCTGAAAGATAAGGAAATATTTTATATGTTAACAGAATTATGCAGGAAAAAGCGAGTTATTTACATAGCCCCAGAATTATCCTAGATCCAAAAATTAAAGTTAAATACAAATTTATGTGAGGTAGGCTGTACAATATTTAAAACAAATCAAAAATATTCTTAACTACAGTACAAAATAATTCTAGGCCCTACCAAGTACATTTTTATGATACTTATTTTTATAATATTTGATGGAATTTGGTAGAAAGCCCATGAAGTTACTGGAAAAGATGGATAATCGTGGTGGTTCCTGGTTACTTTTCACACTGAAATTCTACAAGCAAGTGAGAAAGAGCCTGACAATTTTACTATAAAGGTATTTTCACATACCTTCTGAGTTTCTTTTATATGCCACCATCAACAAGGGCTTTACTTTTCCTCCGAAAGAAGTTGTGCTACGGATTTTTATTCCTTAAAAAAAAAAAAATGCCGACCCCGGCAGGGTTTGAACCCATGAACATCATGTCCTGAGGCAAGCACTTTACACCAAAACCACCGAGGACTTTTTAACACAAATTTTAACAGACATACAAAAATAATTTACTATGTCAGAGCTATGAACACTAAAATGTCACTCTTAGACACCAGTATAAGTATCGGAGGTCCTACAGAGTTTTTATTCGAATCCGAATTGAGTGCTTCATGTGGCGGTTTGGTGGTTTGAAGTCCACCATAATTAAGATACCGGTACCTCAGGACAGTAGGTCTACCTAACCGACACATTTAGTACCTATAGCTTAATAAACAACGGTATATAGAGGAACAAAAGACTCACCTCAACATCCTCACTGCTTTCTACAAATTTCAATATTTTCTCCCTCTCCTCCTCTGTGATTGGTCTGTCTAACTCTTGCTCGTCAGACGTTTTCGGCTGTGGTTTTAACTTGCTGCCAATTCTTTTTCTTTCCTTGATTTAGCCAATTTGCGTATCTTACGTTGGCGTTCAAATTCATTGTCATCTTCTTCCTCGAGTTCGTCGTCCTGAGTTCGTTTGGGTGTGTTAGGTGGCTAGAGGAATAAAAATGAAATGTGTTTTTAAATGATACACATATCTTGCTAAGGATTTAGTTTATCTACAAACACACTACTAATTAAGGAAAAATGGGGCATTCCATGGGAGTCACATAACAGTAAATCATATTTTCCAACTTTAAATTAACGCATAGTCTAATCACATGATCGTGGAAGAATAATTATTAAAGAAATGTTGTAATTTATTTATCTAACAAAAAAAATTGTAAATAAATAATTGGAAAGATAAAGGGTGGATTTTTATAGTTCTGTGACTCATGTTACAATGGAAGAGATATATAGGCTAGTAATTTTGAGTAAAACATGTTTTTCAAAATTTTGTTACTAAATGTAAGCCAGGATCGAGATATTTTTGGATAACATTAAATTAGGTAGCTACAAAGATTATTTTGGATTGATAAAATAAATATTTAAGTTCTACTCACTTTAATTAATTTTTTTTGTGACTCATGTTACATAGAACTGAATAAAAAACAAAATTATTTTCAATAAAAAAATTTACAAATAAATTTCAATTTTTTTTAAAACACTTAGTATAAATAAAAGTAAACATTTATAAAAGTCTTGACCCGCCTCGGTGGTGTAGTTGGCTAATGCGCTAGACGTGTAGAGCTCGACTGCTGAGGACGGGGAGATCGAGGTTTGAATCTCGGTCGGGTAGACTGGGGGGGAGGGTTTCCTTAATGGTTTTCCACTCTCCCTCCACGCAAATACGGGTTCACTTCCTCTAATTCGACCTTCCCAATTCCTAATCCATTAGCGTAATTAGTACTTAAAGCGTATAACCTGAACGGGTAGTAAGACGCGGTGCTAATATTATTATTATTATAAGTCTTGGAATAAACAAAGAAAGTAAATAAAAATAACATGCACTTTCTGAACCATATTTACATCAGCAAATGAGTTATTATAAATTAATTAGAAATAGGCCTATAGAAGACACAACTTTCACCCCCCTCAGTTGTTAATTCATCACTATGAAAAGGGAAACCCACATTTCACCATTGAAAAGTTGTTTTTTTACGATGGCAGGAATCAAACACGGGCACTTTAACTAAGTAGACAGACAAGCTACCGACTGAGCTAAGGTGTTAGAGAGCTTGATACAGATGTGGGTTTAATTCAAGATAATGTAATGCTAAGCTGCTTCGGTGGCCGCATGGTCTAAGGCATCACTCTTGCAGTAGACTATCTACTGCTGATGACAGGGAGTTTGGAGTTTGAATCTCGGTCGGGTGTACTGAGGGTAGATTTTCCTAAATAGTTTCCCACTCTGCCTCTACATAAATGTGGGTACAATTCCTCTAAATTAAACCTTCCTCATTTTTAGGTAATTAGTGTAATGTGTAATCATATAGTCTGAATAGGCAGTAAGGTGCGGTGCTAAGAAATAATTTGCCGAGTGACCATGGTTGATCAGACTTAAAATGACGAGTGTTGAACAGCAGGAATTTCAGTCATCAATGAGAGGATGTCAACAGTGACTTGTTTGAATATATAACAATATTATTATTTACCAGGCTAAAAATGAAAATATCCACAAGTGCAAAAACTTTTGTTTTGGGTATTTCATGAAATGATCCGAATGATGAGAAAGTTAATTTTTAAAGATATAACACAAAATTTTCTTGAAGGGGTGATGAAAATTCTATAGTGAAAATATACATATTTTGACATACATTTATGAAATTTTTATTGACTAATGGTAAATATCTGACAGCCCTTAATACTTTTTTCACAAATTTTTGTGGTGATGAGCAAAATTGTTTGAAAAAAAAAAGTATGAGTGTCAGATAATAATACCACACGGGAATCGAACCCGGTACCTCTAGATTATGAGTCAGCAGCTATACCTACTATACCACAAGGTTGATTATAAAAGTAATATTACCTTGTATGATAACAATTCCCCAATATCCATCTTTTATGGTTAAGACAATTGACAATCATGTGTACTGCCTTGTGTTTACTACAGTCTGTGTATCCTTAAAAAGCTTAAAATAAAAAAGTATTCTATTTATTTAGACCCATGTGTTAGATTTTTACAATCGAAAATAGAGAAACTCAAAACTTTATATTAAGGTGTAATTTTTTATGTTAAATACACACAGAGATTTTATATTAAATTGATCGACTTTCTTGTACGTTGTTAATTTTTGCTATGTTTCCTTACTTGGAAAGACATAAACAGATGATCCACGTCGGCCGGTTGTGAAGAATTTAAATATATTATATTTATTCTTAAAAGAAAAGGTGAGTTTGCGTTCAGTAATAAATGCCTATTAACAATAAATAACTCTTTAATCGATATAAGTTTATTTCAAAATATTGTAACATTTCCATAAGCTGAAATTTATTTGAAAGGTTAATTGCCTTTGTGTCTGCTTTGTCATTTTAATTGAAATTTATGTAGGAATACTTTATATATTTTATGAAAAACTTATAAGCCTATAGCGATTTTCATGTAGTAAAATCATTATAATTGGTTTTGAAGGCGAATTGAAGTTTAAATAATTAATTCAGCCATCCATAAACATCGTTTCTTTTATAAAGACAAAAGAGCTATCTAAATCCTGGCTCCCAATTAGCCTATAATAAGCGATCATTATTTTACACACAAAACAAACAAATTATTTACTGTTCTGATTGGAATGTATTAGTCTTGATTTTCAGCTGCCAAAAGGCCACACAATTTTCTTTCTATGCTTTTGACTAAGAACTAGTACAGATTTTTACTGAATTTATATCCTTTTCTGAGCTAAGGTTAGTGCATGACTCATGCTACATTTAAACCTATTTTTAAAAATTTAAACATTTTATTAATTTCTTGAACCGAGTCCAGTAAAATAATGAAAGACCTAAAAACTGCATTTAAGCAACAAAACGATTAATAGGCTAATTTTGGAAATAAGCAAACTGCTATTAGATTTGTTTATCAGTTGAGTTTGCTATCTGGATGTTTTTAACTAAGTAAATAATTGTTGTCAGACAGTTTTCTTACTCTACAACAATATGAACTCGAAAATTCATTGCGGCACTTAAACTTACTTGCATTTCAAAAATAAAATGTTTGCGTATTACCTTTTAAATTTAAGAAAGTACTATAAGTTGGGTGACCTGGTGGTCTAGGAGTGAGGTGTCAGACTTATGTGCTGGGAGTCCGGGTTTCAATCCTCGGTCCCGGCACAGATTATATAATATATATTATATATATTTACACTATTTCATTTACAAAACCAAATCATTAAGAACATGAAAATACTATCGTCATACAAGGAAACTACTAATTGATGGCTAACTATAGTTATATTTATTTGGAATTATTTTTACAACATTTAGACAGCTAAATAAAACCTATGTAATAAGTGTAGATCATACACTATTACAAATTTTTTCATTGATATTTGTTTCTGCATCATTTGTGCTCGTTTGGATTTGGAGTTTTCAATATACTGGTAACAAAGTGTTGTTTTTTTTAATAATCTTTAACTCAGTAGCCTATCATTGGATTCCTCGCATTTTTGGGAGTGTAAAGCAATTATAAATTTTGTGATTTTCAGGTTTTTTTATAGCTATAAAAAATGTCTAAAAGGTATGCTTCTTAGGTTTCGTCCCTACATAATTTTACGCCTGGCCAAAGTTTCATTTTTATAATTTTGAAATGTTGGTCCAAACATTGTCCTATTATAGCACACAAATTTGTTGATGTCATTGTCTTTTGTTGTCATTCATTATTACTTATTAGATTATTAAGTAAGCTAAACTTATATAAAGTTTAAAACTTTTAATCAAACAACTTAAATCTTATGTAGTTTTGTGACATCCATTAGTTTGGGACTAAACGCTGTAATGATACGCCACAGGCCTTTCTGTCTCCTTGTCATATCCAACACATACTTATTCAATTTAGCCTATATGCTATATGTTTAGCTAAGGGATGGGTATAGCAAGGCAATAGGTGTGGTTTATTATTATGGCTAGGCCTATAACTTGAATGTTCTAGTTTTTATATAAGATAGATAATATTCATTTAATTTTTTCTAATCCTTGAGTTCTTAGGAGGTGAACTGGCGGTGTAGGGGTAAGGTGTCAGACTTCTGTGTTGGGGGTCCGGGGGTTCAATCCTTGTTTCCTCCACAGATTTATCTAATTGCCAAACCCTTCCTTCACCTCTGACAAGACGTGTATTAATCACAGCTTGTGAATTTGTGGAATGCCAGGCCTACACCGTGGTTCGGATCACACGTTAAACTGTAGGTCCTCCATTTCATCTCGCAATCACCCTACCATTACACATTAGCGTAAGTGCGTATAGCCCGAATGAGTAGTAAGATGCTGTGCTAATAATAATAATAATAATAATAATAATATATATTAGATTTGCTTATTTTACAGCATAACCAAATACATAAAGTTGATAGTGTAAATATAAACTCCTGTCACAAGCAACCACGTATGGCTGATCTATTGCCAACATTATCTTAAACTATTTTTCACAACAATCTAGTCACAGTTGATTTTTTTTTTTTTGTTATAAATTCTGCATGCAACTTCTAGATTATTTATCTGGACTTCACAAATAAAGTATGGGTTGTAAAACTTAGATCAGCATATCGCACCTTCAACGATAGTTTGGGAAACATTGTATTTAACTACGTATCCTCTCGTCCTTAATGTGATATAATTAAATTGTCCCTTTCATCTTTTTCTTGTTCCTTCTAAAAACTGGCACCCCTGGAAACCCTTTTGATATTGAGCCCCCATATCCCTTTTTGTATTGACCATTCATGGGGTTTGCATGATAATAGCTCCAAAAGAAGATTTTTTTAATACATGCCATTTTTAATCTAAAATTTTCGTTTACAGATACTGTAGGTGCCTGAAGTCAACACGATATCCACCCTGCTGCTGCTAAACCATTGGCCCATTTGTTTATTTTCTTTAGGTGAGTAAACATTAAGCACGCTTACAACTATCTATGAGATGATATTAACTTTTTACTTGTGTTCAATTTTTCAATATATCCAAACTATGTAAACTTACACAAGTTTTTTTTATCATTCAGTGTTTATATAGTGTCTGTGCTAGTCTCATGTTAGATTATAAGGCATATGAAGCTACCACAAGCCTAACAAGCTGGTAGTGGAAAATATATGGCTCGGATTAAAAAAAACTGATCCAGACCACGGGCTGGAAACGGTAATATGTAAGTTTTTACTGTACATTAGCTTTTTAGTATAAAGCTGGACACTGATCAGCATTTTTGAAGGAATATACAATATTTTTTTTCCATTTGTTTAGGTTTCTTTTGAATTTAGAACAAGTTTATTAAATATCACTAAAACAAACCAACCAAATTAGTTTTACCTAAGAGTAAACTAATTTTTTGTCAGTGTGTCTTATCAGCATTTGGGTTGTAAACCCATGCATTTATTACACTAATGTGTTAGGGATGAAGAAAGGAAAATTGAGAGAAAGTATACCTTCATTTGTACTGAGGAAAAAAAAAACCCATCTCAGTACACCCAAAAGCAGGGTGTCTACCATCCGGGAAAATCAGGGAAAACTGGAATTAGCCGGGAATTTGAAGTGATCGGGAAAAAACGGGAATAAGTCGGGAATTGGTAAATCACAATAAAAATCCAGGAAAATAATATTTTACTTGAAATATGAAATACAATCATCAGTAAATTATAATGTCTTTTTTGTTTGTTTGTAGCTGTATAATATATTTTTAATTCCTAGTAAACAATTTTAATTCAAATTTTAAAACTTATATTATTATTATTAAAAAAATATTAATAGAAAAACGAGGGGGGAAGGAGGCGGCGAGTTAGAAGGATGTGACATACTTTTTTAGTCGGGAATTTTAGGAAATGATCAGGGGAAATCAGGGAAAAGGTCAGGGATTTCTTTGGTCAAGTTAAGTAGACACCATGCTCAAAAGGGATTCAAACTCTAATCTCTCCTTCATCAGAAGTCCAGGGACAGGGTGTCTACCTACCATTCTGGAAAAACTGGAATTATCCGGAATTTGAAGTTGTCGGGGGAAAAAAAATGGATATAAGTCAAGAATTTGGTAATTTACAACAAAAAATCCGGGAAAATGTTTCAGTATAATATGAAATATAATAATCATTAAATCATTAAATTACAATGTGATTCAAACTGTCTATTTTTTTGTAGTTTTGTAATTTATTTTATAATTTTTTTAATCACTAGTAGACGATGTTAATACAAATAAAAAAAACATGTTTATTTAAGTATTAAAATATATTATGAATAGATTAATGAAAAAAGGGGGAGGGGGGTAGAAGTGTGAGTGACATACTGTCGAGTCGGGAATTTTAAGAAATGATCAGAGGAAATCAGGGAAAAAGTCGGGAATTTCGTTGGTCAAGTTGAGTTGACACCATGAGTCTTATTTCAATAGTGACGCCTTAGACTATTCTACCACCAAAGTAGATAATATCTATACTAAATAATAATAATAATAATATTTAGCACCGCGTCTTACTACCTGTTCAAGTTATACGCTTTAAGTACTAATTACGCTAATGGATTAGGAATTGGGAAGGTTGAATTAGAGGAAGTGAACCCGCATTTGCGTGGAGGGAGAGTGGAACACCATTTAGGAAAAACCACCCCCAGCTCACCCGACCGAGATTCGAACCTCGATCTCCCCGTCCTCAGCAGTCGAGCTTAACACGACAAGCGCGTTAGCCAACTACGCCACCAAGGCGGGTATCTATACTAAAATTTACTTATACTTTAGTTAACCAATAAGCATAGGCTCAATTGGTTCAAGAGTACGGTAAGATTGCAGGCTGTGACTTATTTTTTTTGTTTGAGAAGAGCGGGAAGTTATACTCACTGTAATTTATAGGTGTTGTGATTATAATATTACTTGCCCCAAGCGGTGAAGGTCAAGCTCATCTAGTCTGGTTTGTTGGTGATGGAGGGTCAGAGTTTGAATCTTGGCCGGATGTACTGGGGGTGATGCTTCCTACTCACCCTCCAATCAAATGTGGTTACATTTACTCTAGATTGTACCATCCTCATCCCTGATCCATTAGTGTGAATAAATACAGTAGCCCCATGGCTTCTTTGGTGCTGACTGACAGCTCACAGCTAAAAACTTTGAAAAGTTACCAGACAAATTATGTATCCCTACGCCGAACCATATGATCTGTAAAAACATGTGTTTAGCAGCTGTCACTTCTGACAGGTATATACCTAAATGTTGACTGTCAGAAGTCAGCTGTGAGCTGTCAGTCAGCACCAAAGAAGCCATGGGGCAACTGTACCTATCTATACAGGCCTGTATGGGTTTGGGTCGTGAGGAGCGAAACAAAACAAAAAAGATAAAAAAAAATCACTTCAGCTAAAAACCTCTTGGTCTAATGGGTAAGCTATTTTTACTCAAGTAAAAATGTTTCACAGATTGTTATTTCCACTACAAGTAAAATCTAAGCTCTCTAAATATCACGTTTTATTTTCCACGAAAGAAGAGCTGTGTATCTTTCTGAGTTCTTTGAGCCGATTCCCATGATCTAATGTGTAGAGTAAAGGGGCAAAAGGGGGGGAATTTATCACACGATAGGCTTCCATTTGTGGAGCGAATGTTATTCTATTTACATTTATTTTAGATGTATTTCTAGTAAGAAAATGTTTTGTGTACAATATTTCCTTTCAGTTTATTGGTTCAACTGGTAGGTTCCTGCAAAAAAATTATTTCAACAGATGGGCTTGTTTTGAAATCATAGACTGAGCATATGCTGTGAAACGGTTCCTCAGCATTTGGTCTTCATACCAATGTTTCATAATAAGAAATGGTTCACTCACTACTTTGACAAGTATGTAGAGGTGTAAATTGTTATACATATATTTTATTACAAATTGACAACAGGCACACTTATAATTTTTGACCCGCCTCGGTGGCGTAATTGGCTAACGCGCTTGTCATGTTGAGCTCGACTGCTGAGGACGGGGAGATCGAGGTTCGAATCTCGGTCGGGTGAACTGGGGATGGTTTTTCCTAAATGGTTTTCCACTCTCCCACGCAAATATGGGTTCACTTCCTCTAATTCAACCTTCCAATTTCTTATCCATTAGTGTAATTAGTAGTTAAAGCGTATAACCCGGGTAGTAAGACGCGTGCAAAAAAATAAATAAATAAAAAAAAATTTAGTATGGATGCATTTGACCTGAATAGATAATAAAACATGGCAATAAAAAAATTGTAAATCCCCTCCCCCCGGCCAAATAATGATTTAAGACAGTATTATCATAAAAAAACACTTTCTGATATCCAATTTGAACAAAATCTTTAAAGCCCTTTTAGAAACATTTAGAATCTTCAAAAATTAGTTATCTGTGTGAGTAAACTACCCTTAAATTTAGAGCTAGAAGTATTATTATCATCATCATCACCGCGTCTTACTACCCATTCGGATTATATGCACTTAGAGCTAGAATTGAAATTATGTTATGGCCTTGATGTATGACCGTACAACATCCAAATATCGTATCTATTTTGCACTTTTTTAACTGACTGATTGTATCAGCACATATGAATTTCTATAAGCTAGAGCAAAAGGAGCTACCAATTTTGCCAAGAAAGGTATTTTCACATAACTTTCAGGTTTCTTTTACATGCCACAGTCAACATGGGACTGATGGCTTTACTTCCCCTCTGGAGAAAAGTTGTGCTACAGTTTTTTTACTGCCCAAGGAAAATCTGTCGACTTTGGCTGGGTTTGAACTCACGAACATCCATCGAGTCTTGAGGCTAGCACTTTACCCCCAAGATCACCGAGATCGACAAATTCATCAAACTTTGTTCCTATAAGTACATATTTTCAATTGGCGTATTAATGGTTCGACATTTTAATACAATATTCTGATCCAATGCTCTTGAATTCGATCCCTAAAGATGAACAAAAATGTATCTTTATTAAATTGGACTGTTGTGGTCCAGACAGTGTCCATGCCTTGAACGCTCTGTTAACTCTGAAAAGTAACATTCCCTTTTAGAAGTATTACATTATGGACCTATCTTATAAGCTATGTTATAGTGTAAACAATGCGAGGTATGGGTGCTGCTACCTTTCAGATAAACAGAGGGTACATCCTCTCAGGGTTGAACACTGGGTTCCAATTAAAAGTGAAGAAAGTTTAAAGGGGCTGCTTTGGTAAACGAGAAATTGCCACACAGAGGCTGAGTGAGCTCTTGCAATATTTAACTATGCAACACACTATTTAAAAATATGGCTCACACCAAAATAAAGTTGAAAGATTCCAAATAAGGCTCTTTTCAAAGCAACCATCGGTTTGAGTTTTATTAACAACAAAAGATTTTAAGATACTTAAGAACTAGCAGTGAGCTTTCCTCTTTGAGGCGGCCAATTTAAGCGTTCATTTGTAATATAAAAACAAAAACATATGATCACTGTTCATGCGACAAGGAATCAGCGAAAGGTTGTAAGCGGCCTGCACATTTTATAGCATGTCTATGATTCCTGACCATGTGTTCTATCTCTCCGTCCTCACCTCCATCGTCCAGTGTGGGCTGTCGTTCACATGTGCATATCAACGATTAGATTCTAGATTCTCGGGAGGGGAAGGGGAATAAGATTTACGTTAAGTTTACCCTTTATACACTTACAAGGCATCGGCTTGACACATTCAATCAGTCAGCATTGCTTTTTTCGCTGATGGAAAAAGTCAGATTATTCGTTTACCTGGCTAGGTTTAACATTTTATCAAACCGACACCTTAGCTCGGTCGGAAGATTGTTTGCCTACTGAGCTAAGGATCCCAGGCTCGATCCCCGTTATGGTCAAAAGAGGTATCATTGGTGGAATGCGGGTTTCCTCTTTCACAGTGATGAATTAAAGGGCGATGGGGGGAAGGTGTTTAAGATTAGTTTATAAGACTGCAAACTGTCATGATAATGATGATGACATAATGTATTTAAAAATAAAAGTAAACACACTGTCACTCCATTTAAAAAAAAAAAGTGAAAGCTGTACAATATAAATAAGAATACTTTATTAACTAATAATGGCAACATTACCATTTTCATTGATATGTAAAATAGGCCTTACCCTAATATTGTCTTAGTCAACTTTCAAAATAACACACCGTATGTGCTTGCAATAATAAGACACGGTTAAACATTGGTTTGCAAAATAAGAAATCTATAGTAGGACTCCAATAAGAAAGATCTTGTTAGGAAATGAAAGAGTGTGGTTTGAAAGGGAATCCAATTGATCATTGTTAAAGAAGTTTCTTGCGTTGGTTTGGGCATGTTGAGAGGATGAGTGTGGATCGACTGACGAAGGAAATATATGAAGGTAGAGTGTGTGGATCAAAATGAAGGGGTAGGTCATGTGAGATGTGGTTGAATGTTGTAGATGAATGTGTGAAAAAAGAGAAACATTAAAAGAGTTTTAAGAATAAAAGAGCTTGTATGACTCGGTGTATGGATGTTGTTGAAGAGAAGGGAGTAAGGATAGGGAAGTGTGGAGAAAGTTAATGAGGATGGATTAGGTACGGAGCTGTGGTTTTTTGAGCTATATGCACAGTTTATTGCCTACCTGTAACTCTGTGATTCGGTACGATATGTATGTCTTTTATATTATACTAGATAGCTGTTGCCCGCGGCTTTGCTCGCGTGGAAGTTGATTATATACAAATACGAAAATATACATATGTATTTACAGATTAATTTAAAATATTACGTTACGTTGATGACCATAACTTGACCTCAGATCAAAAATAATGCAAGTCCGATACAAACTTTCACACCCCTTTTCATCCCTTATTAAATAAAATTTCCAACATTCCTGAAACACGTATTTATTTGTTTTACGTCAATAACCGAAATACAAAATTTTGTTTATGTAACTTTCAAAATGACGGACTTTCATACATATTATCATACATATTATCATCCCCTATTTTGACCCCTTAGGGGTGGAATTTTCTAAAATCCTTTCTTAGTGGGTGCCTACATAACAAAATGAATATACAGTCCGAATTTCATGCTTGTAGCCTTGATAGTTTGCGCTCGGCGATGATGAATCAGTCAGTCAGTCAGTCAGGACATGTTATTTTGTATAGATAATATCGCTCAAAAGTGACAGCTGCAGCTCATATGACTTGATGTATGAATACATGAAAGTAGCATTAATAACTTTTGTAAATACTCGGCTACGGTCCTTATCCGACACCTTAGCTGAGTTGGTAGTGTGTCTTTCTACTGAGCTAAGAGTCCTGGAGTCAATTCCCGGCATAGCCGAAAACTTATCGCTGGTGAAATATGGGCTTCTCCTTTCACAGTGATCCATTAACGAGGAGTGTGTGAGGTGTTGTAGTCTAGATTTAAGTTAGTTTGTGAGTCTTGTGGTGATATAATCACTGTTTAGAGCATGCATGTTAATTACCTAGAGAGTTACTCCCTCATACCAGAATCTAGCATTCCTGGGTACTAATCTAAAGGTCCCGTATTCTATTCCCAGGCAGTACTATAGGTGTTTTTACCGCTCAGAGGAACTGTTCCTATGGTTACCAAGGTCTGGTTAGTAAGCCTTAAAAGATTTCTACTGGCATCACATAAACATCATTATTATTATTATTATATTTCATTTGGACAGAGTGGCTACCTCTACATGGCACCCTGGAAGTTGCTATCTGTCATCGCCAGTAGAAGACCAGGAATATCTGACAAACCCTGGTGATATATGCTATAAAAAAACTTGTAGCTATTCAATAGTCTTTATACTGGCTTTGGTGGCCGTATGGTCTAAGGCGCTACTCTCGCAATAGACTAGAAGGCCGAAGATGGTGAGATCGGAGTTTGATCCCATTTGGGTGTAATGAGGTGTTTTTTTTTATGGTTTTCCACTCTCCCTCCACTCACTTGGTCTGATAGTCCTAATCCCGGGTAGTAAGACGCGGTACTAAAGATAAAGTCTCTATAGGTCTATATTGCGCCTTGCTGGGGGTGACAACCCGCCTAGTAGCTTATCTTTCTGCCAACAGTGGAAATACAATTTTCATCCAAGACATGGTTTTCTTTTTTTTTTCCGTTTTTGTGCTTTTCGCGTTCTCTGATCTTCTTTCATCATCACACCCACCCACCCAACAATCTTCCATCACACCGCCCATGATATATTTAATTTTCTTTCCGGAGATGTTTTTGAAGCCGCCAAGGGAATTAAATTGAATAAGAAAAAAAAATGTTTGGCAAGCTTATGTTTTATGTTTCAACCAATGGTGTAGCAAGAAACTTTTTATAGGATAGAAAAGGGTCAAGTGGGATTTGGGGGGGGGGGGGGATCAAGGTATTTATATACTAACATAAATTTTAATGAACAACTTTTTAAAGTTATTTTTTAAATTTTCAGACATATTTCATCAATAAATTCGAGTATGAAAAATAATCGCGCCACCTTTAATATTGGCAAAGTGAGTGGGAATGGAAGTCAAAACCCCTAACACCCCCCTTCGCCTATGGTTAACCCACTGATCTCTACTACTTTGTTTTTAGTTGTGCTGTATATTTCACTTTGGTATAGAAACGCTGAAATTGATTCTAAATTATCTGTAAGCACTTTTTATTAACCTTGAAAGTTAGCAAGCTTACATTGCATTTATATTATTACATATTATAATATACTTTGATACAGTTAAGGTACAATAATTAATTACTTTAAAATAAAGCAAGTATAAAATTAATAAAGGGAAAACTGTACATCTAAATCTAAAAAACTGTTCATGTTAAACGAGTTCTGATGCTTCTTACTCTTACTAAATTATTTAAATCAGTCGTGCTTAAATTCGTCCAAGATAAGTCCCCACCAAAGAGTAGACACGGAAAGCAGAACAATGTATTTTTCACATTACAACCACATTGTCAATCACGTTGTTTATTTAAGTTCATGCGATGAACTTTACAGTAAATTCAGGATTTTAAGTTTTTGTCGGTTTTTCTAGAATAATATTTGGTGTAGGTCTACCAAGTTGTTTTAGTTTCTAACTTTTCTTATTGAGTACACAAAATAATTTGTTTTTGCAAAATGTTTTGCACAGAAGTCATATTGATATAAAGAAAATTATGTTAACAATGGTTATGAAATCAATAACAACTATTTATCTAAACTCATGATTATAAATTATCAGTTTTGTGAGAACTAAGAAGGAATAGTTGCAATTTAAAAATTATTAAAACTTTATAGCAACATTTTAGTCAAACTCATGATTCCAAAACAAATATCTACAGTAGTCTCATGGTTTCTTTGGTGCTGACTGACAGCTCACTTCTGACAGTCAACAGCTGCTGAACACATGTTTTTGCAGATCATATGGTTCGGCGTAGGGATACATAATTTGGTCTAGTAGCTTTTAAAAGCTTTTAGCTGTCAGTCAGCACCAAAGAAGCCATGGGGCTACTGTACGTTCATTATCGAGTTGTACACCAAGCCACATGCTAAAGGGATGCTTTGAGACATGCTACAGTAACCACATGGCTTCTTTGGTGCTGACTGACAGCTCACAGCAGACAGATAAAAGCCTTTAAAAGTTACCAGACCAAATTAAAGTATCCCTACGCCGAACCATATGATCTGCAAAAACATGTGTTTAGCAGCTGTCACTTCCGATGGTCAAAATTTAGGTGTATACCTAAATGTAGACAGTCAGAAGTCAGTTGTGAACTGTAAGTCAGCACCAAAGAAGCCATGGGGCTACTGTAGTTAGGTCAACAACATCTCTTTGTTGACTGCGCATGCTCAGATGGCTGCACACACCTACACATTAGTAGAGGCAGAAGCGCAGCGCTTGCAGTCAAGCTCACGAGTTGTATAATAAAGAGAATGATACACCCTAGAGCATAACCAATTTTAACCAATTCAATCTAAATAAATACTTTGATTCTTTATGAAGTGCTATTTAATTAAAATAAAATGAAATTCTATTTTGTGTGAAATTATAGCAGTGCACGTGCACTTGCGCATTCACAGAGGGGTCACCACTGCCTTAACGCATGGTTTTTATATTTATCAATTTATTTTTATTGTCATTAGGAAAATAGTCAAAATAAATTGATTTACTTATTTACTTTCAAGTTTACAAAACGAAGCAATTCAGCCAAGCATTTAATTAAGAGACAAATTTGAAAATAGTTACAAGAACTGTTTCAGAAATCTTGAATTGTCTACAGTAAATGAACACAAATGTGTTCAATGACTCAGATTACATCTTACTACCCATCTGGCTAGGTATAGAATTTATAGTAAATGTACACACATTAGTTTGGGAAAATGTAGGAAACCACTAAGAAAAAGAAATACCTCCAGTTTATCAAGACAGAATTCAAACCCTGAATTACCCGTTATTGGCAAACAGGACTGGATGAACCTTTCTTAGTATTTATATTACATAAAATATCTAATTATTTTTACTAACAATAGTTTGAACTGTTGGATACATACTCTATATTAGAGGATTTGAAGAGAGAGGAAGAAGGAATTCTAGTAGTTCTATTTATCTCAAGATGAAATGCCGGGTTGCATTTTTGCAATAGCTAGCTAGAGTCAAGTCTAAATAAGTTAAACAGCCTTATCTCACTGAAAAAAATAAATTAGTTTGAGTAACCTATAGAGGGAAAATAATGACTGTGTGTCATGAAAAGAGAAAAAGATATGTTTTTTTATCAACTATGTTAAATTTGATGTTGCATTCAATAAAGGGTTAAAAGACGGAAAGTGTATTAGAAATAATTGAGTTTTATTAATATCACATAATTAAGTTTTTGTGATAATATTAGGGTTAAATTTTGGTTATTAAAAGTTAAATTAATTCTTAAATTTCATCGAGAAATATAACTTAACTGCTGATAAATATTTTTTCAACAGTTTGTTTGTGCGTCTTGAGCAGAAAAATGTGATGTTTTGTAAATGACTGAATTGTGGTTCTTTTCTTTCAAATTTTGTTAATATTTAAAGAATTAAAAATCAGATGTGATATATATTTTAATAAATAAATAGCTTTAAAATATTATTTACAATTATTAAATTAATGAAATAACAAAAGATTAAATATTTTTCTGAACAACTCTTAAACTAAACTATTGTTCCTTTTTTTTAAATAATTAATAAATAAATAGCTTTAAAAATATTATTTACAATTATAAATTAATTAAATAACAAAGATTAATATTTTTCTGAACAACTCTAAACTAAACTATTGTTCCTTTTTTTTAAATAATTAATAAATAAATAGCTTAAAATATTATTTACAATTATTAAATTTTTGAATAACAAAGATTAATATTTTTCTGAACAACTCTTAAACTAAACTATTGTTCCTTTTTTTTTTTAATTATTTTTCCATAACTTAAAATCCGACAATTTTTCAAAAGTTGTCTCGCCTTATTATTTTGTTATAAAACCATTTTAATCGAAAGAAACTTAAGAGGCCACATATATTTAAAATAATTATTAAAATTGAATCCATAGCCACCCGAGTATGTAGTCTATTGATATTTTATAAAAGCAAATACAGGACCTTATTGCTTAGATCTGCCTATTTCTTCTGGACAATCTATATAAGCTTTTATTTCTTATATAATAACGCTCGCAAAGCCATTCCAAACCAGAGATATTGTGTGGGGGGGATTACAAAATACCAACCAATCTCTGGTGTTTTGTTGACAGGAACTTAGAAAGAACGAGAAATCTTGTCGAGATTTCCAATTAACTTTTCACGTGGTTGTGTAGGTTTATTGGTTACAGAGGTTGAATCTAGCCGGGGGGGGGGGAGGGGGGGGGGTAGAGAGTGCTAAATCCCACAAGTATAAGGCCTACTCGCCTTTTTGAGAGATTTTGATAGAGTTGTGGGATATTCAAAAGTAAATTATATTTTTCCATGAGTTTTTTTTACTTAAATCTTATTTTCTTTAGAGAAGCTCAAATATTTTATTTTTAGTACCGCATCCTACAACCCGTTCGGGCTGGCTGTACACATAATATGTACTAATTTAAGCTAATAGATTTAGGGGAGATGAAGGTTATATTTATGGGAAGTGTACCCACATTTGCGCGTAGAGGAAAAGTGTAAAACTATTTTGGAAAAAAACCACCTTCACAGTAGAATCTTCAGTTTACCAAAGTAACATAGTTTCAAGTTACTTTCTATCTTCATCTTTCTAGAATCTTGCGAGAGTGGGCCCCTCTATAACTGGAAATTAAAGAAAATGTTTAGTCCTAGATTTATTAAGAGTTTTATTTTTGTTCACAAACCCCAAATAGTTGAGAATTCAGTCCGATTTTCATAGGAAGAAACTTTTTTTTAAGAGAATACAAACATAAAAATTGTTTTGTGATAATATTTTGACTATATTGTTAATGTTATGACGTATAAATATGTAAAAGTAAATCTAGTAACTTTTCTAGTTGTTAGATAAGGTTCTTCCTATGAAAATCAGACTCTATTACTTAAAACAAACTTGTTCGTTAAGGAGGCCGCCTCGGTAAGCGAGAAATTACCGCGCAGACGTCCAGCTACAACCCAATATTTAATTTTACGATGCATTACTTTAAAATATGGTTTACACCAAAGTATTATTATTATTATTATTATTATTATTATTATTATTATTATTATTAGCACCGCGTCTTACTACCCGTTCGGGTTATACGCACTTACGCTAATGTGTAATGGTAGGGTGATTGTGAGATGAATGAAGGACCTACAGTTTAACGTGGAATCCGAACCATGGTGGAGGCCTGGCATTCCACACATTCACAAGTTGTGATTACACGTCTTGTCAGAGGTGAAGGAAGGGTTTGGCAATCAGATAAATCTGTGCCGGGACCGAGGATTGAACCCCGGACCCCAGCATAGAAGTCCGACACCTTACCCCTAGACCACCAGGTCTTCTACACCAAAGTAAAGTCGAAAGTTTCCAATAGGGTTATTTTTCATTAACATCCCTATATTTTAAGTTTTTATTAATAGAATAAAAAAAACCGTGTGAAATTGTGACATTAGCTCTTTCGACGACTTTTTAATCATATTCTTAGAGCTATGAGACTAGACTTGATGAAAAAGAGCTCTAGATTTAACCTTCTTCCAACAAATACAGTCATATTTTTTTTATACGCTCCCAACAGAAAATGTTGATATATTTGAGAACCAGCGGCGAGCTTTCTTCTTTACCTTGAGATAAGTTTTGGTGTTTTCATTTTCCTCTTTATTATTGACACGACAAGGGTGGGTTGTAAGGGAAGGACGAAAGGGGGACTATAACTTGTATAGAAGAGAGAATTAGTTCCAGAAAACGACACAGACCATTGTATTTCAACTTTCAAACCGTGTGGGCCTGAGAGCGAAGGCGACCCCCTTAAGTTTTTCTACTTTCTCTTTCCACCACCCCTAACCCTCTCTCTCTCTCTCTTTTATATCATTTTATTATCTACCTCTTGTTTCTTTATTTTGAGCCCTGAAATTAAATTTGATATCAGTGCTGGTTTTCTTTCGCTCGCGAGGAAAGACTTCTGTAATTTGTAATTGGGGGGGAGAGAGAGAAGGTGGGGGCTGAGAAAGAACAACTTTCCTACTTGACGTGTTTGACGAACGAAACGTGAGAATATAATTATTTTTAGAATTTTCTTTTTGAAAGTTTCCGTCGTTCTCGGGGTAACCTTATAAAAGTTGTGTAGCAAATGAAACCCTATATTTATATATGACTGTCAAAAAGTCTGCTTTAGTTCGGTGGGTTTTCAAAGTGAGGTTCGCGACTCGACAGACATTCAAGGCACGGACCCCGTCGATCCGGAGGGTTTTTTTTTAACAAATTTTTCAGAGCCGAACTTATGGCGGTGAAACGGGTGTGTCGTGGTCGCAAACTACATTCGAAATTGGCGCAGCAAAAACTCAGTAATTGGGTGAAAACAAATTGTGAGTTGGCGTAACATAAATTGTTTTAATGCAATTTTTTCCTATAATTTCCATAATCTCCGGATGACACGCGGCTTCATTTAGGCCGGAAGAACGAGTTCCCACTGAGCATCCTAGCCATAACTACACGGTATGATTTTCATAAAAACCGCGTTATTTGAAAACTGCAAACTCCTGTTGCCACAATGGCAGAAAATAAAAATATTACTCTAATGATAGCCCTAAAATCCTCAACCTCCCCCATATTTTTCATTTGAAATATTTGGTGATGCCCCTCAATTTCCTCCCACCTCCTCAGTGTAAATATCTAGGGATGTCTCTATAATCCTCCCTCCCCCTTCTTTTCATTAAAAATATCTATTGAGCACCCTAAAATCTGCCTCCTCCTCTTTTTCAGTAATATTTTTAATTGATCCTCCTAAAAATCCCCCCCCCTCCCCCGTCCTTTTCATTAAAAATATATATTGACCCTCTTAAAATCCCCGCCCCCTCACCCCCCAATTTTTTCAGTAAAAATATATATTGATTCTTCTAAATTCGACCCCCCCTTTTTTTAGTAAAAATATCCATTGATGCTTTTAAAAGCCCCTCCCCCTAACCCCAGTAAAAATATTATGTAGTGATCTCTAAGAATAACCAACAACACATTTTTCACACGACTCTCAACACTGACATAATCTTTTTAAAAGTCATACCAACAGAACAAATAGCTTGGCGTATGACTATATTAAAGGTAACTTATAATGTTAATGTGGTTCCCACGCAGATAAGTTTCCTCCGGTTCAGACCGGTGCTCTGGTACGAACAACACGCGGAACCGTCCGATGTAATTTTTTTTTTGTCGTCAGACTTGAAATTCTGAGGCAAATAAACTTGGCAACGTTGTCCCGACAACGGATTTGCATAATATAATTATTAATCAGGCGTTAATTGATTCTAAGCGACAGGCGGACATTGTTTATCGGCGTCCTCTTCCTTGGTGTTCTAACAGCGCCATACAGCCAGTGGCGTGGTCGGGACTTTGGGATGAGTGTGTCGGGGGGGGGGGGGGTTATGAGTTGACGAACATATATATAGGTGACCTGGCGGTCTAGGGGTAAGGTGTCAGACTTCTATGCTGGCGGCCGGGGTTCAATCCTCGGTCCCGGAACAGATTTATCTGATTACCAAACCCTTCCTTCACCTCTGACAAGACGTATATTAATCACAACTTGTGAATGTGTGGAATGCCAGGCCTCCACCGTGGTTCGGATCCCAAGGTAAACTGTAGGTCCTCCAATTCATCTTACAATTACCCTATCATTACACATTAGTGTAAGTGCGTATAACCCGAACGGGTAGTAAGACGCGGTGCTATAATATAATATAATAATATATATATATATATATATATATACCTGTGGCCCAAAATAAGCACCCCCCCCCCCTCAAAAAAAATCGCGCGTTACCTAATCAGTCTAATGGTTAATCAGGCCTTACCTTGGCCAAAGGTTTATAATATAATATTATAATATATATATTATATATATATATATAAAACCTTTATCGGTGGCCGCATGGTCCAAGGTAAGGCCTGATTAACCATTAGACTGATTAGGTAACGCGCGATTTTTTTTGAGGGGGGGGGGGGGTGCTTATTTTGGGCCACAAGTTTTTTTTATCGTGGCGCGAGAAATGTTGGATGAAGAAAAACTATAGTTAATATTATGACATAAGATAAAATTTATTTCCCAAAGTAAATATTAAACTTTAAATATTAATATTACAAGGTATTAGGATTGTTATCTAATGTAAAGGCTAAGATAAATTTAGTCATTTCCGGGCCTCGGCGCCTATCACTGCCAATATTTAATTGATAATTTGAAATGAAAACGATTCACTGTTAAATTTAAGTATTTTCTTATATTGACCTTGTTTTAAATACAACTTACTAAACGGTGTGTTTGCGTAATAAATTTATTACATGATATAATCTACCTTTATTTATTTTTAAATAATGTTAGGTATGGATTTTTTTTTTCCTCGAAGCTTTTTTTTTATTAATATTTTTTTTATCTTCCCCCGAAATCCCGTGGCACACCCGTTGAAAAATTCTTGTCTGAGGCGGAACTCTCGTAACAGACTAACTAGACAGTCGATTACTGGGAGATCGGGGTTCAAATCCTGTTGTCCAGGGGACGTCCGAATGTACTAACAGCACATCCTTTCGTGGAGGCTCTTTACATGTCTCGATGAGATGAGATGATAGTGGTATGAGGGTGATTGTGAGTAGAGAAGACAGTGAGTATGAGGCCGATTGTGAGTATGAGGAAGACAGTGAGTATGAGGTGATTGTGAGTATGAAAGTGTGAAACCAGTTGAAACTAACCAAACCCTGGGGACCGTTGGGATAATTCTCCTTTCGGTAAAAAAAAAAAAAAATGCCTATCGAAACAGCCGGGAATCGAACCCGGAACCCATAGGCTCGTAGCCAGGTGACCACTACATCACGGGGCCGGTCGGCTATCAAATAAGATTCTTGATTAAAAATTTTGGATCGTACACCAACCACTTTGGTTTTAAAATACTTTTCATTTCTTCTTCTTTTTTACTTTCCCCTAGCAATACTTTCTCTTGTTCGTGAAGTCTTGGTGTGAAATCAATACACATATTTGGAGCCGGTGATTCTGAGCCGAATGTTCGGAACGAGATTGAAACAAAAAATATATATATATATTTTTTAACACTATAGTCGCATTTGTGTTATTGTTTTTCTTACCCCCCTGCATTCCCCCCCCCTCTCACCCCTTCTATGTGTTTATGTTTTGAAGTGTCATTCACATCTGTTGCTCTTACAGTTTTGTTATTAAAATATGTATCGTGTCTGGTAAGGAGACGTAGATTAGCTTGTGAATAGTTAAAATGTGATTATGGCATTGATGGGTGAGGGGAGTGTAGTTAGTAACAATGTTTTAATTAGTAATTTAAATGGCAAACAATCCCATTTCAGAACCTTATTAGAGAAGGTCGCTTCAATTCTCTTCTTTTTTTTCTCTCTTTGTGCATTTGTGCTAAACGCGGTAATGTGTTAAAGTTGAATGTTTGAGGAAGTGTACCCGCATTTGTGTAGAGAAAGTGGATTTTTTTTTAAATTAAAAACCGTCTCGTGTGGAACTAGATTGCCGAAGATGGGATCTTGGAAGGAGTGTATTGAGCGTTTTTTCATAAATGAAAATCATTTATGAAAAAACGCTCAATACACTCCTTCCACGCAAAATTCGGGTGCATTTCCTCTAAATTAAACCTTTATAATCCCAATTTTTTTTTGGTGTAATTAGTACATAGGCGTATAACCCAAACGGGTAGCTAAAAAAAAGGGAGTAAAAACCACCTTCACTATACTCGATGGGGATTCAAACCCAAATCTCCCGTCTTCAGCAGTAAAAATTGTTATTATTTTAATTATCGTTATTTTATTGGTAATAAAGGATATCTGTAAAAAAGAAGACGATGAAACTTATATGAAGGTAGATGTTTTACCACGGCGTCATACTACCCGTTTGGGGCTGTATCAGTCATTATAATGTGTTTAGGATAAGAAGGTTGAGTTTAAAGGAATTGTAACCGCATTTTCGTGAGGGTAAAGTCAAAAAAAACCATTGCGGAAAAAAACCTACCCTCAGTATACTCAACCGATATCGAACCCCGATCACCCCGTCATTAGTAGTGTAGTTAATTGCGAGAGTGACGCTTTAGGTAATGCCCCTTTAAGTCGTTATTTTCTTACATCTACTCAATTAGTATAATTATTTGTATTTTACATTTAATTGCGGTATTCAACGTGCACTTTCTGAACCGACTGATAATATCAGTGTAAGATAATTTCTATGAGCGAGCGCCAAAGGGCTTACCTATTTTACCGAGTCAGGGTATCACATACCTTCCAGGGATATTTTACACAACACTATCCACATGTGACCGACGGCTTTACTTCCTCTCCGAAGGAAGTTGTGCTACGGATTTTAATCGTTCGAGAAAAAAAAACACCTTTTGACACCGATCGGGTTTGAACCCACGTTCATCAGTTTCTAAGGGGGAATACTTTATCCAAGGGCACCGAGGTCGGCAATAGTCAAAAGCAAATGAATATATTTCAAGTCGGTAGTCAAACGGAGCAAAATATATTTACGTTAAAAACTGACTTTTTTTTTCCGTTTATCATGAGCTTTCGGCTTCATTTAATTTTAGAAAGCTCTTTTTCGAGTTTTCTCTCAGGATGGTAACCACCTTACCCCCCCCCCTACCTCCCGTACCACCTTACTATTTTTCGTTTCCCCTTCCAAACGGTCTTTGGGTTGTGGAGAACTTAAGTAGATTTTATCCACGTCCTAACCCTTTTTTTTCTTTTTATTTCGTTCTCTTCCGGGCATGACACACTCGCCCTGTATAACGGCAGTCCCTCACACTACAACGTGCACGTTATAAACACAAAAGGTCTGTATTGTAAAGGAAAAAAAAAAAAGTTGGTAAAAGTGTTCACGGACCGGACCTGGCCCGCGGGGCGTAGTTTGGGGACCCCTGGTCTAAGGCGTCATTTCCATAGTAGACTGCACCGCCTAAAACGGGAAGATAAGGTTAAAATCCTGGTCGGGTGTACTAAGGGTGTTTTTTTTTACGAAATAATTTTCCACTCTGCCCCCACACAAATGCGTATACATTCCCTAAAAATTATACCTTTCATATCACTTGATCACTAGCGTAATTAGTAGATATGCGCGTAGCCTGAATAGCTAATAAAAAGGGGTGCTTTTTTTTTAACATTAATACTTTTTCCGAGTAAATTTGATGATTTTATTAGTCCTTATAAGGGTGACCTGGTGGTCTAGGGTGTTCAGACTTCTGTGCTGGCGGCCGGGGTTCAATCCTCGGTCCCGGCACAGATTTATCTGATCACCAAACCCTTCCTTCACCTCTGACAAGACATCTTGTGAATGTGTGGGATGCCAGGCCTCCACCGTGGTTCGGATTCCACGTTAAACTGTAGTCCTTCATTTCATCCCACAATCACCTACCATTACACATTAGCGTAAGTGCGTGTAACCTGAACAGGTAGTAAGACGCGGTGAATAATAATAAATAATAATAATGATAATAATAATAATAATTAAGATGCGGGGTGTTAAAAAAACCATGTGACGTGCGTCAAAGCGGGGTTTTTTCCTCCGGAAACGGTACTCTGACACATTTATGATAGCGGTATGGGAGAAACACACACATAATTAACAGAATAATAATTAGTTGGATGGTTGACCTGTTTCCCGCCATAAAATTTCCTTGCATGTGGCAATGCCCGGGTCTTTTAGATAAATTAGTCACTTTTAGACTCATCAAGGCGGGGGGAGGGGGGGAATACTCAGAGGTATCCTATTAGGTGTTTTAAATGTATACCATATATGTTCGAAAATTCGTCCATTAGTTCAAAACTTTTAGATAAAAGAATTCCTTTAAAAAAATCCTAAATAAATGGTACGGTGCACCGGTTAGACTTTATCCTTTTTTAAAAAAAAAATCTTAAAATTTACAAAATATTCGTAAGATTTGTGAAACGAAATAATAGACTTCTACATTGTTGTAGAAAGATTACACCAAAGATCAGGAATGAAATAATATACACTTTTGTCTTTTACTTACTCTATGGCATTAGGAACTAAGAGCAGTGTTACAGAAAAATTGAGCAAAGAGAAATATCTTTGTTCACCAAAGAGCATAAGAATCAAATTCATTTTCAAAGACCTGAATTAAAAAGTATATATATGCTTATAGAAATATATTTCTAATAAAAGATTTGTATTTTTATTAGTACTACAACTTTACAATGATAAAGTTCATTATTATCTCAAAGAGTTGCGTAGAAACGATCAAAATTGGAAAATTTTCTTTATAAAGGTATCCTCAAAGTTATGTTCATGAGAAAATGAGAATTGCCATTTAGTTAATGATGATGAACAGTGTCTTGAAATTTTCATAGCCTCCGGCAACTAAGGGGTTATTTTACCTTAAAAAAAAATTCACATAGCTTTTAAAAGTGTTTAATATTAGAAATTTTCCAAGCCTTTGGCAGCTAGGGGTTTATTTTACCATGAAAATAAAACCACTTCAGAAAGCGTCTAGAATTTTTTCTAGCTTCCACCAATTGGGGATGTGCCCACCAACCCCCCCACCCCCCCGGAAATTATTGGCTAGCTACGGCCTTGGATTTAGTTGATTGTATAGAAAGTTTAATTAATCAAGTTGGCAAGTAGCACCATTGTCATTGCCTACTAGATGCTACTACTAGACACTAGTAGTCTTAAGAAGGTTAGATAATTTTTTAAGTTGACCATTCGATAAAGCTTAGAGTTTCTTACGAGCTTAAACTTGATAGTTTTTTTTACACGCAATGACGGGGAATGTCATAACAAATAACTGTTGTAGCTTAAAACAATTCATAATTAATAAATAAGTTTAAAAATACAATTGCCTAAAACCTTGATTAATCAAGGCTCAACTATCGCCTCAAATTTTACAATTTTCTACGCTCCGGTGATCTCAACGTTGTCTTTATTACCTGATAACTGGCTGGAAATTTTAAAATAATAATAATACTTAGCACCGCGTCTTACTACCCGTTCGGGCTATATGCTTAAGTACTAATTACGCTAATGGGTTAGGAAATGGGGAAGGTTGAATATTAGAAAGTGAACCGCATTTGCGTGGTGGTAGAGGGGAAAACCATTTAGGAAAACCATCCCAGTTTATCCGAGCGAGATTCGAACCTCGATCTCCCCTTCCTCTGAAATCAAGCTCAACGCGAAACTAGCGTGTTAGCTAACTACGCCACCGAGGTGGGCGGAAATTTTTTAAATTTCAGAACTCCCGGATTTGGGGAATTCACTTTCCAACGCCCCAACATATTTATCTTGCGACGCCACTGGTTTTGTTTTGTTTTATCACCATGAGCGATAAGAGGGGCTCTAGCCCCCCTTATCATTTTACAATATTTTCCTCTTTTCTTTTTTTTTTTTTTAATGGAAAAAGTGTATTTGGTATTTGGCTGCAATTTGCTATTAACAACTTTGAATCATCAATATCAAAGTTAACAGATAAAAGTGTTAAAATATATATTTCCTCCCATTCCCTCTACAACAGCTTTCTTTTGATTTGGTTCTGTTCAATAAACTTGTGAAAAAAATAATATTTATTTTCAAGTGGTTCAGCTACAACTAAATTTTACTTTTTGTTAATTTTTCGTAAACTTTTTCTTTGCAAAAATTGAAACTCATATTAATTCAGAATTATGTTCAGAGGCTCTAAAACTCCCTCCCACAAGGTTAAATTCCTTATATTTTCTCATGAGGAGGGGGAAGGGGGCACATCCCTGGTATTTGGGACTCCATTACCGCCCCCCCCCCCCATCTTTGGAATACCTACATGGGTGCTTTTGTTTATCAGCACATCTTACAACCTGTTCAGGTTATGTGCAAATGTACTAATTACTTTAAATATGTTAGGTACTAAGTAGGTTGGATTTTAAGGAAGTGTACCGGTATTTGCGTAAAGGAAGAGTTGAAAACCACCCTCATACACCCGATTGGGACTCGAACCCCGATCTCCCTGTCATTGTTAGTCTAGTCTATTCGCCCCTGGTTCCCTTGTTATTATTGATCTGTGTGGTGCAAAAGCCCCCTCCCCCTATTTGGTGTATATTGTGGGTTGGAGGGGGGGGGGTTGAGCGCGAGGGGATCATTTCAAGCCCAAAATGTGTGGGGTAGAAAATCTGGCGGGCAGGATATTTTCTCTCTCTCTCCTCTCTCTCCGTTTTGCTCTCCTCTCGCCGCAGGGCGCTAGTAGTCGCTTCTGACCCCCCCCCCCCCTAAAGGCGCGCGTCCGTGTCGCCCCCCCTCCCTCTCAAACACCTCCCCACCCCTGTCGTCGTTCAGTGTCGTGAAATCGGTCGTCGAGTTGTGTTTCAGAGATAGTAGCTGCCGATCTAACCCGCTCGATAGTTTCTGAACAGACGTGTCGTCGTAAAATACCCGCGCCGTCAAAAGAAACAAAGAAACGCCGCGATTTGACGGTTGTTCTATTAAAAGTGACCTTTGAGTTGTGTGTCCATATCTCGACTAGGGTAATTTTATTTCCACGTTGTTTTCTTCTTAAAAAAAATCATCTGTGTCGTATTTCAAGTGTTATCTTGAGTTGTTTCATAATGTCGATATAGTTGCGAACAAGGTTTTTTTTTTTTGGTGCGCGCGTTTTTTTTTAAAGGAAATTTTCCAATAAACCGTGCTGGCTCTTCTCGAAGATAAATTGGTGAGCAGTAATATTAATTTGAGTAGTATAATTTTTTATAGAAGTGTCTTTGAGGGGAAAAAATAACTTTTTTTGTCAATATTAATATAATTTTACAATAATATTATTGTTATTTTAAAGGTATTGATAATATCTATCAAAAAGGACATATGAAGATCATATCACTTGACGTATGACTACGGGAAAGTAACTCTTCTGTCAGTAAAGGCTTTTCCTATGAAAATTGGACTGTATACTTATATAATTACACTATTTAGATAATGTTATGTGGGGTAGAAGCTAAAGGAAATGTTTTATATGTTTAATAAAGGGGCAAGATTATTAAAACGAGAGGGTAGGAAAACAAATCTCTATTCACCTAGTTGGTTTTCGAACCCTGAACTTGTAAGCCAAAGATACATGACGAGCGAGACGGATGTCTTAATTAATCCACCTTCCCGCTGGTGCGGTAAATGTCTTCTAATGGGTGTCACCTTTTCTATCGGTATAACAACACTTAGGTGACCTGGTGGTCTAGGAGTAGATGTCAGACTTCTGTGATGGGGGTCCGGGGTTCAATCCTCGGTCCCGGCAAATTTATCTGATTACCAAACCTTTCCTTCCCTCTGACAATGTTATCATTGTGAATGTGTGGAATGCCAGCCTCCACCGTGGTTCGGATTCCACGTTAAACTGTAGGTCCTCATTTCATCTCAAATCACCCTACCATTACACATTAGCGTAAGAGCGTAAACCCGAACGGGATAGTAAGACGCGGTGCTAATATAATAATAATAATAATAATAATAATAATAAGTCTAACTTAGAGAAAAATGCACCCGCATTAGCGTGGAGGGAGTGTGAAAACAATTTAGGGAAAACCCAACTCATTGCACCCGACCGGGATTGAACCCCGATCTCACCGTCTTCGGCAGTCTAGTAAATCACTAAAGTAGCGCGTTAGATCACCTGGTTACCTCTATATTATTTTATACAGACATATTTGAATTTATCTAATGTATGAATACGTAATAAGTGCCATGTGATGATTAGTTCTAAAAATGAATTTATGGTGTATTTTTATAATAACCTCGTCTTACTACCTGTTCAGGTTATACGCATATTTATAATTACTCTAATGGGGTAGGGATGAGGAAGGAAGTATTTTAGGGGTAGGATACCTTCATTTGCGTGGAATTGAGAGACCATTTAGGGGAAAACCACCCTCAATATTCCCGACCGGGATTCGAACCCCCGATCAGACCAGTCTAATACGAGAGTGACGCGTTAGACCGTTTAGTCTGTCTATAGGGGATATGTAGAACAAGTTGTTTGGTCCACTGTATTGTGGAAACGGTTCCATTAGCTCTTGGAACTGTCGGGTGAGTCGCTCCAACTTTACTTTACTTTGCATCGTTACCTATTCGTGTCACTTACAGTATTCTTATAACGAGGCTAATGGGAGACAAATTATTTTCCGGTCTCTTTAAGTCTATTCATGTTTTTTAAACTCTTTACTATCTTCTTTTCCTGACATTTTAATTATTTTTTCTAAGAACATAATTGTACCAGTATACCACTCAGAAACTATTATTAGATAGCGATAGGATGATCCTATTAAAAGACCCGCAGCGGTGGGCTCGCAGGCTAAGGTGTGATTATAGGGGACGTGAGTTAAGGTGTTTTTGTGGTTTGTATAGAATATTTTTTTTGTCTAAAGAAATAAAATATTGTTCCAGAGTGTTTAATTTTCTTCACATGTTGAGTGTTGTTGAATATCTGTCATGAACATAGTGTCATTAGATGAGAATCGTTTTAAAATGAAGATAAAAAGTTGTCATTAAATTCCAGGACATTCTTGACAGATATTCAACAACTGTTGATATTACAACGAGAAGAAAATTATACTCTTTTTTTCTACTGGAGAAATATTTTATTTATTTAGACGCTGGTGATCTGGTGGTCTAGGGGTAAGGTATCGGATTTCTATACTGGGGTTCCAGGGTTCAATCCTCGGTCCCGGCACAGACTTATCTGATTACCAAACCCTTCCTTCACCTCTGACAAGACGTGTATTAATCAAAACTTGTGAATGTGAGGAATGCCAGGCCTCCACCGTGGTTCGGATCCCACGCTAAACTGTAGGTCCTCCATTTCATATCACAACCACCCTACCATTACACATTAGCGTAAGTGCGTACAACCCGAACGGGTAGTAAGACGCGGTGCTAATAATAATATAATAATAATAATAATAATAATAATAATAATAACAACAACAACTATAAAAACAAAGTGACCTAATACTGTTCAATCTATCGTGAGAGTGATGTCTTTAAACCATTCGACCACCCGAGCTAGATAGCTTGTCTACGTCAGATACAGAGACACCTATGCGTGGACTATGTCGTATCGCATCTGCTCGTAAAATATTCACGGGTTGAGCTTTTCTCCGATTTTATTCAAAATAAAGTAGAAAATGAGCGGATACAATACAATACGACAGCTGTGTGCCAACATAAAAAAAACTACCGGGTATAGTCCCCCTTAATGTTTTCCCACACTATTCCCTCAAATACAAGTACATTTCCTATAAATCCTACCTTCCTCAATGTGTAAAACCCGAACGGACAGGAATATGTGTCGTAAAAATAATAAAATGTGGACCCACTTCGGTGGTCACGTGGTCTAAAGCGCTACTCTCGTCAGATTGAACTGACGATGACAGGGAGGTTCGAGTATAGGTCAAGTTTATTGAGTGTCTTTTTTTCCAAAATGGTTTTCCACTATCCTTCCACGAAAATGCGGATGCATTTCCTATAAAGATAACCTTACTAATCACTAGAACCATTAGCGTGTAGCCCTTATGGTTAGTAAGACGCGGTACTAATAAATATAAAAAACCATGTTAATAATGTGTATGTATATAAGTTATATATATATATATATATATATATGTATATGTTTAACTCGCAGGAGTAGTGAGACGTGTTGGGGGGGAGGAAATAAGGGGGGTGGCAAAGTTGTTTCGTTATCATTATGGCCTCCCCCGCCTCATTAGACGCAACCTTGAAGAGTAATTGCATTGCAAGTTGTCTGGACTCCAGGGGGCGGCCCTGGATGTTAATAGCGGAACACACAGTTCATTAACGCGCCGAGCCACTATCTTTTGTTTCGTGCTTTGCAGGGAGGAAATGCACCCTGTATGACAGGGGTGAAGCGGTCGAGACGGGGGAGGGAGTGCTCTAAAATCTAATATAGCACAGATCTTTTACACTTAACTTACAATACTATTATTGTTCATGTTGTCACCGTTAGTAAACGTACTTATAGGAAGGTAACTTCTGATTCACCCGTTTATGGGCCACTTGGTCTATGGCGTCACTCTCTAAATTGATTTTGGTGACGGGGATATTGGGTTCAAATCCCTTTCGGGCGTACTGAAGATTTTTTTTCCCCCTTAGATGTTTTTTCCACGTCTTCCTTCACGCAAATACGGTTACACTTCCTCTAAGTTCAATCTTCCTCATACCTGACACATAAGCGTAATTGGTTCATATGTGTATAGTCCGAAGGAGTGGTAAAAGGCGAGGGGGGGGGGGGGTAAACACAAATTCTTTTTCTTAATTATGGTCTTACGGAATATTTGTCTCGCCAATCAGTCTGTGCGCCTGCGCATCAGTTTGTTTCCGTGAAGCCCGTGTTGACGGGTGATAAGCGGCAGGTTATTAAAGGGCGAGGATTTATCTGAAGCGATATTTAAAAAAAAATCGATAGTGCTGGTTTTGTTTGTTTGATTCGCGCGGTGTTAACGACGTTACCTACTTGGAGATTTTGAAGCTAGAGAGAGCTCTTGTATATGTGCTGGTAATCCTTTCCCCTCTTCCTCTGACGGATTTACATAATCACTCTAATATTTGCGTCTTGAAAAAAGATTGACTAGCTTTTTTTTTTTACCTTTCTACTATGGACATTTTTTTTTATCTCCATTCTGACAGGAAGACTCATAAAATACATTTTCGTGACCAAGACAAATAGCCTACGTTTTATAGGATTTATAAAAAAAAAGTTTACAAAAAATACCGTTGTTCGGATTTCACGTTAAATTGTAGGTCCTTCATTTCATCTCACAATCACCCTACCATTACACATTAGCGTAAGTGCGTACAACCCGAACGGGTAGTAAGACGCGGTGATGATGATGATCATAATAATAATAATACATTAAAGGATTCAAATTTTTAGTAAAAAAAAATATAGAGGGTCATTATTTTTGTCTTATCAAGAGGGGCTAGCTACTCTTTTCGTTTTTTGTAGTTGTAATATACTAAGTTACAATACTTAAATCATGCTATTACAGATTATTTTATTTTTAATGTTCGACGGGGCCCTTATTTACATCTGACTTGGATTCGAACCTCGATCTACCCTTCATCGGAAATACAGTATTGCGGGACTGATTCCTTATACCATCCTACCATCGGAAGCTGCAATAACTCTTTAAATACAAAAATGTGAGTGGGGCTTCTATCTCAAAATTTGCATGAACCCCGACACAGATAGTAAATTAGTTTCGACAATGCTGCTGCATGGGATCGAACAAGTGTTTCTAGACTCGTTTTCGGCCTCCTGCTATATTATGAGAAAAATACAAAAAAATTCGAGTGCGTTCACCCTATATATATATATATTATAATATGTGTGTGTGTGTGTGTTTGTAGAGTGATAATATATTAATGAAAATACGTCACGTTTTTTTCAGCAAATTTTATATATATATATAAATTTTGCTGAAAAAACGTGACGTATTTCATTATTTTAAGCTTACTTGGGAAGCTAAAGTAAAAGGTGTTCACCCCCCCCCCCCCCTTAGCCTCTTTCAGTTGGTAACCCAGACTTGAAGGGGTAAAAGAGTGTATGGGTGTTTTAGGGGGGGGGGGGGGGGATCGTGTTCACATTGAACGCGGGCGTCCAATCCAGATGTGTTCGTTCATCTACACATACAAAGACGTTCATTTTCCCGCTTTTCTGACATCTAAAATTCTAGAGTAATTAAAAAGTTGGAGAAGTTTGCCTTTAATCGCAAATTAAAATTTGAAAAATATTTCTCTAAAAAAAACCACTCAATTTTACTTAATTGTTGTTGGGTTAAAGTGCTCGCCTCAGGATCCATGTTCTTGGGTTCAAACCCAGTTAGTGTCTATAGATTTCTCCGGAACGATAAAAATCTGAAGTAAAACTTCTGTTGTAGGGGAAGTATTATTATTATTATTATTATTTTTATTAGCGTCGCATCTTACTACCCGTCCGGGTTATACGCACTTACGCTAATGTGTAATGGTAGGGATTATGAGATGAAATGGAGGACCTACAGTTTAACGTGGAATCCGAACCACGGTGGAGGTCTGGCATTCCACACATTCACAAGATGTGATTAATACACGTCTTGTCAGAGGTGAAGGAAGGGTTTGGTAATCAGATAAATCTGTGCCGGGACCGAGGATTGAACCCCGGACCCCAGCATAGAAGTCCGACACCTTACCCCTAGACCACCAGGTCACCAGTAGGGGAAGTAAAGCCGTCGGTTCCGTGTTGATTGTGTTGTGTAGAAAAAACCTGGAAGGTATGTGAAAATACCTGCCTGGCAAAATTGGTTTGTTCTTTCGCGCTTGCTCATTTATTCTGGTGCGCTGATATAATCAGCCAGTTCAGAAAGTGCACGTTAAATACCTTGAATAAATAAAATAAACAACAATCAAAGACAATATTTGAACAGTAGTCTACATGTTTATTTTTTTTACCTCATGGAAAATAAGCTCTGTCATAATGTTAGTGAATTAATATGAAATTACTTGCGTCTGTGGTCGAGTGGTCTAAGGCGTCACTTTCGCAATATAATCGACCTCTGATGATGGGGAAATCGGGTTAGAATCCTAGTTGGATGTACTGAAGGGGGGGTTTCCCTAAACGTTTTCCAACTTTCCTTCCACTAAAATGTGGGTACACTTCCTCTAAATTCAACCTTTCTAATCGGTAACTCATTCGCTAATTAGTACTTAGGCGTACAACCCGAACGGGTAGTAAGACACGGTGCTGAGTATTTTTAGTATTATCTATATTGATCATAAGCAAATTATTTTCTAAAAGGACCTTCCTATGAAAATTGGATTGTATACTCTAAAATTATAGTTTCTATTTATTTTAGTGAACTGAATTAGTTTATTAATTTTCTTCTACCTCATCGAGGCTCGATCCGAAGCATTCATATAAGGTGGTTATGGCAACGTCTCCAAAACCCTTTTAAAAATACAAAAATAAAACTTTGTTGGAAAATATAACCCGGGCAAGTGTTTTAACGTCCCTCTACCCCTCCACCCACGAGTGGCTGGTTACCTCTGATAGCCCACTGCAGACCATCGAATGAAGGTAATTAATGGATATATTCCCTCCTCTGCCGCCTTTTTTTGTACTGCTCCCCCTTCCACCTATCCTACCCCCCCCCTCAACATTCGTATTGTTGCGGAACTTATTGGAGTTTTAATTATGAACTTGCAGTAGCGGTAATTAAGAGGGAAGTCCCTCGGTAGTTGACCCTCCTGGCGGCCGGGCCCTGAACTACCCTGGCTTCATTTTATTACCGCTCCGAGCGCTGCTGGGCTTGCCTTCAACCGTGCTCTACCGGGGCTGAAAAAATAAAAATTCAACGCTTGATAATTGAATTTTAAAACGTATGTTCCCCCTTGTTATTAAATGTTTTTTTTTACAGCTATCTACCCCCTCCCCCTCCCTTATGCTTTTTACTTCTTCATTTAAAGAGAAAGTATTGTAATCGTTAAAATTTTCTAAATCGAAATTTTGATGAATATTGTGTGACCCCCAAACCAAAAAAAGGGGATTTTGTCATTCTCTCTCTGACCCTATATAGCTTGGTCTGTGTGTGTGTGTCTGTCTGTCTGTCTGTCTGTCTGTCTGTCTTCTGTCTGTCCTGCCACAGATCTGAAACAGCTTAATCGATTATGTTCAAACTTAATATTTAGATTGTTAATCACTATAACGCATGACTCTTTTTTTAAAAAAATTATTCTGAACATTTACTGATGATTAATTTTTGAAAATTCTAAATTTGTAAAAACTGGCTCTTAACGATTTTTTTTAAAGTCAAAACTTAGGAACACTTTTTATTTTTGTAAAAATGGATCCAACATTGGAAGATAAATAATTTAGGGTATTTTAATGAAAAAAAAAAATAAGTGTATGCCTTCTACATTATTTTAAATCTAATAATTTCGGTACATTAAGTGCTTTAAGAAATAATAAATTAAAAAACTTATAGTGAATGCGTATTCTTTGAGTTTTCAAAATCCTTTAATTCTTTAAGTTTACATCGAGGGGACGGAATAAAGTTGTGCTGTTACTTTACCTTTTCTTTACCATTTTTTCCCTCCAAGTACAAACAACCTTCTAATAACCAAAAAATTCCCTTCAGTGTTCGAATGGTCTAAGGTGTTAATTCTCTTGTCGGACTAGCCTACTGATGATGGGGATTCGAATCCCAGCCGAGTCTACTGAGGTAGGTTTCACTTAAATGGTTTCCCACTTTCCATCCACACAAATGCTGGTATATTACTTCTAAAATGTTTCCTTCCTCATCCCTACCCCGTCAGAGTAATTATTATATAAGCGTATGACTTGAACGGATATTAATACGCAGTGTTTTAAAAAAAAACATAAGTCTCTCCATGAGTTTAGAGATCATTTTAAACGCCATTTTTTTATAAGAAGAACCTTATTTGACAGCTAAAAAAAATTACTAGCTCTAATGTCACGTATCATACGTCAAGTCATGTGATCTATAGATACCCCTTTTGATAAATACTATTGTAAAACCCTTCACCTCAGACAAGACTGTATTAATCACAACTTGTGAATGTGTGGAATGCCAGGCCTCCACCGTGGTTCGGATCCCACGTTAAACTGTAGGTCCTCCATTTCATCTCACAATCACCCTACAATTATACATTAGTGGAAGTGCATACAACCCGAACGGGTAGTAAGACGCGGCGGTAATAATATTAATAAATACTATCAATACCCATAAAATAACAAATTATTATTAGCACCGCGTCTTACTACCCGTTCGGGTTATACGCACTTACGCTAATGTGTAATGGTAGGGTGATTGTGAGATGAAATGAAGGACCTACAGTTTAACGTGGAATCCGAACCACGGTGGCGACCTGGCAATCCACAAAATAACAATAATAATATCAGGGTCGAATTATTTCTATGTAGGCCCCGGGGCTGTAAAAAATTTGAAGCCCCAACACAAACAAAATTCGGTTTCATTTCATCGTATCGATGTAATAATTTATTTATTTGAATACATTATTTAAATAAGTAAATATTGTCATCACACTAAATTAAATTTGTTTTAAAACAAACAAAAAAACTACCAGCTAATTGTGAGTAATATTTTGTCATAAATAAATAAATATTAATATAATGATATATGATTTTTTTAAATGAATTTCTTACCATGACTGCAATCTATAAAGCCAGTAGGGACGTATATTTTTTATTTCAACTGTTTTGTAAAATTTTATCATTCTTGACAGAAAAAAAAAGTTTGTATTTTATTAAGGATATTTACTACCTGTGACGTCATGGCGGATAAAGCTAGGATTTACCTTTTTAAACGAGTTTACGTTTTATTCAGCGATTTTTAAAGATATAACGTTGAAACAGAAACCATAATTGCTAAATAATTTCAAAATAAGTCCTTCACTGTCACACAGTTTTTTTTAAAAATCTTGAAGTAGTATTTTTGTAAACTTTTTTTTAATAAATCATCTACAACCTAACTCATTCGGTAGCATGTCTACTGAGCTAAGGGTCCCTGGTTCGATTCCCGGCATGGTCTTAAAATCGATCATTGGTGAACCGTGAGTTTACCTTTTCACAGTTTAACGATCAAGGGGCTGGGTGTTGTGTCTCTTCTAGTCTTAAGTTTATAAGTCGCGTGATGATCTAATCAGTCGGTTTAGAAAGTGCACGTTAAACACACCCAATAAATGGGGGGGGGGGGGGTGAAATCTACATCGTAGGCATTTTGGCTCTGTCACTAAAATGACCTGTAGAAATTTTCCCGCCAAGAGTTAGATTAAAAATTCATTGGAAAAATAATCTAGAATAAGAAACAAGAAAATCGTTATTTAAAAAAAAAGTCTTATGCTTTCGTGGCCCAAACATTATAGTGAGTGTGTAAATTCGTCAGAGGAAGAGGGGAAGGGCTATCAGTAGATAAACAATAAGCCTCACAGGGTGAACTGCTAATTTTCTTCTCTCTCTTTTTTTTATTTCGTACTTTGGCGTCTTAAGTGGGATAGCGCTTAGACTGCTTATGTGCGTCAAGTTAAGATGCAACCCGCTTCACAAAATAGTTTAGAAATCTCCGAGTAAGCAACCTCGTTAAAAAGTCCTGTCAATGTAAATGGGGGGAAATTCTCTTCTAAATTATTGTAACTCAATTAAAGATACTTAACATATTTTATTCTCCTCCCAACTCTCTCTCTCTCTCTCTCTTCAAACCTTTCACTCTCATGACTAATCCTAATCCTCTCCACGTAATTACCACCCAGTAAGGACGATTATTTTGCATCCCCCCCCACCACCACCATCCCCTTCTACTCCTATTTTCGGATAGCGCTTACTGTCTGGCTATACAAGCACGTTTTTGGAAGCTGGTTGGTTGCTTCATTAGCAACCGTTGCTTAGAAACCTCGACTCGCGCTAGTTCGGATGAGAGAGGAACTCACCCCGTCTGTGGTCGTCTGGTAGATTTGTTGACGCGTCGGAGGAGGGGGGAAATACTCCCTACCCCCGTCCCCCTTCGCTAGCTCACACACGCACAATCCGTTATTTACAGATTCATATAGGAGTAAACTGTACTGTAAGTTATAAAATAACATTTTTTATATTATTTATACGCCAAGTTGTATGATTTGCGGGTATCACTTTTTTTAGGTAAATTAATAATACCTATAAAATAATAATTGCGTCTTTTTAGTACTGCGTCCTACAACCTGTTCTGGTCGTACGCATGTGTATTAATAACGCAAATGAGTCACGTATGAGGAAGGTTGAATTTAAAGGAAATATACCCGTACTTGCGTGGAGGAATATTGGAAAACAACTTTGGACAAAACATCCTCTGTACACCCGACTGGGATTCGAACCCCGATCTCTCTGTCATCGGCAGTATATTCTTAACACGAGAGTGACGCCTTAGACTCTGCGGCCACTGAAGCAGGGGGGCAATATTAACTACTGATGCTATTTTATAGTGTGAAAAGCAAATAAAGACTATTAGGTCTTTATAACTAAAAGATACACACCGCTATCCACATTAAATGTGGGTCGGAATATTCCCAAATTGTGGATAGTAATACGGAAATGCTTTGAAACATTATATACCCCCCACCCCCTTCTCGGTAAAGTTCTGTGTGCGCTAAAATAACACCCCCGCCTTCCCCTAAGAATCTCCCGGACTCTTTCCACGGGCAACTTGTGAGGTATTGAGCTATTTGATGACCGTCACCCTCAACCGGTCTTCCCTTACCACTGAGCGTCGCCTAATGATGTGGTTATGTTTGGTTAACGAGGTTACTCAAGGCAGGAGGGAAGTTGTGAGGTTTGGACCGCTCGCTTTGAGGACAGACGTTGACCAGGAGGGGGCGCAGCGCTGTGATCGCCCAAACTTGCGGCAAGATTTGGAAACACGACCTTGTGGATCTGCTCTCATATTCTGGTAGGAAGATCACTCTGGAAAAAAAAACATTTATTTGCGGTCAATATTAATAACGACCCGTTTCGGTGGCTGAATGGTCTAGTGCGCTATTCTCGTAGTAGACTAGACTACCGGTGTAGGGGAAATCGAGGCTCGAATCTCGGTCGAATGTACTGGGAGATTTTTTCCCCAAAATGGTTTTCCACTCTTAACTCCACTCAAATGCGGATACACTTTCTATAAATATAATCTCATTGACCCTTAAAACCCTTTGCTTAATTCATACATAAGCGTATGACCCGAACGGGTAGTAAGACTTGGTGCAAAAAAATAAATTATGGTAGTTTAGTTATATGTATTTACACTTGTTCCAGTACTTAAATTTGGTGGCGTGCTTAAAACACCTTTTACGAAACGTTTCAGTCAAATGATAATTTGTTAAACTCTCACAACAGAAAGAAAACCTTTAAAAATAATTGAGAGTATTTTTTTTTGTCAGGGCAACTTGAAATTATGATGGATCCTATTCTAAAATTTGAGTGGCCACCCTGGAAAAACACCCAAGGTACAGCCGGTTGGGATTCGAACTCAGATCTTGACGGGCCCAATGGCGCGAGGGATACGACTATAGTACGTGTGCGATTACTTTTAATTGTATATAAAATAGAAAATACGGTTCTCGATGTCTCAAGAGTAGGAATGATAGCAAACTTAACTGCATTTTCATGAATTGAAATTGTAAAACCATTTAAAGTGAAGGGAATAAATACACCTCAAAGCACCCGACCCGGATTCTAAACCAGACCTCTGGCTAACCAAACTTGTCGATGTAGTAGTCGCCTTTGTTCGTTGATACTCGTTCTTTTCGGGTTGCTTCTGTTTCATACATGTATATTTAATGCGTCTTATGGGTTCGTAAATCACCCGATGGTTACCCGACAAATAACACCTAACTTAGGTAGGTAATACAGCTAGAACCAGACGTCTTAAGAGCCCGTCTCACCCCACAGATAACACCTAACTTAGGTAGGTAATACAGCTAGAACCAGGCGTCTTAAGAGCCCGTCTCACACCACAGATAACACCTAACTTAGGTAGGTAATACAGCTAGAACCAGACGTCTTAAGAGCCCGTCTCACCCCACAGATAACACCTAACTTAGATAGGTAATACAGCTAGAACTAGACGTCTTAAGAGCCGTCTCACTCCACAGATAACACCTAACTTAGGTAGGTAATACAGCTAGAACCAGACGTTTTAAGAGCCCGTCTCACTCCACAGATAACACCTAACTTAGGTAGGTAATACAGCTAGAACCAGACGTCTTAAGAGCCCGTCTCACTCCACAGATAACACCTAACTTAGGTAGGTAATACAGTTAGAACTAGACGTCTTAAGAGCCCGTCTCACCCCACAGATAACACCTAACTTAGGTAGGTAATACAGCTAGAACCAGACGTCTTAAGAGCCCGTCTCACTCCACAGATAACACCTAACTTAGGTAGGTAATACAGCTAGAACCAGACGTCTTAAGAGCCCGTCTCACCTCACAGATAACACCTAACTTAGGTAGGTAATACAGCTAGAACCAGACGTCTTAAGAGCCCGTCTCACTCCACAGATAACACCTAACTTAGGTAGGTAATACAGCTAGAACCAGACGTCTTAAGAGCCCGTCTCACTCCACAGATAACACCTAACTTAGGTAGGTAATACAGCTAGAACCAGACGTCTTAAGAGCCCGTCTCACCTCACAGATAACACCTAACTTAGGTAGGTAATACAGCTAGAACCAGACGTCTTAAGAGCCCGTCTCACCTCACAGATAACACCTAACTTAGGTAGGTAATACAGCTAGAACCAGACGTCTTAAGAGCCCGTCTCACTCCACAGATAACACCTAACTTAGGTAGGTAATACAGCTAGAACCAGACGTCTTAAGAGCCAGTCTCACCCCACAGATAACACTTAACTTAGAGAGGTAATACAGCTAGAACCAGACGTCTTAAGAGCCCGTCTCACCCCACAGATAACACCTAACTTAGGTAGGTAATACAGCTAGAACCAGACGTCTTAAGAGCTCGTCTCACCCCACAGATAACACCTAACTTAGGTAGGTAATACAGCTAGAACCAGGCGTCTTAAGAGCCCGTCTCACAGATAACACCTAACCTAGGTATGTAATACAGCTAGAACCAGACGTCTTAAGAGCCCGTCTCACCCACAGATAACATCTAACTTAGGTAGGTAATACAGATAAAACCAGACGTCTTAAGAGCCCGTCTCACCCCACAGATAACACCTAACTTAGGTAGGTAATACAGCTAGAACCAGACGTCTTAAGAGCCCGTCTCACTCCACAGATAACACCTAACTTAGGTAGGTAATACAGCTAGAACCAGAAGTACATATTTATAATCGCAGGTGTCTATTGACGTTTTGGGAATATATATTAACAAGCCAAATGAAAGTTTGTCAATTATTTTAATTACAAGTGGATGAAAGTACAGACATAGACAAGAATTTGGAATAGTTTATACTTTATACAAATCATAATAAAAAAAAAATTGTTTCGAGAAGAAAAAAATCTACTGAAAAACCGGTCCCGTAACTTAAGTAGTTAAAGACTGAGTGAGACCTGTCTATCAACAATTTACGCGTCCTCTTTGCTGGTCCTTTTGTCTGAGGCTGAGCGTCGCGCTGGTTTTAATTAATGGACGTCATGTCCAACACACAACCCCTAGTAAAGGGTGTTTGGGGTTTGAACAACCCCCTTGCAGTTTGCGTTTCCCAAAGGATAAATGAATTCAACCTCCTCTGTTGTTTGGGGGAGAGGGGGTAAAAGTACAGGGTAAAAGAGACCAAACAATGGCGATGCTCTGGTCCTTTTGTCCTGTTAGTGGCCGTCCCGGTGTTTTAATACATGAGACTAAACGTATTAAAGAAAAATTGAGTCTTACTGTGGTGATGTATGGGACGTGAGTTAAGGGCAGTGTTTTTGAGGGTTTTGTAGCGATTTTTTTGTTTCGCTAAAATAAATAAAATGTTGCTCCTGTACAGACATTAAGAGTTTTAACTCGACTTCCCCCGTCATCAGCAAGCCAGAAACTTGACTTTCCCCGTCATCAGCAAGCCAGTCTAACACGAGGCAAGCCAGAAACTTGACTTCCCCCGTCATCAGCAAGCCAGTCTAACACGAGGCAAGCCAGAAACTTGATTTCCCCCGTCATCAGCAAGCCAGTCTAACACGAGGCAAGCCAGAAACTTGACTTCCCCGTCATCAGCAAGCCAGTCTAACACGAGGCAAGCCAGAAACTTGATTTCCCCCGTCATCAGCAAGCCAGTCTAACACGAGGCAAGCCAGAAACTTGACTTTCCCCGTCATCAGCAAGCCAGTCTAACACGAGGCAAGCCAGAAACTTGATTTCCCCCGTCATCAGCAAGCCAGTCTAACACGAGGCAAGCCAGAAACTTGACTTCCCCCGTCATCAGCAAGCCAGAAACTTGACTTCCCCCGTCATCAACAGGCCAGTCTAACACGAGAGTGACGTCTTAGACCATGCTGCCACCAAAGTGCGTCCCTGTTTTGAGTAAACATTCCACTACTCGATTGATGATCACCTGAAATGCTCCAAGTAATCAGATTTTTGGGTCTGACAGTACCGAACCTATAGTAGGATGTTGGCGGAAGAAACTTCTAGAAAATACAAACTTGGTTTACGGTCGACTTTGATAACCTTTTATTAGTGTAATTTTATAGGTATTCATTCATGCTATCAGATATGTTTGTTCCCGTGAAAGGTGACCTGGTGGTCTAGGGGTAAGGTGTCAGACTTCTGTGCTGGCGGCCGGGGTTCAATCCTCGGTCCCGGCACAGATTTATCTGATTACCAAACCCTTCCTTCACCTTCTGACAAGACATCTTGTGAATGTGGGGAATGCCAGGCCTCCACCGTGGTTCGGATTCCACGTTAAACTGTAGGTCCTCCATTTCATCTCACAATCACCTTACCATTACACATTAGCGTAAGTGCGTGCAACCCGAACGGGTAGTAAGACGCGGTGCTAATAATAATAATAATAATAATAATAATAATTTTCCCGTGAAAATTAGACTGCATATCATCATGAGCGCCAATAAATGGATGCTAAGGAGTGCTTTAGCTCCTCTTATCACTCTGAAATACTTTTATTTTGTTACATTTTTATGAAAAAAATCAAATTAGTGTATTTGGGATTTGTCTGCAATTTGCTTCTTACAACTTTGAATCAACATTATTCCAAATAACAGAGATACAAATTTTGAAATGTAAATCTCCTCAAATTCCTTCTTCAACAGGTTTCTTTTCAATGGGTTCAGCACCAACTCGATTTTATTTTTTTTGTAAATGTTTTCGTGAAAATTGGTTCATGAGACTCATAGGTCATAATTATGTTAAAACGTTCTAAAATTCCTTCCTAGAATGTTAAAAAGAACATCCCTAACATTTTCTCTAGATGAGGTTTGGTGCAACACCCATGGTGGATGGGACTCCAATCCACCTCCCCCATTTGATAAACCCACTTGGACTTCCTTGTATATCGTGTGTGCCGCTAGCTACAGTAGCTCCATGGCTTCTTTGGTGCTGACTGACAGCTCACAGCTGACTGTCTACATTTAGGTATATACCTAAATTTTGACAGTCAGAAGTGACAGCTGCTAAACACATCTTTTTGCAGATCATATGGTTCGGCGTAGGGATACATAATTTGGTCTGGACACTTTTAAAAGCTTTTAGCTGTCAGCTGTGAGCTGTCAGTCAGCACCAAAGAAGCCACGGGGCTACTGTAGCACTTGCGTGGCCACTATCTTGCTCGTGAAAGGCCGGTTGGGCTCGTAGTTCTAGATCGAGGGGGGGGGGGGGGGGTTCTGGGGGGTCAACTAATTTGAAGAGACCGAACGGAAATCGAACTTGCGGGTGCAGTGCTGGCGATTCACAGAGATGTCTGAATTTGAGACCTGTTTCGACAGTAAGAGGTACAAGGTTGCGGTACAGGATTGGACCAAAAACTTATTCTGTCGATATTTTTATGCCACTTGATACTATTTTTTTGATAGATATATATTTTTAAATAATTTGGGACTCTTCCAAGCTAGTCACCTGTGGGTAGAGTTGAGGAAGGTAGAATTTAACGGAAATTTATCCGCACTCACGTGGAAGGGGGGAGTATGAAAGTATCACCCTAATACACCCGTCCGACATTCAAACCCTGACCTAACTGGTAATTTAGACTATAACGAAGCAAATATAGTGGTTATGTAAGTTGTTTGGCGTGGTATAGGGTTGTGAAAAATTCCTTCCCACAATGCCACCGACCGAGATTCGAACTCGAACCTCCTTGTCACGTCGGTCTATTGCGACTCTTTGACCGCGTACCCGTCAGGTGTGGTTCTGGTATTCTTCTGATGATACAAGAATATCATTTATAGGATTTGTTTGAACGATACAGCAATTCACACTTAGTATGTTGACTCATGATGTATTGTAACGCAAATTTAAAAAAACAGCTGACTTTTAATCAGATAATTATCAGTTAATATTTTATTTTATAGTTGATAAATATATTTTTTGGATCATTGTCACGCTGTGTGTGACACAATCCAAAACAACGATACACACGGGTTTACATTAACGGGTCTGTTCAAATCTCCTCCCAACGGCCTAGCTGGCCGAGTAGAGATGAGTTTAACTCTTTAGCAGAACAGCTCGCGTCGACGAGGCAGGAAATCTTGTGGTTGGCTTAAAGCTCGTCACGTGACCACGTTTCTGTTCTGCGATTGTTTTTTTCGGCAAACGCTTGAATCCACGATTAGGATGGGTTCACAAGTTCGCCGATAAACTAGCGCAGAACAGAAACGCGGTCACGTGACTAGATCTAAGCCAATCACAAGATTTCCCCGGACTTCCAGTTCCGAGTTATCCTCACAAATTTGTTTGGTCCGTCTTGTTTTGACTCTCGGCTGCTGTCCCTCTGAAGGTTTAAATTGGATTCCATTCAACCTTCCACTCGGTGTGTCCGCCGTGCATTCCTGATGAGTTGGTCGTTAATTTGTGTGCATTGACAGTCGGGTCGGTCTGTCTGTCTCCTTCCTGCACCCTTAACGCTTCGTTTCACTTGTTCCATTGCATGATGGGGAATTGTCTGATTTCATCTCCTCGCTCGGCTTTGTGTTTTTGTTTATTGGGAAAAAGACCCATTAGGAACCATATTGTGTATTGATTTGAGTGATGCTATTATACACGAGCTATGGATTTGTTGAGGCCGTAGATCATTCCCGACCGACTCCAAAGCCGAACTTTTTTTGTTGTACTTTCCCATATAAATAAAGTGTTGTGTTCGTGAAAATGTTCTACTCCGAGATGATGACGTTTTATACTAATCATCATTTCCCGTTTACATCATTGTATCGGGTCTGTTTGTTGACATTGTGACCCCCTCCCACTTTCCTCTATTCTGCTACCACTCCTTTTCTGTCTGCGAGTCGGTTCCTCTTGTGATCGCTATTCTTAATTGTATCTATCCATCTTATTCGTGGTCTTCTTCTAGCTCGTCTCTGTTCTTTTACTGCAGTTACCATCTTCTTAGAGCAGTGGGTCAAAATTCGCCCCCCCCCCCCTTCATTGAGAATGTGGTCCTCGCCGGATCCTGGAGGAAAACTAACGAGAAACCACCGATGGTAGATGTTGAATATCTGATGATTCAAATATATTTCTTTTAAAAGGTCACGATTGCATTTTAAGATGCGTTTATTTGATTAGTAAAAATATGTTTAAATATATATTTTAAATACTAAGTTGTTTTGTGAAAGTTTGCTCGCGTGGATATTTCTTAATACATTTTTGGGAAATAAACTTAAGTTGGCAATACAATTTGAAAGATTCTACCAAATAAAAATATAATTTATGTATAGATATTGAAAATGATTGTTTATTAAGTGTTTTTTGTAGGCCTATATTAAGTTGATGGGTTTATTAAATATATCTTCGACCAGCGGCGCAAACTGATGATCAGATTGAGCTCTAGGGATGAATCACGTCGGACCGCCCTGGTCTAAGGGAACTGTATGGTTACTATTGGGAAACAGCGTTGTCATTCACTCAAGTTTGGCAACGCTGGTTAGTCGAGGTTGCCAATAGCTTCTTACCCCGCTACACCATCTTAAAACATAACTGAGAGCGAGGAGATTTGGCAACAGTTTGGTCCATAAAACTTGCAGTTCTCTCAGCATGATATTGGATGTATCGTCTATTCTCTTCATATGCTCATACCACCGAAACCTTGACTTCTCAATTATCGCTTTCTTGATATAGTTCCTTTCTTGTGTTGTATTTATAAATCCATCCTTCCGTGTATTACCCATAATTCCTTCTAGAATTCTTACCTCTGCAGCCTGTATTCTACTCCATTCCTTAGAAGTTGTTACGCGAGTTTCCGCTGCATCTGTTATAGACTAATTGCTACATATCAATAATTTTATGGTTTTATGTAGCCCCAAACTAAGAAGAAGAAAAAGGGTGTTACTAATTATACTAATGCGTAAAGGATGAGGATGGTTGAGTTTAGAGGAAGTGTACTCGCATTTGCGTGGAGAGAGAGGTGAAAACTACCTTCAGTACACCCGACCGGGATTACGAATCCCGATCTACCCGTCATCGACAAACTAGCTTATTGCGAGAGTAATGCCTTAAACCATTCGACCACTGGACGCACTTGATTTTCGGAATAAGGTATATCTGTCAGTCTATCTACACTAATTGTGGAACAACCTGTAATCCCATTCAACTCCTCACCATTAACCTAACCTAAGCTAACCTGACCTAACCTCCATGTTCCATTCTGAACAAAGTCATTATGAATTTGATTTCTACCCCGCAGTTCGTGTAAGGGTATTTTACCTATCTCGGATGAGTTGTTCCGAAATTCGTATGCACCGCGATCACCAAAGTACGTATAAAGACTGTTTATTTTTGTATAAAATAAAACGAAAATGCCTCCCTTTAGCTTTGGCCATATGAACAAATGAAGCTATGGATTAATTTGTCCGCAGCGTGACAGGGTAATACGGGGTACAGAAACGTTCAACGTAAACATTAATTATTGAATTATTGAGTGTGTGTTATCCCGATCGGCCACACAAGGGGAAAGGTGTTTTTTTATCCGCTTCCGTTCATCTGGGATACGAGCCATTTAAACAGAACAAACAAACTGGTTTTATTTATTTTAAAGCTACTAGCTGCTTCGTTGCGGTAACTTTGCAAAGTAGTTTTAATAGCTGTAAATTTAATTCATCTCGGTAGAAGAAAAAACACCTTCGAACTGTTTAGTGTGTATGTCCAGTGACAGACAGACAGACAGACAGACAGACATGGAGGATGGATAAAATTGCAAAACCCGCTTCTTTTTTTTTTTAGGTTTGGGACCACAAAATGTAAAGACTCGTCATACGATCATAATTTTTCTTTTTTATTCACTTAAGTCAACAACCCGAAGGTTTTGATTTCCATCCACCTGTAGATGGGCATGAACTCAGCCTTTCGGCTGGTTAGTGCTACCTGCACCATCCGGTAGAAACTTTATTTACTTTGGGAGTTCAGAAAGTGTGTTGGCTTCCCCGTTGCCTTCCACATTGAGTTTATATGAGTGAGCGTGAAGGGTCTACCAATTTTTGCAGGTAAAGGTATCTTCACACACCTTATAGGTTTCTCTTACATGTGTAATGTAATTGATTTGCCCCTGAAAAGTATGTGAAAGCATTGACAATAATATCGTCCTAATTTTATAAACGTATCTTATTTCATTTAAATTATGTAGTATATTAAATGGCGCTTAAAGCACTTCTTCTTCTAGGAAGGCAAAAGCCACTGATCAGTGACGTCACGCACGTGACACCAGCTAAGTCATGTTGACAATATATATATATATTTCAAATAATAACTTCCTCTTCTCGAAGGTTCGAAGAGAGATTTTAAAATGTAATTTGAGTCATTTTCCGGCTCTCGAAGCTTCGAGTGACACAGAGATGTTTTTGTCTTGTATTTTGTTTTTCTAAACTAAACCTTCTCGAAGCTTCCATGAGCAAGGGATATATACGAAGAATGGTGCAACGTAAAGGCAGTTGGTGTCCAATACTGACAGAACTCACTTGGGCACTTGGCGTCCAGCAACACCTGTCCGCGCTCATACAATAGGCTGCGTATATATTTCAACGACATGATCTATTTTCACATTAAATAAACAGATTCAGAAAATAAAAACATGTCAAGAATAATAAGTGTTTATTAATTATAATTCTTCAACTGGCGTCCATCGCGGCAGTAAAATATCAGAACAACATAATTGGCGCACAACGTAGGGACCAGTATTCCAGAACGTTTCACATGTCACAATCGACATGGGACCGACGGCTTTATTTCCACACCGAAGGAAGTTGTGCTACGGGTGTTTTGTCTCCCAAGAAAAATCCGTTGACTTAGGCTGAGTTTGAACCCACGAACATCTGCTCCTAAGGCTAGCACTTTAACCATAGACCACCGAGGACTACACTTTTATCTATAGGAGAAAGTAAATATATGTACAGTGTTCATTACTGAATATTTGACGCCTCTAATTGTGAAATATCACACCACGTGACACTCAGGCGCTTGTCATCCCTCGTTCTAGAGTGATTGATTTCATGCCGTGACAGAATCGGTCGCGTAATGGACTCTTTTTTTTCACTTTATTTATGGCCTCTATCTTGATGACCGCTGGTTGATGGAGAATTGGGCTTTTTTGTTATTAGCAGATGAAAACAAATTAAAGGTACAAAGGGGGGGGGGGGAAGAGAGGAAAGTCACATTCACACACATTTTAAAAGACAATTTTTATATCTCAAACCCCATGATGACCCCCCCGAGCAAATATTTTTTTGTAACTACACAACCTAAATTTGGAGGTGTGTTTGGATTATGAATGACAAAACGAGTGTTGCACGGTGTTATGATTAGCTATTATTATTATTATTATTATTATTATTATTATTATTATTATTATTAGCACCGCGTCTTAATACCCTTTCGGGTTATACGCAATTACGCTAATGTGTAATGGTAGGGTTATTGTGAGATGAAATGGAGGACCTACAGTTTAACGTGGGATCCGAACCACGGTGGAGGCCTGGTATTCTCCACATTCACAAGATGTCTTGTCAGAGGTGAAGGAAGGGTTTGGTAATGAGATACATTTGTGCCGGGACCGAGGATTGAACCCCGGAATCCAGCACAGATTTCCGACACCTTAACCCTAGACCACCAGGTCATCTATTAGCTATTAAACAAATAGAATAAAGGCGCTGACCACATAAACAGTGTCAGTATACCAGAGGGGGAAACCAGGCCAGGCGGCAGAATAAAGAGTGGTGTGTCCAGCAATCGAGGCTGACTATTCATCATCGAGTGTAGGGGGTCACTCTGCCCGTTTTGGGGGCTACGCGGGCTAGGACGCCGGCACATCAGTACTTGTATCTAAGGGCTTCCACTCGAGCCCAGGGAACTGGGGTTCGGACACCGTGTAGGATTACTAAAGAGGTCAGACAGGCCATTGTTTATTTCTTACAATACTTCGTTCTCTCAACTATTTTCCAAATAATTTTTCAAGTTCTTTTTATATCTCCAATATCACTATCATCATCACCTTTGTAATAGACATATCCTCGGTCACAACACCTCCTGACAACCATAGGTTCACATCTTGGACAGGTAGGTGTTGGTGACATTTAAAAAAAATAAAATATGACAGACCTCTTTTAACCACTATATAAAGTACATTAGAAAGGTTTCGTGATTGCTTAACAGATGGCAGCACTAATCAAATTGAGTTAAAATTGGACCTTCCCCCTTTTCCCTACACTATTAGGCAACACATTTACAGCTGATTTTAATTTGCGCCGCTGGTTTAAGGCGTCAAACTCTCAATAGGCTCGATTTCCAAGACAATAGAAAGGAGGGGCTCGAATTCCGGTTGGTTGTAGTGAATGGTTTCTATCCGCTTCGGTGTGTGAACGGTACAAGGCGTCACTCTCGCGTTATACCGGACTGCCGATGAGGAAGATATCGGGGTTTGAATCCCGGTTGGGTCTTCTGAGGGTGTTTATTTTTTAATGGTATCCCACTCTCCTTCCACTCAAATGGGGGTAGATTATCTCTAAAATGCTTCCTCCCTCATTTCTAACCCATTAGAGTAATTATTAAATATGCGTATAACCTGAACAGGTAGTAAGACGCGGTGATATAGTTATTTCTGTGTGCTCGTCTTACTAACAAGCTTGCTCAGGCTGTTTTATTGATCACTGGCTATAAATTCCAAGAATATGATACTTCCTAGAAAATGTTTTATACTCTATTTCTCTCTCCCTTTACCTCCGCCTTTTGAGCTTTTTATAACATTTATACTAAGTTTCTTATTCGGTTGGAAAAAAAAAGTTTATTCGTAAGAAAATAGAGGTGTTTGTTCTATAGTTAAGCTAAACACATGTGTACTAAGTACGTTGATGTGTTAGGGAGGAAGAAGGTTGAATTCGGAGGAACTGTACCCGCATTAGCGTGGAGGGAGAGTGGAAAATTACTTTTGGGGGGGGGGGGGGAAACCACCCTCATTACACCCGGCCGGAATTCGAACTCGGATCTTTCGGATTTGCAACTTTCACTTTTGATAGATATTATCAATGCCTATAAAATAATAATAATAACACAATGGCGTCAGCCTGCAATCGAGTCATACCGACCGAGCGGCCGCCTTCTTTTGGCGAAGACAGTGCCAACTTATGTTGATAGAGGGTGTCATGTGGTCAACACAACGATCCTTCCTGCCGTTAATTTCAGTTTTCTATACCGGAGCCGCTACTTTATTAAATTAAAGTTGTTCCTCATTTGTCCTCAAGAAGCTGACCCACTTCTTCTAAGAAAACTTGGAAGCGTCGGGGATCGAACCCGGGACCATCTAGTTGGAGTATTTATTTTATTTTCAGAGTTTACAGACCCGGTATCTTATAAACTTTAAATCCGGGCCTCTTTTCCACATAATTCTGACTTTACTTTTCCAATTACAATATGAATTTTTTTTAAATTATAAAACAGGTTTTGGCTCTTAATTTAATTGAAATTCAATCCCCCCCCCCGCCATCGGTGGGCCCTACGCAGTGCCCGGGATTTCACTCCCTAGTCCGCCAAACGCCCGAAAGAGGCGGGCATCCCCCTATCCGCCACCTGAGGGACCCGAGACCTCTGGATCCTTAACCAGTCTGACCATTAGACCACAAGAGACGGTAATATCAATAATAATAATAATAATATTATAGGAAAATGTTATCAATGTTGGTCGCCATCAAAAAATATGTTTGTATTTTTAAAGTTTATAGGCCCTATAATATTTGTACTGCAGAAGCAGTTCCTTGAAACAATCTTGTAGCTCTCCACGAACGTATCACATTTCATATATATTCATGACGTGGTTCCTTCTCCCTTATATGTTTCAGGTGTAGTGACGCGATGGACAATCAATGAAGAGACTATAACTGGCGCTCAATACCTCCAAGGTCAAGCTGATGTAAGTATCTTGTGCTACTATTAATTATTCAACAATTTGGGAGAGTCAACGCCATCTCTCTTTGAGACATCTGGGCCTCCCCCCCGTGCGAGAGAGTTAAGGTGTAGGTACATTCACCGTGGGCCGGTTCTTGTGAACTAGGCTTAGTTTTGGGATGGAAGGAAAGGCCGGTTAAGCTCCGTATGTTTGCATGTGTTCTTTTTTTATGACAGACATTTTTGGGCCAAAATAATCAAAAATATTGCTCCCGTAGATATGCTTAATTTTATATACATATAATATCTACAGGATACTTTAAATTATAAAGGTGCAAACTACTAAAATAACGAAACTTAAATAAAAATGATGAATAATTTCAAATAGTTTGTATTATGAATACATAAAATTCAGTTTACAGATCAAGAAACATGTGCAGTACAGGTCCATATCGATGATTACTCCAAAAATATATTTTAATAAAAATAAAACAAATATGAAAGCTGAAATTTGTTTATAAAAAAAGCTGCTAAGTACCTCATTAGCGCCAACTGGTGCTTTGCCACTTTCACAACAGGTTACTGCAGAATTCTCTGAGCTCTTACTTTGCTAAGTATGGAATCAAGGCTCTTAAATATTTTACTTTTCTTCATCTGAAATTGATAACTTTGAATGAGTGCGGAACTAATTCTTTCACGCTCTTTCTTTTTTTTTTTTTTTTTTTCAAAATCTTGATCTTAAAAATCTCTACGTCACTGTTACCTTTCTTTCAAACTAACTGTGGGTCATTCCAGACTATATTTCAACAAATTTATATTAAACTAATTGCCGCACAATTATTTATTTATTTTTTAATGTTTTGCACATTTGTTTAGACATGTTTAGAAAGTTCAAAACAATTTTTTTAATCCTCACCGTTTAGGGGGAAGTCCCTAGATGGTGCTCGGAACACTTCTATTTTTGCGCAAAGTGCTATAACTTTTTTCCCCAATTGAGAAAATTCAAAAATTCTTAAAACACTTTACTCAGAAAAAAAAATCTGGTTGTTTTGGGGGTTTTAAACTTAATTTTCTGATGCATTTTTGAAATTTTATTGAAAGTAAAATTTTAATATGAAATTTGCATTTTTTCAATTTTTGAGCCAAATTTTCACTGGGAAGTTCGCAAAACAGTCAAACTTTTTTTTTTTTCACAAGAACCATGGTACCAGTAGATCTTACATAAGGTGAGAAAACTGGAGTGTTTTGAGCCCTTCCAATGTAACCCCCCCCCCCCCCCTTAATATCTAAAGGGTGAGGAAGACTGAAAATCAGGCAAGAAAGTTACCTGGTTGAACATAATAAATTTTATTGAGAGAAAAACAACATTACAATAATTAAGAGACACAATCCGTGCGTGAAGCGCACATCTCCATTAACCATCGGAGTCTATTAGATAACATTAGTAAACAAACGTTAAACCTCCTTAGGGGAGTCCAAAAACGACACTAAACGTGTCGGGCCCAAAATCAAATAACTCCCAGTTCGGGATGCTAACATTTATGAACCTTAGCCCCTTGGTCGGTTTAACCTGCTAGTATTATATACAGAATAGGATGTACGGCATAACCGTAACCCCCGCGCATCAGTTACCGCGCTAAGTTTAAACATAAACATATAAAGACGCATGAAGCAAACATGGCGTCACTCCAATCCAATGAGCCCCAAATGCAAAAGTAAGCTAAGTAACTTAATCACCTCCAGTATTTAATCCGATAAATAAAGCCGAGTTTAACCACAGACGAATAATATGTGAATTATTACAAGTCGGGTTTCGAACCCGGGCGCACAGGCAAACTTTCAGTGCTCTAACAGTATACAACAATTTACTTAAATAACTAACAAATAAAGTTTGGGTTTGGACCCCAAATTTAGGCGGGTGACGAAGGGCGACGGCCTCTCTACATGCGCGGTAAGCGCATGGCATTGCAAGTTTCAACAATATCTTTCTGGTTCTTAAAACCTTATTAATTTTGACAAGTATACCCCCCATGACGCCGAAACCGTAATTTTGATATATTTATAATAATCCCCAAGACCTAGGTCGCCGTTCTCACCTCTTATTCCCAAGAAGGTGGGGTAGTAAGTGCTCTTACGTTCCCGGCGTAGCCGTATATATACAAAATATAGTTCTCAGAGTGGGGGCAGGATAGAAGGAGATGGAAGGTAGGAGTAACAAACAATGGAGGGGACGCGTTGCTTCGAGAACAATATCGAAGCGCCTAGACGCTGCGCGCGACCGGAGACGGAACTTTCTTCTTTCTTCGGCTGGCTGGACACGTGTTCGGCTCTTGCAGACGGTCAAGTCGGGCGCGTCGCTCAGTAAGTTCAGAATTACTTCGGAGAGCGGAGGTCAGTGATTGTGATTTTTGTGCTGTGCGATGGTCTTCCGAGAGCGGCCCCCGGGTTGGTGAGTGTTGACCCATTGATATTTGGTGTAACTCGTTACACCAAGATTTTGATGAAAATGGGAAATTTTTTGATTTTGCCGTTTTTTGAATAGCAATATCCCCATTGGGGGACAGAGTAAAAATATGAATTGTATATCACAAAGACTCCTATTTGCTAAGAACATCATACCAAAATTTGATCATTTTGTTCTATAGAATAAGACAATTTTATGAGCTTTGGGTTATTTCATTATTTAAATTTACTTATTTATTTTGTCCAGAAGAATTGTTTTGTAATTTAAAAAAATGTAAAGATATAGACTGAATCACCCCCTTTTATCCCACCTTAACCAGCGACAGTAAAAGCGATGCCACGCACTAGGACTGGTGAAAACAGGGAATTTTGAAAGACATAGGAAAAAATACTGGAATATTTGTTAATTTGGGACATTTAACTGACGGTTTAAAACAATATGTCTTTGGATTGATGAAAAGGTGAATTGAAGGATTAAACACGCTGTTTCAAACATGTCTTATTATCTCGTAAACAAGGGTTGCTGAGCGACAGATGTATTTCTCCCCTTCATTCTTAAATAATCTTGTTTTAAACATACGTTACATGACTTCACATATCAGCAATCACGAATTTAAAAACTGTAAAAAGGGGAAGGGGGGCACGTATATATTGAATGAAAAAAAATTTCCCCTTCTTTTAGGGGCGTAGCTAGGATCCACTGTGTGTGTGTGTGGGGGGGGGGGGGGGTTGTGTGCTCTCAGTTGCAGCAGCAGAGAGAGAATTTGTGGTTTTTGGGGGAGGGGGGGGAGTAAAATAATAGGTCTTGAAATGCTTAAATGTAATTGTTCCAAACCCTTATAAAGTATGTATTTATTTAAATACGTTTAACCAAAAAATTGTATGATAATGCTTATGTTACAATGTTGAACCGGCCAATTTATAAACGTGAATTGAAGTCAAAGTGAACAATAGAAAATCGCACAATTGCACTCTGACAGATGATTTATTCCTATTAGATTTGAACACAATGGATTTGCTGTTCAGATGAACACACAACTCACAATTATAATATATTTAACTAACTCATGACATAATTATTTTAATGATAAATCATATTAATTATTATATGTATTAGATAAAGTTGAAATAAAGTTTTAAAATGTTTGATTTTTTTTTTTTTGCTTAGAAATACTACTACCCGTTCGGGTTGTACGCACCACGTGCATTTACGGGGATAGAGAATGGGAAATCATTTAGAAAAAAACTTTCTCAGTATACCCAACCGGGATTGAACTCCGATATTCCTGTAATCGGCAATCTAGTCTATTGTTAGGAGTAGCGCCTTAGACCATGTGGCCACCAAGATGGGTTTTTGTAACTTTTACCCGTAACCGTATAATAATATTTGTGAAGATTTGATTAAACTCTCAAATCTGTATTGTATTTTCTTTTTAAACCAAAAATGTGGCTTGGCCCTATCTCGTCTCGACCTTCTCGATTGTACTTCGAAGTCTCGAGCTTCTCGATTGTACTTCGAAGTCTCGACCTTCTCGATTGTACTTCGAAGCGAATGACGTGGAAGCAAACTAATGGTGCTACGTATACAATTAGTTTTACTTGATAGCGAAGCTAAACTATTGATCGATTCAATCTCCAAGCTTCGTTAGTAATGCATAAATAACTGTACATACAAACTTTAGCTTTCTCAAAATTAATAATATAGTAAAATGTTATCATTGTTGAACGTAAAACAAATATGAAGGGGAAATGGGGAAAGCCACATTATACATTCTTGGGGGGGGGGGGTTGTTTTTAACAACCCTCTCCAGCTAGATTGTACAGTAGAATCGTGTTAAAAAGGCCGGCTCAGAACAACAAAAACCCTTTCAATATAGATTAAATGTTAGTTACATTTTATTTTTCATAAAGAAAGAGTAATGTGTGGAATTTTTCATCCTCATGATAATTTATTAATACTAACGTATTATATGCCCCATAACTAAAGAAAGTGGTTCTAACAATTTGTCTGTACCATTCTATATCCTCCCAAGTTTTCACACTCATAGTTTCCTCTCCGTTCTTTATCCTCCAAGTTTTCACCACTAATAGTGTCTCTCCGTTCTTTATCCTCCAGTTTTCACCACTCATAGCTTCCTCTCCGTTCTTTATCCTCCAAGTTTCCACACTAATAGTGTCCTCTCGTTCTTTATCCTCCAAGTTTTCACCACTCATAGCTTCCTCTCCGTTCTTTATCCTCCCAAGTTTTCACCACTAATAGTGTCCTCTCCGTTCTTTATCCTCCAAGTTTTCACCACTCATAGCTTCCTCTCCGTTCTTTATCCTCCAAGTTTCCACCACTAATAGTGTCCTCTCCGTTCTTTATCCTCCAAGTTTTCACCACTCATAGCTTCCTCTCGTTCTTTATCCTCCCAAGTTTTCACCACTAATAGTGTCCTCTCCGTTCTTTATCCTCCAAGTTTTCACCACTCATAGCTTCCTCTCCGTTCTTTATCCTCCAAGTTTTCACCACTAATAGTGTCCTCTCCGTTCTTTATCTCCAAGTTTTCACCACTCATAGTTTCCTCTCCGTTCTTTATCCTCCAAGTTTTCACCACTAATAGTGTCCTCTCCGTTCTTTATCCTCCAAGTTTTCACCACTCATAGCTTCCTCTCCGTTCTTTATCCTCCCAAGTTTTCACCACTATAGTGTCCTCTCCGTTCTTTATCCTCCAAGTTTTCACCACTCATAGTTTCCTCTCGTTCTTTATCTCAAGTTTTCACCACTAATAGTGTCCTCTCCGTTCTTTATCCTCCAAGTTTTCACCACTCATAGCTTCCTCTCCGTTCTTTATCCTCCCAAGTTTTCACCACTAATAGTGTCCTCTCCGTTCTTTATCCTCCAAGTTTTCACCACTCATAGTTTCCTCTCCGTTCTTTATCCTCCAAGTTTTCACCACTAATAGTGTCCTCTCCGTTCTTTATCCCCCAGGTAGCGACACCGCGGCTGGTTTATTCTTCTCTCCTTGGTTTCGGAACAACCCCCACCCTCCCCCTCTTTTTTTTTTATCGGGCTTGCTGTTTGGTGTCGTGTCGAGAGACGATTTGATTTGCCCGCGCTCAAAGAACAAACTGCCCTCCTAAAGATGCTAATCCCGAAATTACGTAACGATGATTTACACCCCTTTTACACCCCACCCCTCTCTTTCGCCTGCTCTGTTTCATCACAACAACAACAACAACAAGGGTGACCTGGTGGTCTAGTGGTAAGGTGTCGGACTTCTGTGTTGGGGGTCCGGGGTTCAATCCTCGGTCCCGGCACAGATTTATCTGATTACCAAACCTTTCCTTCTCATCTGACAAGATTTGTATTAATCACAACTTGTGAATGTGTGGAATGCCAGGCCTCCCACTGTGGTTCGGATCCCACGTTAAACTGTAGGTCCTCCATTTCATCTCACAATCACCCTACCATTAAACATTAGCGTAAGTGCGTATAACCCGAACGGGTAGTAAGACGCGGTGCCAATAATAATATAATGACTTTAGCGTTCTTCCCTTCAACGATTCAAAGTTTGGACTCGCCAGTCGAGCTCGCTGGCACTGGGCCAATATCTCCCCGTTTTATTTATATCACCATCTCACATTAGGCTTGTAAACAATCGTTTATGCTATGAATTGGCGCACCCAGGGGGCAGAGGAGACCTCCACCGCGAGGTCCTCCCTCCAACCCCTCTTTTCCCTCATCTTCTTTAAGACGGCAATTCTTTTTATTTTGTTTCGTAAGCATATTTTGATGTTACTTCCGTTTTATTGTAAGTTTGCTATGTAAATTGCGTCCCTCCCTAATCCTCCCTTAGTTAAATATAATAATACAAACTATTACGTTACACTTCCAACATTTATTTGAACATGACCATATTTTTCGTCTCTAATATAAAGCTCAAACCCACGAATGAAAAAAAAAAAGCAATAACGTAATGCGGAAACAATTATTTGTGTTGTTTATTTAATACTATGATGACTGTTTTGGTTTTTAGTCATGATCTAAAAAATATATAAATGGACCTTCGGAGTTAAACGTTAAAATATAATTGAGATGTTTTAAAAAAAATTCATTTAATAATGAACGGGTGGTCGAATGGTCTAAGGCGTCTCTATCGTGTTGGATTGGCCTGCCTAAGCTGGGGAGATTGGGGTTCGATAGCCGGTCGGGTCTTCTGAGAGTAGTTTTCCACGTTTCCTCCGTCATCCCTTATCTCATTAGTGTAGTTATTATAAACCGGACAGGTAATAAGACGCTATTGACAGTTGTCATATTTGACATCTGTAAGCATTTGTGATATTTTTTAAATGCTATTAACTATAGACTAGTTTTCTTCCGCTGGCAATATAATCATTTATAGACTACATTGTCCGTTCTTGGATTAATTCATCGAAACTTCCACTTACTCGGTAGCCCATACATCTCTTGCTGTGGGAGTGTCTGGTTCGATTCCCGGCTTGCACCCTTCCCCCCCTTCCCCTCAAATGGTGAGCTAAGGGACTCCCTTTTCACAGTGATAAATTGATTGGTGGACTGAGCGTTGTGTTTATTCTAGAAATCATTTAGTTTGCAAGTCGTTTTCGCATCATTTTGTTAAATACCCCTTTTTACAATTGCTCCCGTATTACTACCAGTCTGGAATATCCGGAATATTTACACTGATGGTAAATAGATGGCCCATGGTCACGCAAATGCGGGTACACCTAATACAGTTTTTAACCTACCTTGTCTCTTAACACATGATTGTAATTAATACGTAGGTGTATAACCCGGACGAGTAAGATGCGGTGCGAAAAAAAAGACTGTCACATTTAGAGGATGTGTACCAGCATTTTCGCGAAGGAAGAGTGGGGAGGAAAACGTTTAGGAAAAACCAACCTCGATACACAAGGCCGGTATTCGAACACCCTGACCTCCTTTTCCGACCAAGACGATGTTGACGCCTTGGTCCGCGTGCCCACCGCGCAACCTTGACTTCAATACGTCCTCCTTGAATATTAGACGGCGATTGTTGGGGTATGTGCGGTCTTTAAAGAGGACGAAGTATCGATAAAATCGATATTCTGGGGGGAGGGGGCAGACCTAAGGGGTTGAAGAGGGGGCACGGGGAGTTAATGCTACCAATAAACAAGTTGACCTACTTTTTATACCCCATACGTGAGAGGCGTGGTCAAACTAGAATTGTTTTCCAAAGGGGGATTAAGTTACGTAGTGTTTTGTTTTTCTTTTCAGCTTACTTTTTTTTTTCGTCATAGCATCTCACTACCCTTTCAGTTTATACGCTAATGTGTTAGGGATGAGGAGGGTTGAATTTAAAGGAGGTGTACCCCAATTTGCGTGGATGAATAGTTAAAGGTAATAAAACACTCACGTAAGACCCGACAGGGATTCGAACCCGGATCTTCCCGTCATCGGCAGTCTAGTCTATTGCGAGAGTAGCGCGTTAGACCAGAGGTCGGAAACTTTTGTTGTTGTGCCCCAATGTAATTATAAACTTACTAAAGATACAGCGATCAACCATCGTTTCTACACTCAACATTTGCTATATTTTTTATTCTCTAATTTATTTCCTTAAAATCAACCTTCTTAAAATACTTAAGCTATGTCTTCACCCTTTCACAAACAAAAATATATAAATAATTTCATAATAAACAGTTTTATGTTGTTATAACACTACTATTATAACAATATTATCCACTTCTGTGGTCGAATGGTCTAAGGCGTCAATCTTGAAATAATTTAATTTAGCAGCGCGTCTTACTACCCTTTCGGATTATACATTTAAGTATTAATTACACTAATGGGTTTAAGAATTGGGAAGTTTGAATTTAGAGGAAGTGAATCCGCATTGGCGTGGAAAACCATTTAGGTAAAACCACCCCAGCTAACCCGACCGAGATTCGAACCTTGATCTCCCCGTCCTTGGAATTTTAGCTCAACACGAAACTAGTGCGTTAGCCAACTACGCCAACGAGGTGTGTTATCTTGCAATAGACTGGGCTGGTGACAACAGGGAGATTGGGGTTCAAAAACTAGTTGGGTATACTGAGGGTTGTTTTTCTTAAATGATGTACCAATCTTCGCGTGAATGTTGGTACATTTCCTCTATATTGTTCCTTCCTTGTCCCTACCTCCTTAGCTTGTAATAGCTCGGATGGTTAATTAGAAGCGTTTGAAAAAAAATCTAAAGTCGGTTTATTTTATTTTTTAAAGAAACCCCAATTCCACCGTTTTTTCTGTCCATGCCTGTAATTGAACCCGTGACCCTTAGTAGGGTGACGCGCTGCACCTACTGCGTCAGTTGACCTCCCTATAACTACCCGGACCACTGAGTCTAGTCTATATTGTTCTTTGGAGATTGTGGGTCAAATATTGGACTTGACTAACTAAAGTCAACTTTGCTTTTATCTCCGTTGTTGACTATTCTTTGAATGAGGGTAGGTTGGGTGACCTGGCGGTCTAGGGGTAAGGTGTCAGACTTCTGTGCTGGCGGCCGGGGTTCAATCCTTGGTCCCGGCACAGATTTATCTGATTACCAAACCCTTCCTTCACCTCTGACAAGACATCTTGTGAATGTGTGTAATGCCAGGCCGCCACCGTGGTTCGGGTTCCACGTTAAACTGTAAGTCCTCCATTTCATCTCACAATCACTCTACCATTACACATTAGTGTAAGTGCGTGTAACCCGAATGGGTAGTAAGATGCGGTAATAATAATGAGAGTAGTTTTAAATTTCTCCGACGCTTTGTTCTTATTTCGATATATATATTTGATTGTCGTATCCAGCTATAATCATTTAAATTTACAAATACTTTGAGCCACTATGAAAAATACTGTTATATATATATATATAAATTTATTTGAGGTATTTAACCGACTGATTATATCAACTCCCGAGTATTTCTATGAGCGAGAGTGAAAGTACTTACCAATTTTGGCCGGGAAAGGTATTATCACATACGTTCCAGTGTTTTTTTACATCCACAGTCGATGAGACCGACGGATTTACTTCCCCTCCGAAGGAAGTTGTGCTACTTATTTTTATCGCTCATCCGTTGACACCAGCTGGGTTTGAACCCAAGAGCATCGGATCATTAGACGAGCACTTTACCCCAAGATGAAAAGTCCAAAAATCCACATATTTCGGTAGATAATTTAAATACCCGAATTCCCGTGAAACGGAGGGTAAATACAACTACTACAGGAACGTAAAATATATAATTGTATATCGAATAATGTTATTTAATAAAGGTCATAAGCTCCTTCAGGAATGATAGTTGTATAAAACGACTACGGACTAAAAAAACGCAGGGGACTAATTTATGTGACACCTGCTTTTACTATAACAGAAGCGTACAAGGTATACAGAGCATCAAAAGTGCACCATTGTTTGTAGTCTCTGATTATGGAAACATCGCTTCACAAACGACACACTCTCCATTTCACTTTTGTTGAGTTGAATTGCGTTTGCATCCTAACCAACCTAACCTAACCTGACCTAACATAATCATATAGTTCTATTGTAATTATTGTAAAGAATAATGGGCTGTTTACAATACATGTTTGCCATATTACCACGTTATAGATTTGTTTTTTTTCTTTGTATGTTCTATCTTCGTGTCTTTTTGATGTGAGATTTTTCTTTCATGCGCGTTTTCGATGTTCTCTGGTAAACAAATAAAAGAGGTTCTGGGAAGGGGGTTGGAGGACTCATCTTAATGGAGCGTTACCAGAATTGAATGCCGGCCCTCGAGCGAAGCACTTTGTTGTAACCCCGTCTACCTTGGGACGGTCGCTATGACGACCCCTCTGAGGTATTATACCCATTCCCACCTGGCCAACCCTATATTATGTTAGTTCCTCTGGAGGTTTTAATATATATTTTACCATTGAGAAAAGCTTTTTTCCTATTTGCTGAGTTTTACCCGTATATTATTTCCCCTCTTTTCCTTTGGTTCTCTTTGGAAACCATTTTTTAATGTTATTTTATTAATGAATTTCTACCATACGTTACAAAGGGGGAGGGGGGAGGAACCTCTGGATATATGATTTGGTTGCTCTATCTATGAAAGCGCTAAATAATATTTTCGTCATTCTGGTGTAAGTAAAGCTCACACAAATATTTTCATTTATACTGACTGAGTACATTAGGTTGATAACAAGCAGACACTAACGCTCTTTGGTAAATTATTAGCACCGCTTATGTACTAATTACGATAAATTTAATGGAAGTGTACCCGAATTTTTTGAAGGAAAGTGTAAAACTTTGTTTTTGTAAACTCACCCTCAGTACACCCGACCAAGATTCGAACCTCGATCTTTCCGTCATCGGCGATATTAGTGCCTCAGACTATGGGGCCACCGAAGCTGGTTGCTATGTATTACTATTATTATTACTCAGCACCGCGTCTTACTACCCGTTCGGGTTATACGCTTTAAGTACTAACTACGCTAATGGATTGGGAATTTGGAAGGTCGAATTAGAGGAAGTGAACCCGCATTTGCGTGGAGGGAGAGTGGAAAACCAGTTAGGAAAAACCACCCCCAGTTCACCCGACCGAGATTCGAACCTCGATCTCCCCGTTCTCGGCGGTCGAGCTCAACAGACTAGCGCGTTAGTCAACTACGCCACCGAGGCGGGTTGGTTGCTATGTAATATTAGTGTGTCTTAAAACGTAATTATTTTATGATCTACGGCAGTGGTTCTCAAACTGCGGGTCATGAACCGATTTTTGAAGTCTTGCGAAAAAATGTTTTGAAATTTGAAATTGAAAATATGAAAAAAACTAGAAAAGTAAACATAAAAAAGGGAAAAATAAAGAACATAATGTACGAACGAAAAAAAACAATAGTACAAACAAAATTAGATTAAAAAATCGTCTAAACTTTCCTCGTGATTATTGAAACTAGGTGGGTCGTGAAAGTTTGTCGTTCTAAAAATCTGGTCGCGTTTATAAAAGGTTTGCCAAGCACTGATCTACTGGTTACTTTTAGATTAGGAGTTCTAATCACAAGGTATTTTTTAACCATCCTATCTTATTTTCCCAGTGGGTTCTCTTTTCTTTTTATGGGTAGAAATTTGACACTAACTTTTGTGTCGTCACATAAAATTAAAGAAGCTTGGAAGACAAAAAATAAAAAAATAAAAATAATTCAGATTCTTTTGTATCTGATATCAAGAAATGTTACCTGAGTAACAGCAGCCCTTCGTAGCGTTTAAATCTACTCCCCCTCCTACCCACCCTCCTACTCCAGGAGTTGCATATTTCTATCCTTCCCGGAAATCCTATTTACACTAAGAAGTAGGGTTTAGAAAGTTGGGATTTAGAGCTAATGTACCCTTATTGAAGGAGAGGGGACGGCCATTTATTTAGGCTTGGTAAAAAAAACTTGGTACATTCGGCTGTAACTTGAAGCTTCGACGTTCACAGGCAAACCAGACAAAACGAGACCGACGCCTATTGTCTCCGTTCCCCTCGCCGTTGTGTGTACATAAATATTGTATCAGCAAAACTTTACTCTGCAGGTAGGACTTTTGGTTCGTACCTTGTCAAGTGAGCAAATGATGAGACATTCCACAAATTATGCTCTTCCTTCACCTCTGACAAGACGTGTATTAATCACAACTTGTGAATGTGGGGAATGCCAGGCCTCCACCGTGGTTCGGATTCCACGTTAAACTGTAGGTCCTCCATTTCATCTCCAATCAACCTACCATTACACATTAGCGTAAGTGCGTATAACCCGAACGGGTAGTAAGACGCGGTGCTAATAATAATAATAATAATAATAATAAACACAAATGATGCTAAATACATAAGTTCATGTGTGATGTGTTTTCAAAATCATTTTTTTTTTTTTTTAGAAATTCAAGGTAAAGATAGTCTTGGAACAATCTTAAAATTAAAAACTGTCCGAATTTAGTGTTGGTATCATATCAAAATGTATAAAAGAAGCTATAAAATTATTGGTCTCTCCAGCCTTTATATCTCATTTCTAGCTTGAGTAAGTATTTATTTTGTAATTTTGTGTCAACGTAAAATTGCAATATTTTTTTTGTCTTTGAGGCCCTTAACAATACGGTAGATAATAATATACAAACTTGGAGACTTTTTTTTACTATCTTTGGGGGTAAAATTAGGTCATCCAAATTAGAAAAGAAAAAATAATCCAAGAGGTTAAGGTTCAAAAGTGTTAAAATATTGGATCCCTGACACAAAACGACCCTTTTTACGTTAAGAACTCCAAAAGATACACGATCTTATTTTCAACTGAAACTTTTAAAAAAACTCGTTAATGTAAGATGTATTTTTTACCATATTTCTATCTCTTTCCCCTCTCTCCTCCCATCTTTATCTGTATCTCTTTCTCTTACGATATCTAGAGGTCTGGGCTGTGTTTCAAACAGTTTGTTGTATACAGCTACCGTCCAGTTGTGTGATATTCAGCTGTCACTTTTGATATAAATTATGAATACATTTAGAATAACAATAATAATATGAAGGATAACTATTTTCTGGGGTACTTACAGGGTTAAATATATAAAAGTTGTTCTGGAAAATGGTTGTAATGTGGCTCTTACCCCACCCCACCCCCTTCCCCCCGCGAAAAACTAGCGCGGAACAGAAACTTAGTCACGTGACGGAGCTCTAAGCCAATCACACCGGCGTGAGCTGTTCTGCTGTAGTTCAACTCATCTCTCTACCTTTAAGACTTGTCCGCTCTGCCTGGTATGTTCGGCACAGGAGAACCAATCAAATCTCAGAATGAATCCTCGCAAATTAGTGTGCAGGCGCTGTAAAGCTATTTGCAAGTAGACATCTTCGTTGTCGTTGTGAGGAGATTTGAAATAACTGTTAATGTAAAGCTTGTATTTATGTATTTGATTGAGCCCCGACACAGCGTTATAATTTGTAACCAACCATCGGGAGAATGATCTAAAATATATGTGTATCCGTTAGAAAATTAAATATGTTGATAGTTGTTTTAAGTAGCGCTGCAATGCATCATGGGTCAACATACAGCGTGTGAGTTGCAGAGTTATTCAAGCGGATTCTTTTCTCCATTTTTGGCGTACGTGTGATTCAAGCTTAACTCTCTTCCGACATATTGCTGTCTACGTCACACAATAAATTATTTTACGTTTGACTTGAGGAATTATTTATAAACAACAGTTTTACATTTAATGATATCGTATATCTTCCACAAATGTATTTTGGGTACTCTCAGACTTAAACCCTAAAACTTTTGATTAAAATTCAATATATTCTGTTTCGTTTAATTGAGGTATTTAACGTGTACTTTATGAACCGACTAAGTACATGACTTATAAACTACTTTAATCTAAGACAGATACCCCCCCCCAATCTCCCCCCCCCCTCATCCGCCTGTTAATTTATCACTATGAAAGGAGGAACCCACATTTCAACCATGATTAATTTTTTAGCCATGCCAGGAATCGAACATGGGACTCCTAGCTCATATCCAGACACGTTACTGACTGAGCTAATATGCCAGACGAAATTTAATTTAAAAAAATATCATTTACTTCAATTAAATGGATAGATAGATTTATTTTAGTTTTTAAAGTAGTTGCTCTCTAAAGATGTCTCCCAGTCCACGAATGGCCTGTAGATAGATTCTCATCTAAACACGACTGTTTGATGTTTCATTATTGAATGTTCTCAAAGTAGGGCAAAGTGCTCTATTTTCTGTCCGACTTCACGGTAATTTGATTTTTGTACGATGCTCTTTTTTTTCTCCCTCTCTCGTTTGCGCTTTCTTTTCAAAATTTGCACAGTCGTAAAACGACTTCACCCCCCTGCCCTTTCCCGTTGTTTTTTTTTTTAAAAATCCTCTCATCCCTTACTCGCCGACTTGAAAAAGAGTTGGTAATGAGGTTTATTTCAGTCTTTCAAAATGTCCCGACAGATCATTTCGACTGACATGGTGACTACAGACGGGGAAAAATAAGAGAAAAGGGAATTAATTTAAAAACTTGACTAACTCTCCAACTAAATATGAAATTGATAGATTTTGTTTCTTGATATTATGGCGGAGGGCTGCCGAAGACGGGTATATCTGGGTTCGATCCCGGTCGGGTGCACTGAGGGTGTTTTTTTCCCCCCTTAAATGGTTTTCCGCTCTCCCTTCATGCAAATTTGTGTGCACTTTATCTAAATTAAACCTTCTTAATCCACAACAAATTAAGAGTAATTAGTACATAGGCTTCTAACCCAAACGGGTAGTAAGGCGCGGTGATAAAAAATAGAGAGAAGGTGGTGGGGATGATAGAAAAGGCCAATGTTCTTGCAGTTTTAATAGCAAAAGTTTTTTTTTTGTTCAAATAAATAAAATATTTCTCCAGTTGATACATATATTTTTATTTTCCTCGCCCGGTGATATCAACAGTTGTTGAATATCTGTAATTTAACTACAGCGCCGCTTTAGATCTGATATGTTAATGCCTCAATATTATAATACATCCCCTACCCTGGGGTTCAATCGGCTTATTATTTGGACCGGGAAATTTTACCGTGAAATGTTTATCTCTAGCCATAAAATCAGCGCAGCCAGCCTCTGCTGACTCAATAAAATATCACAGAATGAAGTGATGCTGGTTGTAAATTTTACGGTAATCCTCCCCTTCCACTCCCCCTCTTAGACACACACGTATCGATTCGTGGGGGTGACTTCCCCTATCTTCTCTCAGTTTGGGAAGTTTTTTTTTTTTTTTTGCAAGTCCAGCCTAGTCTTGATGTGGACCGGGATGTTTTTACTCTCTCTCTGTCTTCTCCACCCTCTCCTGGGTGTCATCCATCTTCCGGGTGTACTGGCAGGGAAGGACGATTATTTACAGGGTGGCTTCCCAGAACAGAACCATTTATTTCCCCATTTCGTAGAGCTTCTCACATACTTTGGAAAAAGGGGTGGATCATTGTATATGTTGGTGAAGATACTCTTATAATCGGTGCCTGTTTTTTCTTTCTTTCAAAGCCTCAAGCATGATTTGTGTCCAGGCGAACTTCAATTTTGTTACAAAAACTACCTTGAAAGGAAATCATTACAAGACTAAAATTAATGGATGTCCATGTCTTTTGTTTTTCTTGATTAGTGCTAATCGGATATTGTAATGCAATCAATATATAAAGTTCTAAACTTTTGAAACCCGCCTCGGTGGCGTAGTTGGCTAACGCGCTTGTCGTGTTAAGCTCGACCGCCGAGGACGGGGAGATCGAGGTTCGAATCTCGGTCGGGTGAACTGAGGGTGGTTTTACCTAAATGGTTTTCCATTCTACTTCCACGCAAACGCGGGTTCACTTCCTCTAATTCAACCTTCCGAATTCCTAATCCATTAGCGTAATTAGTACTTAAAGCGTATAACCCGAACGGGTAGTAAGACGCGGTGCTAAATAATATATAAATAAACTTTTGAATCGGATACTTTTAATTTTTTTTGTAGTTTTGTTACATATTTTTGGATTAATCTTTCTTTTTTACTCGAAAATATATAAGATAAATTTTTTATAAATGCATTTTTAGAAATTATTGAGTAATTTAGGATATTCTAAACCAATCTACAGTTCAATTTTAATAGGAAAGGTACAATTTGAATTCTAGAAAAGTTACGAGATCTACTTTCTTGTATTCCCACGTCAAATCATGGGATCTGTCACTCACTCTCTCTCTCTCACACAATTATCGATACTCGTGAAAAAACTAATCCATAATATTGTAAACTGTTATCATTGTTGACAGGAAAAAAATTAGTTTTAATTTTATAAAATGTCTTTATTATGAAATCGAACTGTAGATAATAAACACTAGTTCTCTCTATCAGAAACCTCTTCCAAATACGTGAAACCATTTTAACGATATTTTTCAATTACCCTAAAAGTAAATAATTTATGATGTTCCGAAAGTAACTGCTCCAAGTTCACACACACACAAAAAAAAGTAAATCTATATTTAATAATCTACAAACAAACTGTCAGCCATAATTTCTAATTTACAGTACAGCCCCATATAAAATGACAAACAGCTTTACGTGTTTCGTTTGTAGGATGGTCGCGCTTGAAACGACATTTATTTCGGGACATAAAAGTCGGAGGAAGGACATGAATTATGTCCGCTAGTGGGTCGGGGGGGGGGGGATATTTTTTATTCTGTGAAACCACGTATGAAGGGATGGACAATGTTCGTTTTATTAAATGTTATAACGACCATGTGTAATTAATGTTGTGCTTTCTTTTTCTTATCACCGCGTCTTATAACCATTCGGGTTATACGCTTCTGTACTAATGGTTTTAGGGATTAGGATGGTTATATTTATAGGAAGTGTACCCACATTTGCATGGAAGGAAAGTGGAAAACCATTTTAGAAAAACCCATCCTGAATACACCTGAACAAGATTCAAACCGGTGACCTGGTGGTCTAGGGGTAAGGTGTCAGACTTCTATGCTGGCGGCCGGGGTTCAATCCTCGGTCCCGGCAAATATTTATCTTTCCTTCACCTCTGACAAGACATCTTGTGAATGTGGAGAATGCCAGGTCTCCACCGTGGTTCGGATTCCACGTTAAACTGTAGGTCCTTCATTTCATCTCACTATCACCCTACCATTACACATTAGCAGTGCGTATAACCCGAATGGGTAGTAAGACGCGGTGATAATAATAATAATAATAATAATAAGATTCGAACCTAGATCTCGTCATCGGCAGTCTGGACTACTGAAGAGTAGCGCGTTAGACACGTGACCATAGCGGGTGACTTTGCTATGAATATGCGAGTTAATCTATGGATATGCGAGTTAAGCTATGGATATGCGAGTTAAGCAATGGATATGAGAGTTAAGCAATGGATATGAGAGTTAAACAATGGATATGAGAGCTAAGCAATGCATATGAGAGTTAAGCTATGGATATGAGAGTTAAGCTATGGATATGCGAGTTTGATCCCATGACTTGACGTATTAAATACGGGAAAGCGGATCTAGTAAATCTCATGGATGTAGTATAAGGTTCTGATTGTATCTGCACTAGTACTTGAAATTGTCTCCTAGAGGAGCCCTCCAAGTTCCAACCAAAGCAATTGCGAACTAGTTAACCTCTGGTCCGAGTAATGCCGTAGCATCGCCCCCCCCCCCCTTTCCACGTAATCTTGTTCTCTAACGTAACTATCAAAGGGCGTAATACCCAGGCTTGTATATCTTTGTAACCAGCATTCCTTGTTTGTTCAAATATTCCTCATCTCTGTGTCCATTTCCTCTGGACGTGTGCTTTATCATTCCTTCTTCCTTCGTCCCTCTAAGCTCTGACAGGTGGACCCGTTCCTTTGCCTGGGAAGAAAGCTTTCCCGATCAGATGGAAAGGATTCCTTCTGCCCCTAACGCCGTCTCTACATTCCTTCCATTCCAACGCATTTTTTCCACTTTTTTGATCTCTCTTACATCCACTGCAGAAAATCTTTCTCTAGATCTATTTCAAATATAGCGGAAAATTAGATCATTTTAATCACTTTTTGGCGGGGCTTTTATTATGAGTTGGCAACACTGCTCGTTCACTAATTTTTTGGGGCATATGCGTTTCAGGTTGCTTCGTTCTGCTTTTTATTTTAATCTTATTAGTTCATAATGCAGACTATGGAAGATTTTTTTCTATATTATTGTTTATTTCAAAATTTAGTTTTATGTTTTAGTGTGTCAAGAAACTATCGGCGATGTAAATTATCTTTCCAAGGGGGATATCACGTTGAGCATATTTAACACATCTCGGTGGGCACGGAGTCTCAAGAGTCGGGCTTGTCTCGTTTGTCGGTGACTAGGGGTTCGAATCCCGTCCGGGTGGTCTTAGGGAGGTATTTCCTGTGTGGTTTACGCACTTTCTCCCCACGCAGATGTAAATGCATTTACTCTGAACCAACATAGGTGGTTTCACGCAGATGTAACGCCGAGATCGTTTAGTCTGGTTCGCTGGGAGCTGGGGGGGATTGCGGTCAGAATCGCGTCGCGATGTATTAAATTATAAATCTTGTAGTCCTGAAGGTTGTAAAGACGCGGTGGTAAATAAATGACCTTGAGATGGAAATCAGTCACGGCAATTTTGTTCTTCCCATTTTATGACTTCTTTGGAACAGTTTAATGGCGCTCGCTACCTTTGACTGGTTTACACTTTTTTTTTCTCTCTTTAAAAAAAAATTATCGCGAAAGTAAAGTTTAGTGGGTCAAGAAAAACTCTCTCAAAGAAGTTATTATAATTATTTTTCTCATTCTGATCACGCCTTTAAGGTCACACAAAGGATCTATTTGATCTCTGCCACGGTTTATTTAGTCATCTAGGGACAGGGATCAGCAACTTAGGGTCACGATCCTGATGTGACCCGAGGAATAAATAATTTAAATGTGTTGAGTTGTGAAGCAGGGTGTTTTAAACACAACAAAAAGTTTTTTTTTTTTATAAACCCATACCAAAATCATGTCGACGCACTTACGCTAATGTGTAATGTTAGGGTGATTGTGAGATGAAATGGAGGACCTACAGTTTAACGTGGGATCCAAACCACGGTGGTGGCCTGGCATTCCCCACATTCACAAGTTGTGATTAATACACGTCTTGTCAGAGGTGAAGGAAGGGTTTGGCAATCAGATAAATCTGTGCTGGGACCTAGGATTGATCCCCGGCCGCCAGCACAGAAGTCCAACACCTTAACCCTAGACCGCCAGGTCACCTATTAAAAAAATATTGCTCCAGTAAAAAGATATAATTAGTTTAATTTTCTTCACGTGTTGATATCAACAGTTGTTGAATATTGGTCAGGAGTGTCCTGGAATTTAATGCCAACTTTTTCTCTTCATTTAAAAAGTTTCTCATCTAATACCACTATAGTCATGACAAATATTCAACAACTGTTGATATCACCGTGTGAAGAAAATTAAACTCTTTCTACTGGAAAAAATATCTTATTTCTCTTAACGACATTTTGTATTTATATAAAAACTGCCCTTTAATCGCGTCCCCTACACTCCCACCTTAAACGGGTTCAATTCCCTTAATCGAGGTGTATTATTATATATATATATATATATATATATATATATATATATATATATATATATATATATATATATATATATATATATACTAACATTTACTGTAAGGGCCTATAATTCTCCAGTGCTACCAAAACTTTTCTTTTACGAAGCCGTGATATTTAGGATCTATATGATTTACGTTAGTAGCTTATGATTTTGATTATAATTTCAGAATTCATGGAAAAGTAATTGAGGTATTTATATAAAAAAAAATAAGTTCGAGAGCTGTAGATTTCCACGAAAATCATAAAACGCCTGAACTTAACGCTGAGATTTCGGAAATTTTCACCTACTTGTAAAATTGGGAAAATAAATGTTTGCAAAATATAATAAAAATACTGGAATAATTGTTAATTTGGGACATTTAACTGAAAGTTTAAAGGAGTAGTAGGTCTTTGGATGGAAGCAAAATTGAACTGAAGAATTAAAGCACGCTGATTCAAACATATTTTATTACACCTTAAACAAAAGATATGAAGCGACAACAAACGTATTTCCTCATCAATCTTAAAATAATCACCCTGTTGTCAACACGAGTTACATGACGTCACACTTAGTTTGATGAAAAAATGGCATTTTATTAATCTTTTCTTCAATCTAAGCTGCCTGGAAAAAAATGGAAATTCCTTGTCTAAAATCCAGGGAATTTGGTAGTAAGAAAATAGTGGCGGCCTTGGATTTTCTACAAACATGTAATAAAATGTATTGTAATTTGGGTACGACGACTTTAATATTCTTATTTTGTGACTAAAAACAATCCATGTTTACATCACTAATACTACCAGCCAGTTAAAGTTATCTTGGTGTGTAGTGCGGGTTGCGTTCGCGTCACGTCGGGCATAAGAACAATGACCTTGAGGCTACCCCTCCCTCCACCTCTCACGTTGAGACGCTCCGTCATTTCCTCGCAATGCGCCGAGAGAGAGTGAGGGGGGGGGGGACTGCGCATTCGCACCTCAAGGCGACGCTGCGTGGTCTCTCAACGCGCATCTCACCGCAGTCTCTCTATCGATTGGCCGCGGCGCCCCGCGACGCGCGACGGAGCGGTGTGGTGGGGTTAGTGTGTGTGTGGCGTATCTAGCAAGACGCCGACGCTGCCGCCATGGACGAGCAGCGCCTCCTCACCGAGATGCGCAGGCATCCGATCCTGTACGACAAGACGATGGATGGCCACAAGAAGCCGGCGCTGCGTGACCGCGCCTGGGCTGATATCGCCGTGGCGGTCGGCGTCGAAGGTGAGTCGGACCACGGCGCTTTTCTTTGGAAGTGAGCTAATTATCTTTATATACAATTCGCTAATTACATATAAATAAATATATTACAGACTATATTAGTGGTATGACAAAATTTGACAGGATGAAAAATGAGAGTAAAAGGAATGGTAAAGAAAGAGCCAGGACAGGACAGTGAAGGCACAACTAAGGTGGGACGGCCATGTGAGAAGAATGGAGAGGGAAAGGGTGCCCAGGAGTATTTAGGATATGGAGGGAGGGGGGGGGGAGGTCGAGAGGAAGACTAAAAGTGAGTTCACACGTACGCTGAAATTTGAAAGCAGTACAGTAAGTCATCATACAGTAGCCCAATGGCTTCTTTGGTGCTGACTGACAGCTCACAGCTGACTTCTGACAGTCAACATTTAGGTATATACCATAAATTTTGACAGAAGTGACAGCTGCTAAACACATGTTGTTGCAGATCATATGGTTCAGCGTAGGGATACATAATTTGGTCAGGTAACTTTTCAAAGCTGTCAGTCGTTACCAAAGAAGCCATGGGGCTACTGTAGCTATCTGGTGTAGCTGTTCACACGCTCGCAGTAAAGAGTTAGGAATCTCTGTTTACCCATGATGCATTTATACGTCAAACATTATAAACAACGTAAATATTACTATCAGTGCACTTCTTGGTGGTTTATATGTAGAAGTGCTGGAAAAGGTGAAATGATCTCTACTCGAGCGGTGCGGGCTGCGGTGGCCACGCGGACTTGTTGGGATTGGATTAGAGCTGCCACGTGACTATATATCAGCACTGCTCTCGTTTTACAGCGAACGTGTGAATATACAGTGAGGGACAGATGGCTGTTGAAGGGAGTAAGGAGGGGTGTGGAGGAAAGAGGAGAGGACTGGACCAAGGTGGAGGGAGAGAGGTGGATGGGAGGGAAGGAGGTGGTGGGGGAGAGGTGGATGGGAGGGAAGGAGGTGGTGGTGGAGAGGTGAATGGGAGGGAGAGAGGTGGTGGAGAGGTGGATGGGAGGAGAGAGAGGTGAATGGGAGAGAGGTGGTGGTGGAGAGGTGGATGGGAGGGAGAGAGGTGGTGGTGGAGAGGTGGATGGGGGGGAGAGAGGTGGATGGGAGGGAGAGAGGTGAATGGGAGGGAAGGTGGTCGTGGAGAGGTGGATGGGAGGGGGATAGGTGGTGGTGAAGAGGTGGATGGGAGGGAGGGAGGCGGATGGGAGGGAAGGTGGTCGTGGAGAGGTGAATGGGAGGGAAGGTGGTCGTGGAGAGGTGAATGGGAGAGAGGTGGTGGTGGTGGAGAGGTGAATGGGAGGGGGAGAGGTGGTGGTGGAGAGGTGGATGGGAGGGAGGGAGGTGGATGGGAGGGAAGGTGGTCGTGGAGAGGTGAATGGAGAGAGGTGGTGGTGGTGGAGAGGTGAATGGGAGGGAGAGAGGTGGTGGTGGAGAGGTGGATGGGGGGAGAGAGGTGGATGGGAGGGAGAGAGGTGAATGGGAGAGAGGTGGTGGTGGTGGAGAGGTGAATGGGAGGGAGAGAGGTGGTGGTGGAGAGGTGGATGGGAGGGAGAGAGGTGAATGGGAGGAAGGTGGTCGTGGAGAGGTGAATGGGAGGGGGAGAGGTGGTGGTGGAGAGGTGGATGGGAGGGAGGGAGGTGGTGGTGGAGAGGTGGATGGGAGGAAGAGAGGTGGATGGGAGGGAAGGTGGTCGTGGAGAGGCCTATGTTCCAAACAGACCCAGGCAGTGGCCAGAAGCTGTTGTTGATGATGATGATGATGAGTGGTAATACTTAGCTTGTCTCTAGGGCATACACAACAACCAGACCTCAGACCGCTAATGTCACTATTTTAGTTTTAGCACATCGTCTTACTTCCCGTTAGGGCTATGCTCATATGTAGGCCTACTAACTACTAATGTGCTAGGGATGGAGAAGGTTGAATTTAGAAAAAGTGTATCCGTATTTACTTGGAGTAAGAGTGAAAAACCATTTAAGATAAACCACCTTCGGTACATCCAACCAGGATTCAAACCTCGATCTCCACGTCATTGGCAGTCCCAGTCTAACACTAAAGTGACGCCTTAAACCATTCTACCACCGAAATGAGCATTTCGCTAAAAACAATCCAAGCTCATATAGATACAGTCCAATTTTTATATGAAGAGCCTTAGCTGACAGCTAGAAATCTTACTAAATCTATTTACATAATGTGTTCATACGTTAAGCCATGGGATCTGCGGCAGTCTTTTTTTGGCAGATAATATCAATACCTATAAAATAACAATAACGTGTGAAATATCATTAAAAATTGTTTAAATCTTTCGAAAGGTCTTACCTACCAAAATTCTACCATACATGTTGAGAACCAAGCCAACCAACAACCCTGGTGGAATACTATAAAAAAATAATGTTACCCTCTTCGGTGACCGCATGGTCTAAGGTGCTACTCTCCTCTCGCAGTTGACTAGACCGCCAATGACAGGGAGATCGAGGTTCGAATCTCGTTCGGGTAAACTAAGGGGTTTTCCACTCTCACTCAATGCAAATGTGGGTACACCTAATATAAATATAACCTTCCTAATCCCCAACCAATCAGTGTAATTAGTTTATAAATGGGTTGTAAGACGCGGTACTACAATACAATGATAAAATGAATTTACAGCAGACCTCTCAGTTAATTATAAGTCGTCCGGCTGAACGTTAGTTACTCTGTGCAGTTTGTCCGAGGTAACATTATTTCGTATCGAGGTTAGGTTATGTTAGGTTATGTTAGGTTAGTCTAACATTGTCTAGTCCACTTACGTCCGCGGCTCTATGGTTGACCACTATTTGTTGACAGTGCCGCCCGCGGGGAACTTGTAGTAGCGTGTTTGATGTCTTCATGTCGTTTTCTCGTCACGCGAGTCAGTTACAAATTGTGCATCAAAGTCGTCCGTGTGTAGGCATATGTTATCGAGCCTCGTGAAGGACAAATTCAAGCGGGGTAAAAACTTTTAACGTGCGATTTTTATTAATTTAAATTATTGTTATAACATTTTTTAGGGGGGGTTTGATTAAAATACTAGTAGAAGTACTTTCTGGAAGGTCTTTTATCCTACCATTACTATACAATATAATTCTGGTACGAAATAAGGTAAATCAGGGTATAGGTCCCTCTAATAATAATACTTAGCACCACGTCTTACTACCTGTTCGGGTTATACGCTTAAGTACTAATTAATGGGAAGGTTGAATATAGAAAAAGTGAACCCGCATTTGCATGGAGGTAGAGTGAAAACCCCTTTAGGAGAAACCGCCTCCAGTTCACCTGAGCGAGATTCGAACCTTTATATCCCCGTCCTCGGCCTTCTAAACTAGACACGAAACTAGCGCGTTAGCTAACCACGCCACCGAGGCGGGTTCCTTCTAATTATACGCCTATGTACTAATTACACTGTGTTGGGGATGAGAAAGGTTGAATTTAGGGGAGTATACCCACATTTACGTGTAGAGAAATTTGAAAACTATTAAGAAAAAAACCCTTCAACAGAGACAACTGGGATTTGAACCCCTATTTTGCCATAATCAACAGCCCAGTGTAATGCGAGATTGGCGCCTTAGACCGTTCGGCCATCGAAGCGGAATATTTTTTTTACAATTTAAATTTAGAAAAGAGTTGATATCTTTTAATACATGCTGTTTTTTAGCAACAAAAACAAGAATTTATTTTTTAAATAGGTTACCTAGAATATGATTTTTTAAAAGTGAATGGTACAACATTTTAATAATAAGGTACAGCGTATGACAGCACTACAGAACTCAATTTTAATCGCGTGATGTCTCAGTATAGAAAGCTTTAGATGTGTTTTTATTAATATATTGTTGTTATTAAAATAGTGTTGCGTTTTAATTAAAATATTTTTTAAAAAATCACACTATTTGTAGACTAATGTGTAGTTATGTACACTCCGTTTTCCCTGAACGGTAGCAAGTTTACTTTTTTTTTTACACTTTGAAACAAGCCCATAGTCTAATCAGTCAAGGTATAACTGCTTCAAATAAATGAAGGGTATATTTAAAAAAAAAATTATCCTTAATTTCCTTTGATGGTCAAAATATGGCCTGTGGTTAAAAAAAAAAGAAAGAGGTTAAAACCTCCCTTGCTCTAGCTAGATAGTAAATGAAAGATAAAGAGGTCTGGTCGTTATGTATGTCCTGGGACTGAGGGAGGAAGGACGTCGGTATATTATGTGTCGTGTTTCAGAGGAACTGTGCCGGAGAAGATGGCGTACCCTGAGAGACACTTACATCAAGGAGGTGCGTGCCAGGGAAGCTGGTACCACCAGGAACAAGAAGAAGAGATGGCACTGGTACCATCACATGGCCTTCATGTTGCCTCACGTTGGATCGGTGGTGTAAGTACTCTTTTCTTTTTTCTCCCGTCGCTAACATTCTTCTCTTCTCTCTGTCGCTGGAGCACGGAATTATTATTATTGATAATATATTCACACACTTCGGTTGTCGAGTGGTATAAGGCAAGGATTCACAAACAATTTAGACCGAAGGTGACCTTGAAACAAAAATAAAAGGTACTTCCGCTTTTATCTTAAAATAAAGACATTTACTAAAAACGCGTAAGATTTGTGTAACGAAATAATAGGTCTATTCATTGTTGTATAAACAACACAAATGATCGTAAATGAAATAATATACACTGTTACTTACTCTATGGCATTAGGAACTAGGAGCCGAGTGTACAGAAAAATTGAGAAAACAGAAACATCTTTGTTCACCAAAGAGCATAAGAATCAAATTAATTTTCAAAGAGCTGAATTAAAGAGTATATATATTTGCTTATACTCTGAAACTATGGTTTTATAAAAATATATTTCAAATAAAAGATTTTTATCTTTAATAGTTTTATAACTTAACAATAATAAGTTATTTAATATCTCAAATAGTTGCGGAGAAATGATCAAAATTGGAACATTTCCCTATGTAAAGTACCCTTAAAGTCATGTTCGTGAGAAAATGAGAATTTCATTCTTGTTTATAATGTTAAACAGTGTGTAAATATAAAATTTATTCAAAATCGTTTGAGCTAATTTTGAGAAAATCTTTTTATTCTCTTTTTGCCCTTCAGTAAATTACCCTTAAAATTAGGGTTGGAAATCTAATTAGAAAACTCCTCGGAGGGACCTTATGAAAACCTCAGATACCAAGTTTTGGCCCAAGCTACGAACAGACAGACAGCATCACGAAAACTACCTTTTTGTTTGTTTCAGGGGGTTATGAAACGTCGACATTAATCAAATTCTCGAGTTAGATTTTTTGACGATCACAATACTTTCTCTTGAGGTGTCAAGAGAAAGTGATACATGTTGGTACCTTCATAGAATGGTTTACATTGTATTGAGGTGTTTTTTTTTTTTTCAAAATTGTCCTCCACTCTCCTTCCGCGCAAATACGGGTACACGTCTTATAAATATAACCTTTCAAATCTCTAACACTATCATAAGTAGTGTATAACCCGTATTTTAAGGCAAAGTCTGTGATGGACATGCTGAAATCGTCAGCTACAAATGTATGATTTATTAAGATCACAAAGGTGACCTGGTGGTCTAGGGGTAAGGTGGTCAGACTTCTATGCTGGGGTCCGGGGTTCAATCCTCGGTCCCGGTACAGATTTATCTGATTGCCAAACCCTTCCTTCACCTCTGACAAGACATCTTGTGAATGTGTGGAATGCCAAGCCTCCACCGTGGTCCGGATCCCACGTTAAACTGAAGGTCCTCCATTTCATCTCACAATCACCCCACCATTACACATTAGTGTAAGTGCGTATAACCCGAATGGGTAGTAAGACGCGGTGCTAATAATAATATTAAGATCACAATCTATCAGATCACACACGTCAATCACAGACTCTCCCTTAAAATAGAATGAAGAATGACCCTGGGCACGGGACGAATACTAGATAGCTCAGTGGTAAGAGCATTGGCTTACTAACCAAAGGTCCCAGGTTCGATTCCCGTGTCCAGTTCTCCTTTTCAATCTAGAGAATATGATATTTAAACGCATCTATAACTGTAATTAACAAATATAATAGTTTAGCTATTTACTCTATAATATTTTATATTTACCTGCGTGTTCATTAGCATGTTTCCATATTTCAGCTGCGTGGAAGATAGCAATGACCCTTTGTTCTGCGTCAAGATGGAAACGACGCCTCACGATGAGAGCGCCGGCGCCTCGACGGAAGATACTAGTGACGACTTCTTTCGGGAACGAGGCTCGCCCCGATGGAGGGGAAGGAGAATGGACACCGCGCAGGACCCCGTGCTGGGTTGGGTGATGACCGGACGCCAGTCCTCATCAGTTACCTTCCGGCTTCTAGAGGCTCACCCGTCAGAACGCGCGGCCGCTCAAGTTTACAGCAGTGTTGTACAGTGGAGTTCGGACCTTAGAGGCCACGCGAGCTGTGGGCGTGGTCCCAGGCAAGATATAGCAAGATGTTATACCAAGTGGAGTTCGGGGACCTCTAGTCGGCCACGGCGAGGCGCTGTGGGCTAGTGGTGCCCCAGGGATCAAGATATAGCAAATGTTATACCAAGTGGAGTTCGGGGACCTCTAGTCGGCCACGGCGAGGCTGTGGGCTAGTGGTCCCAGGACAAGATATAGCAAATGTTATACCAAGTGGAGTTCGGGGACCTCTAGTCGGCCACGGCGAGGCTGTGGGCTAGTGGTCCCCAGGACAAGATATAGCAAATGTTATACCAAGTGGAGTTCGGGGACCTCTAGTCGGCCACGGCGAGGCTGTGGGCTAGTGGTCCCCAGGACAAGATATAGCAAATGTTATACCAAGTGGAGTTCAGGGACCTCTAGTCGGCCACGGTGAGGAGCATTTGTAAAATATGATATTATAATCCTCGAAGAAAATACTTTTTATATTCAAAATAAAATAAATCAAAGTCTGTTTGTTATAATTCGAGAAATTAAATTAAGATTTCTTCTTTAAATATTCCTGAAATTTGAAAATGTTTAATGTGCACATCTTAGTTGTAGAATCTCTCCACATATTTACACTAATGAGCTAGAGAGGAGTTATGCAGAATTCAGAGTAATTGTACCCACATTTTCACGAAGAAAGAGGGTGGGGGGAAAATATTTATAAAAATCACCTTAGTAAACCTGGTTGGGACTTGAGCCTTGACCGCCCTGTCATTGACAAACCAGACAAGATGAGACTGAGGCCTTTGTGTTTATGTGTAGGCTGTTTGATGTTCATTTTATCTTTTTTTATAAAAAAAAGTTTTTGCTAATACTTTTTAAATCATGACGGAGGCGCAAAAAGCCGAAAGAATGTAATATTAAGGAAATTCGGATTTTACTTGATTTTCAGTCTTTGGTGCCTGTAAATATAATAAATGGTATGATGCACAACGCTGACTTTCTTGTTCTTTTACCTAAAAATGGAGACATTTAAAACTAGTAATATACATTGTTGTAGAAACATGCCACCAAATATAATAAATTAAATAATATACATTGTTACAGAAACACATTGAGAGAGAAAAAAAGTAACATCTGTCCACCAAAGAGCTTAACAATCAATTTTGCAGAACTCATTTTCAAACATATTATATCAAAGTTTTTTTATATGTATTAGTAGACAACTTTGCAATGATAATCTATTTCGTATCTCATATGGCTGTGGAGATACTATCAGAATTATAAACTTATGCTTTTGTAAAGTACCTTTAAGTTCATTTGCATGGGAAAATGAGAATAGCCATTTTGTTTTTAATGCTAAACAATACCTGGATACAAAATGTTATAAAAATAGTTTAGAGCCGATTTTGAAAAAATCTATTTCTTCTCTTTTCAGCCTTAAGTAAACTTAACCTTAATTTTAGGGATAGATATTGAATTCCAAATAGACCCTCTAAGTAACTTTATGAAAATGCTAGATACCAATTTTTAAGCCGATCAGTAAAATGGTTTCGACTCTAATCCCACCATCAGAAAGCCGGCATTGCAAAAAAAAAAAAAAAAATCCTTTTTTCGGGTTCAGGTGATTATAATTATAAAACTTAAGACATCCATCATAATATCGAGTTCGATGTTTTTTTGACTATCACATAACTTTTTATACACGAGGTTTGCAAGAAGTAAAAATAAAATGCTTTTATTTCATTTTTCATTTTCTATTTTTAAAATCGCTGTATTTTCACTTCTAAACATATTTGGTAGTTTTGTATGTTCAACTTATTTTAGAGCAGTTTTTCTTTTTTATAAATAAAATACCTATTCCAAACAATTGTTTTTATTTATTTGCTACACTTTGTGTTTGTATCCCTGTTATTTATTACTGATCATTTACAATTCGGGAGGAACATACCAACAAAAGGAAACCAACTAATTATTTCAAGATAATTGAGAGGAATATAAAATAAATACAATGTATTGTGTCTCATGTCATTTTTAAATCCAAACAAACAATTTATATACATAATTTTTGTGCTGTATCTTACATTTATTATTTTTATATATGAAATACATATTTTAAATTCTATATTTTGTTTATTTATTTAAATATAGTATTTTGAACCATTATATTTAATGTTGTTGGAAACTCCTTCTATATAATTCATATGATCAAGGGTAAGTAATGCATAGTATGACTGCCAAGGTAAGTACCCTTAAATCGAGGCAGAATGGAACTTAAGTTGAGTATTTATAACAAAACATATTTTTGACCCACATAAATAAAATATTGCTCCAGTAGAAACATAAGAGCTTAATTTTCTTCACACGGTGATATCAACAGTTGTTGAATATCTGTCATGAGCTTAGCACAGATGAAAAACTTTTTAAACGAAGAGAAAAAGTTGTCATTAAATTCCAGGACACCCTCGACAGATATTCAACAAATGTTTATATCACCGGGCGAAGAAAATTAAACTCTAGGTTTGTACTAGAGAAATATTTTATATATTTTGACCCCCCAAAAATGCTATAAAACCTGCAAAAATACCGGCCTTAACTCGTTTACACCCACGCCTTAAATCACACACTCTTCCACACCCACCTTAAGGCAAAGAGAATGTCTCTTACATGGGTCAAAGTTTCAGTTGTAGAACACACCCCGGCGTATGACTATATTAAAGCAGATCGAGTAACTACTTTGCACCCTATCTTACAACCCGTCCGGGCTATCCGCATTTATTGGCAGAGAGGGTATACTTTAAATGAAATATGGTCGTATTTGCGTGGAGCGAGAGCTAGAAAACATTTGAATGGTACCAGGGAAAAGAGGGTGAATTCACACCAGACACATTTTCTAGGTCAACAAATTTAATATCTCGAACCCCATAAGGATCTCAGAAAATACTTTAAAAAATTTGTTAAAATATAACAGAGACCTCTTTTAACAATAATATAAAGTGAAATAGAAAGGTATAACAGAGGGCAGCACTAAATTCGAATTTGGTTTTTAGCACCGCGTCTTACTAAGCGTTTGGGATATATACTATTTATGTTAATGGTTTTTAGGGATTACGAAGGCAATATTTTAAGGACGTGTACCAGCATTTTCGTGGAGAGAGAGTGGAAAACAATTTAGGAAAAAAATACCCTCAGTACACCCGACCGAGATTCGAACCTCTGTCATCGGCAGTCTAGTCTGCTGCGAGAGTAGCTCCTTAGACCATGCGGCCACCAAAGTGGGGTCTCATTTCGGGTTAACATTGGGGCTTTCCCCACATTTCCCTCTTGCGCCTTTTATTCAGGAGTAATAACTATCTGAACACCGGGCCAAAGATTAGAACCTCTTCCTCCTGGACACCGGGCCAAAGACTCGAACCTCTTCCTCCTGGACACCGGGCCAAAGACTAGAACCTCTTCCTCCTGGACACCGGGCCAAAGACTCGAACCTCTTCCTCCTGAACACCGGGCCAAAGACTCGAACCTCTTCCTCCTGGAGACCGGGCCAAAGACTAGAACCTCTTCCTCCTGGAGACCGGGCCAAAGACTCGAACCTCTTCCTCCTAAACACCGGGCCAAAGACTAGAACCTCTTCCTCCTGGACACCGGGCCAAAGACTCGAACCTCTTCCTCCTGAACACCGGGCCAAAGACTCGAACCTCTTCCTCCTGGAGACCGGGCCAAAGACTCGAACCTCTTCCTCCTGGACACCGGGCCAAAGACTCGAACCTCTTCCTCCTGGACACCGGGCCAAAGACTCGAACCTCTTCCTCCTGAACACCGGGCCAAAGACTCGAACCTCTTCCTCCTGGACACCGGGCCAAAGACTCGAACCTCTTCCTCCTGAACACCGGGCCAAAGACTAGAACCTCTTCCTCCTGAACACCGGGCCAAAGACTAGAACCTCTTCCTCCTGAACACCGGGCCAAAGACTAGAACCTCTTCCTCCTGGACACCGGGCCAAAGACTCGAACCTCTTCCTCCTGAACACCGGGCCAAAGACTCGAACCTCTTCCTCCTGGAGACCGGGCCAAAGACTAGAACCTCTTCCTCCTGGAGACCGGGCCAAAGACTCGAACCTCTTCCTCCTGAACACCGGGCCAAAGACTAGAACCTCTTCCTCCTGAACACCGGGCCAAAGACTCGAACCTCTTCCTCCTGGACACCGGGACAAAGACTAGAACCTCTTCCTCCTGAACACTGGGCCAAAGACTCGAACCTCTTCCTCCTGAACACTGGGCCAAAGACTCGAACCTCTTCCTCCTGAACACTGGGCTAAAGACTCGAACCTCTTCCTCCTGAACACTGGGCCAAAGACTCGAACCTCTTCCTCCTGAACACCGGGCCAAAGACTCGAACCTCTTCCTCCTGGAGACCGGGCCAAAGACTCGAACCTCTTCCTCTGAACACCGGGCCAAAGACTCGAACCTCTTCCTCCTGAACACCGGGCCAAAGACTCGAACCTCTTCCTCCTGGACACCGGGCCAAAGACTCGAACCTCTTCCTCCTGGAGACCGGGCCAAAGACTCGAACCTCTTCCTCCTGGAGACCGGGCCAAAGACTCGAACCTCTTCCTCCTGGAGACCGGGCCAAAGACTAGAACCTCTTCCTCCTGGACACCGGGCCAAAGACTCGAACCTCTTCCTCCTGGACACCGGGCCAAAGACTCGAACCTCTTCCTCCTGAACACCGGGCCAAAGACTCGAACCTCTTCCTCCTGAACACCGGGCCAAAGACTCGAACCTCTTCCTCCTGGAGACTGGGCCAAAGACTAGAACCTCTTCCTCCTAAACACCGGGCCAAAGACTAGAACCTCTTCCTCCTGAACACTGGGCCAAAGACTCGAACCTCTTCCTCCTGGACACCGGGCCAAAGACTCGAACCTCTTCCTCCTGAACACCGGGCCAAAGACTCGAACCTCTTCCTCCTGGAGACCGGGCCAAAGACTAGAACCTCTTCCTCCTGGACACCGGGCCAAAGACTCGAACCTCTTCCTCCTGGACACCGGGCCAAAGACTCGAACCTCTTCCTCCTGAACACCGGGCCAAAGACTCGAACCTCTTCCTCCTGGACACCGGGCCAAAGACTCGAACCTCTTCCTCCTGGACACCGGGCCAAAGACTCGAACCTCATCCTCTGGAGACCGGCGAGCCAAGCTGGCCGAGTTAATCTTTGTCGGTAACTTTTATTTGATCTGTTGTAAGAAAGGTGGCAATTAGACTCTAAACACACAGTGCCTGCACATCCAAACGGTACACCACCTTTACACCCACGTGATCAGTCTCATATTGTTTATTGTTTATCCCGCTGTTATAATACTCCTCCCTCCCTTCTAAACCCACCCCCCTCCTCCCGACACGGTTAGAACATGTTTATCTTTGTAGTCTGTCTAGCGGCACACATGATGTTGACACAAACCTGTCTAATCCAAGCCTTTGTTTAATTAAAAATTAGTTTTCATTTAGTTTCCTATATAGTTAGACATTGCAGTTTAATTTTAAAAGGAAGAGCTTTTCGTCTGATAGCTAGAAAAGTTACTAGCACTACGTTCATCTGTTCATACGTCAAGTCATATCATTATCAGTTGTCACTTTTGATAGATATTGTAAATACCTATATAGAAACAATAATAATATAGTAAAATGTTATTAATGTTGACGACAAAAAAAAGTTTATTCTTTTATATTAAAAAAGCTCTTTTTATTAAAATTGGACTGTAGTCACATATTCTCATGATTAGAACGTTCTAAACCGAGTCTAAATAACCTTAGTTCGATCCCCGCTGTCACTGGCGATCCATCTGGCTTTCCGAGTTAGATCTCATGCTGACTGTGTATTGTGACGCGTACGGTACAGATTGAGTTTGTTTGTAAGTCGTGTGTGATATTATTTGCATGTTAAAGAACATGTAGACTCTCGTCTACCCTGAAAGGTAAGTTGGTGTTACCTTGACCTAATACACTATGGTCTTATCTTATAAGCTACACCATAGTGGAACCAAGCAAGGTAGCAGTCTTACCTTGACCGAATACACTATGGTCTTATAAGCTACACCATAGTGGAACCAAGCAAGGTAGCAGTCTTACCTTGACCGAATACACTATGGTCTTATCTTATAAGCTACACCATAGTGTAATCTGTCAAGGTTAGGTTACCTTTTCAGGATAGACATGTCAGTGCAGCTTATAAGATAAGACCACGTTTAATGAACAATAATATTTTATATATTTATTTGAGGTTTTTAAACGTGCACTTTCTGAACCGACATAATTGCATTAGTACACGATAATTTCTATGAGCGAGGACGAAGGGCCTACCAACTTTTTCGGGAACCCTTTCAAGGTTTATTTACATGCCACAATCGACATGGGGCCGGCGATTTATTTCCTTCCCATAGCCATCCATTTTGTTTTTTTTAGAATGATTAGCGATGTATTTACACGTCGACGGGCGTATCGTGGAGGGAGGGATTTAGGCCAGCGTTTCAAACTATGGAAGTGTGAATGTAGGGCGTGTTAAAAACGCATTAATCACTATGGTGGCAACCTTTCATCTCTCCTACACCCCCCCCCCCCCCCTTTTACAACACTTCTAGGTTGTGTTGGGGAGCAGTATGTAAACATTTGATTGGATAATAACCCAGAAATATGTGCCGTGTTTAATTTTGGTGGTCGAATGATTTAAGGCGTTACTCTCGCAATATACTGGACTGCTGATGAAGAGGAGGTTGGGGTTTGGACCCCGTTCAGGTGTGCTTGAGGAGTTTCCACTCTCTTTCCGCGCAAATGCGGTTACACTTCCTCTAATTCAACCTTCTTCATCCCCAAACCATTAGAGTTATTAGTACATCTGTGTATAACCCGAACAGGTGGCTTAAAAACAAAGTTTGTGTCACGTGGTATAAGGCGTAAAACATGGGTTGCTGGTTTACCGGGTAACTGGAAGGTCCAGGTTCAAATCTCGGCTGGGTACGCTGAATGGGGGGAGGGGGGGGGGAGCTTTCTACGTGTGATGTATCACTGTGGTTTTCCTATCCTAGAAGAAAATGCTGTTGCATTTCCTCCTAGCTACCTTTGCAATCATAGCTCCTTTGGCTTAAACATTATTGGTCTCGTTGTTGTAAATAACAATGAATTATTCGATAAAATTATAAATAATAAACACAAAAAACTATCCATTTAATTTACAAATTTGATCTAAAATTTCTAGGAAATTTTGAATATGTAATGTTTCCGCAATGGCGGCTTGCAGCCTACGATGTATGTGAAGTTCCTGGTTTGAAGACTCTCTCTAGTGAAAAAATTAAAATACACAAATGGAATGTTATTAAGTTTTATATTACACAAATTTACCATCTTATTACTAAAAAAATGGTGGGGGACGTGTTTTCATGTAGTCCTATTTTCAAAAAAATTCACATCTTAAAGTCAGACTGTTACGTGCACTTTGAAAATTCCCTGGCTCCACTAGAATCTTTTGACAACATTTTACAACACTCGCTGTTTTAAGTCTGATATATCATTTATTGGAGACGAACACACTCGAATACCTATTTAGGTATCCCTATGCAGTGGCGGATTTAATATTTTTGCGCCCCTAGGCACCATTAATATATGCACCCTCACCCCTTCCCCCTTTTTCACAATTTGTTTTTTCAGTGGCTTTAGAAAGTTTTTAGGGAAAGAAGGGGGGGGGGGAGTTAGTATTCGAGAAAAGATGTCTACAGTAGCCCCATGGCTTCTTTGGTGCTGACAGCTTTGAAAAGCTACCGGACCAAATTATGTATCCCTACGCTGAACCATATGATATACATAAAATGTGTTTAAGGAGCTGTCACTTCTAAAGTCAACATTTAGGTACATACCTAAATGTTGACTGTCAGAAGTCAGCTGTGAGCTGTGTCAGAACCAAAGAAGCCATGGGGCTACTGTACGAAAGATAATAAAGCATATACAGTACATTCCTACAGTAGCTTGAGTTAACATTATGAAGATGGGGGGACTGACGTCTGTTAAAAAACGATTGCGAAGCACAGTTATTTAAAAATAAATATTGTCGTTCTGACTTTAACTTGAACTATTTCGATAATGTTAGTCAATGATTTTCCAACGTAATTATTAAAAACAACATTATAATAAAGTAATGTAGTTTAAAATGTGCCGCCCCCTAAAGCCGCCGCCCCTAGGCCCGTGCCTATTAGGCCTAAAGTGTATATCCCTTCTGTCTCTATGTACCGGGCTGGGGCTTTGTCGTGGACCTATTCTGCCTATACTGTATATAAGAGAGTTAGTGGAACGAGGTTTGCTAAGATCTTTCTTACTCATTTTAACGAGTACTAAAGATCCTTAAGTTATGAGCCCTCTCTTAACACCCTGTATATAAAGCCATCAAATGGTAGGTTGTGGGACAAGGAGGTTAATTGTGAGAGGGGTAAGGGGAGGAAATAGTTGTTAAAAAATATGCAAGCCAACTTTAAAATTATTTTAACGATCTCATTGATGAAAGATTAAAATAAAATTCATACAAATAATAAGTTGAGGGATGAAAATCTTTCCATAAACATTTCCATAGGACATCTAGGAAAGTGTATACACTTCCACTTGTTCATACGTCAAGTAATTTGATCTACAGGTGTGTCAATTATTATAGATATAATCATCAAATGTTTACATCTTGTGGCCGGGTCACTAGTAAAATTCCTCCATCTTCCTCCGTATTGCCACCATTCTTCCTCCTTTAATTGCTTCTATTATTCTCCTCTCGCTCACACACTTGCTGTTATCTGCTCCTTCCATCTGTTTCTTGGCCTCCATTGTGGTATTTTCCCTTATACTTCATTACCAACATTTTCTTTGGCATCCTCTCCTTCTCCATCCACATTACATGACCTTACCATCTCACCCTTGCTTCCTCCACTATCTCATGTACTCCAACATCCTCACTACATGTCCATACCATCTCAGTCTTGCTTCCTCTACTATCTCATGTACTCCAACATCCTCATTACATAACCATACCATCTCACCCTTGCTTCCTCCACTATCTCATGTACTCAAACATCCTCACTACATGTCCATACCATCTCATTCTTGCTTCCTCTACTATCTCATGTACTCCAACATCCTCATTACATAACCATACCATCTCACCCTTGCTTCCTCCACTATCTCATGTACTCAAACATCCTCACTACATGTCCATACCATCTCATTCTTGCTTCCTCTACTATCTCATGTACTCAAACATCCTCACTACATGTCCATACCATCTCATTCTTGCTTCCTCTACTATCTCATGTACTCCAACATCCTCATTACATAACCATACCATCTCACCTTGCTTCCTCCACTATCTCATGTACTCAAACATCCTCACTACATGTCCATACCATCTCATTCTTGCTTCCTCTACTATCTCATGTACTCAAACATCCTCACTACATGTCCATACCATCTCAGTCTTGCTTCCTCTACTATCTCATGTACTCCCTGTAAAGCCATTCTTTCCCAGATGCTATAAATATCTATAAAATAATAGTAATATGGCAAAATGTTATCAATTTTGAACACACAAAAAAGTCTGTTTTCAATAAAAACGTCCTTCCTTTGAAGATTTGACCGTTTTCCATCTTGCGATGGCTGCACTAGGTTTTGTTGAGTGTATGGCAGTCAGTCTATCTTGGAGGGGCAGTGGAACTATTTCTTGTGGTGTCAATATTTGCACTAGGTGTGATTTGTGTCTGGTGACTTTGAGGGACCCGGGAATACCCCGGGGCTATTTGTGGATGAGCCTGAGAAGCGGGAGTAGGAGGGGGACGAAGAGGGTTGGAAGGGTAGTCAGGATATTTAAGGGCTGTTTGGTGCTCCCCTCCCACACTTCTCCCCTCTGCACACTCTATATACCTTATCGATCGCTACCCCTCTCAAGGCCACACGCACTGTTTCTTACCGCGGTAAGAAGGCTTTACATTTTTAATCATTTTGTTCTGAAAATTACCGCGTCTTACTACCGGTTCAGGTTGTATACATATTTGATAATTACTCTAATGGGGTACTAATGAGGAAGGAAGGATTTTAGAAGTAATCTACCCCCATTTTATTGAAAGGAAAGTATAAAACCGTTTATGGAGAGAGAAAACATCCTCGGTAGACCGACCGGGATTCTAACCCTGATCTCTCCTTCACGAGCAGGCCTGTTTAACAGGAGAGTGACGCCTTAGACCGTTCGGCCACTGAAGCGGGTTCCGGCTATTTAAATGGATTCATAGTTTAAAGTTATGCATGAAACAAATTATTTTAGTTAATTATATTAGCATTGCGTCTTACTATTTGTTCGGGTTGTACCCGCATTTGCCTGGAGAGTGGAAAATCCAGCCTCGGTAAACCCGACTGAAATTCTAAACTCGATCTCTCCGTCATTGGCAGTCTAGTCTACTGTGACAGTAGCGCGTTAGACCATGCGACCACCGAAGCAAGAAAGACAAAAATTAATTTACTAAAAAAACACAATTACATTGATTTATTTATGCGCAAATCCCCAACAGGTAGTTATCTGAAGTGTTAAATAAAAGTCAATTTTTCATCAAATTATTTTAAAATTATAATCTCATAATAATTTGTTGAATAAGCGATTGTTCATATTTGTTGACTTAAGGTTGATACAGGCTTCATTTTCTATGTGACTTAAGTCTACCGAAGAAATAAATACAGAACAGTAAGAATATTCTAGATTTAATATTTTCATTTTAAATGTTCGTATTATAATATGTAAATGTGATCAACAATATTTGATTAATTTCTATTACTAAATTTCCTGGGATCCTGCGAACCACACTTTGAGAAACATTACTCTAAAGGGTCTGAAAGAAGACGAATTATTTCTGAAAAATCTGGAAAACGCAGGGAATTTATGTACTAAAAGAAAATTGACAACTCTTGTTTCGCCTGGACATCGGATATATCACTGCAACCCGCCTCGGTGGCGTAGTTGACTAACGCGCTTGTCGAGTTGAGCTCTAATGCTGAGGACGGGGAGATCGAGGTTCGAATCTCGGTCGGGTGAACTGGGGGTGGTTTTCCACCCTCCCTCCACGCAAATGCGGGTTCACTTCCTCTAATTCAACCTTCCCAATTCCTAATTCATTAGCGTAATTAGTACTTAAAGCGTATAACCCGAACGGGTAGTAAGACGCAGTGTTAAATATTATTATTATTATATCACTGCAGTTGTACCCATTTTCTTGACTTGCTAATGATGGTGCATTTCCTCTAGCTACCCACATCCACCCTAGAGATTGAGCCGTTGATAACCGTTGTGCTAAAACTGGCATTAAGAACCCGCAAATTAATCGCAAGTGAGACAACTCCAAACAAAGAGTTTGCGAGAAAAATAAAACGCCGCCGACACTGCGCTGAACGAACGACGGATCTAATTTTTTTCCAGAATGATTGTGGTCAGGGTGGTGGGTGGTGGATCGGGTGCCATCTCGATAGCCACTGGACGTGCTGTTGGTGCAAATGAAAATGGCGTTCTGTTGTTGTCTTGTCTTGTTCCTCGGGGGAAATAAAATTAACAGCCCTTCCTACGTACTGGCACGCACGGTGCTCTCGATGGTTGGAGAAAGGGGGGTGGGGGGTGGTCAGTGACTCACGTCGTCGACAAAAAAAAATACGTCTTAGATCTTGCGTCATGTGTCAACGTGTTCAAGATGCTCGCGCCTTCCTCCCAGACTTATACAGTAGGCCCATGACTTCTTTAGTGCTGACTGACAGCTTACAGCTGATGGCTTTGAAAAGTTACCAGACCAAATTATGTATCCCTACGCCGAACCATATGATCTGAAAAAACATGTGTTTACAACTGTCACTTTTGAGAGTTAAAATTTTAGGTATATACCTAAACGTTGACTGTCAGAAGTCAGCTGTGAGTTGTCAGTCAGCATCAAAGAAGCCACGGGGCTACTGTGTGTGTATATATTTTAAATTGGTCTTTCCTTCTCACCTTTTTTCGTTTCGCTTTCTCTACCTATCCGTTATTAATTTTCACGTTCCCTGGGCGAGTTCTCACTTGGAAAAAAAAAATTTAAAAGGCTAGATAAATTTGGTGTTAAAGTTTTATCCGTGCCGGTGATCGATTGGCCCGAGGAGGCGTCACTCTCGCAATAAACTGGAATTGCCCATGACCGGGCGTTCCGAGGCGTTTTTTTTTTTGTTTTTTTTTTTGTAAATGGTTTTACACACTCGCTCCACCTAATTGTTGGTACATTCTCACTAAATTTGACCTAATCTCATTCCTAACAAATCAGCCGTGTATTAATCACAGCTTGTGAATGTGTGGAATGACAGGCCTCCACCGTGGTTCGGATCTCACTTTAAACTGTAAGTCTTCCATTTCATCTCACAATCACCCTACCATTACACATTAGCGTATTTGCGTATAACCTGAACTGGTAGTAAGACGCGGTGCTAATAATAATAATAATAATAATAATAATAATAATAATGTATTCTGTCTCACGACAGGTATATTCTTTTTTCAGTGAACTTAGACCGCCAGTGCGTCCTGTCCTTTTGTCTACTCCTTCAGCTTCCAGAATTTTCTTCTTCGTCATCCACTATGTATAACCCTCTTCCTTCCTAAGCTCCTATTTCCCTCAACCTTTCCTTCTATGACGTGGTGGAAAAGACAATTCCTCCTAAGGATGTGTCCGATACAGTTTACTTTGTACCTAAGAACCACATCCAAAATGGTTCTCATCTCACCCACTCTTCTCAGGACTTGGTTAATTCGTCATCCTGTCTGTCCACCTGATCTTCTCAAGTCTTCTCCAGCTCCATATTTCAAAGCGCTCCAAGTATTTCTTTTCCATCTTCCTGAGAGTTCAAGTTTCTGCTCCATACAGTACGATGCTCCAAATACCAAATGTAACGTTTCATCAGTTTCTTGTTCAGTTCCAAACTCAACTTGCCGGTTACCAGCCAGCTCTTCTTGTCGACAGCTTCCTTGACCATTTCGACTCTTTTGACCTGTTTTCCTTGTGCATGTCCACACGTTACAAAGGTACGAAATTTCAGTCACACGGCTAATAAATAGGCGGTCTCTCTCTTCAGAGACCTCGGGATTTGACCGTCGACAACATACTCTGGAGTCTTCATCCTCCAAATAGTACGTTTCTTAATTGGAGCCAACTAACGGATCGCTGACACGCGTTTTTTCTTCTTCTATCACCGCGTCTTACTACCCGTTCGTGTTATACCCTTATGCACTAATTACGCTAATGGTGTTAGGGATTATGAAGGTTATATTTAGAGAAAGTATACCCGCATTTGCGTGGAGGAAGAGTGAAAAACCATTTCGGACAAAACTCGGTACAGCCAACTGAGATTCGAACCTCGATCTCCCCGTCATCAGCAGTCTAGTCTACTGCGATAGTGGCGCGTTAGACCCCGTGGCCACTGTAGCAGGTTAGACGCGTTGTTAACGTCTATAAATACCGATTTTTTTTTAAGTTGTTTGTTCTTTCAAAATATGGCTTACAATTCTTGTAAATGTGAACCTAGTTTTATTTTCATCCACGCATCAAGGGAAACGTTTTAGTTCTGAGATCAAAGTAAATGGTTACATTTAGTAAGTGGCACCCATTTTGGTTATCTAGTTTTATTATAATTTGGTTATCTAGTTTTATTATAATTTTGGTGCTTGAACGCATATAAAAATAAATTCACGTAATTATTTTTTTATCACTGCTCCTTACCACCTGTTCAGGTTATACACAATATATAATTCCTACTCTAATGTGGTAGAGATGAGGAAGGAAGCATTTTACGTTGAAGAAGAGTGGTACACTATTTAGGAAAAAACATCCTCAGTAGACCCGACCGGGATTCAAACCCTGATATCCCCGTCTTCAGCAGGCCAGTTAATATGAGAAAAAGTACAAAACTGTTAAACTGTTTTTAGAAAGAAGGTTAACTTTTTCATTTTATTTCTCTTCTCAACAAGAAATCCAAGGGGATAGGTCAGGCTGCTTATTCGATGGAAACATATGGGAAAGTGAGAAGGCGAGGAGGGGGGGGGGGGTCAAGTGTTCAACTGTGAAACCGATTGTGTCTTGTCTGACCTTTCGACTTATTTATGACCTTCCCTTTTTACTTTATCGAATACTCTTCCTATCAAGAGAAGAATTCTTTGAACATCTTGTGGAAGCCATTTCGTTTGCGAATTGTCAGTAAAAAGTGTTGTATGTGTGTGTGTATATATATTAGTTTCTTACAGAGATCCCATTTCCTTGTTCTTATTGGCTTCTGTCGCGACGTGGGGTCTATTAGACTCTTACAAAAGGAAAAAGAAAAAAAGTGGACCTAATTTTGTAGACTTGTTTTTCTTTCACAAAACAAGTTGAGTTGTTTGGCATCTATTTGCAATTGAGAACTATTGAAATTTATTGCTGCGGGCAATTTTTACTTTTACGTTTAGGTACTTTTTTTTTTCTTTCCTACATAAAATAAGTTGATTTTTTTACTTCATCTCAATGCAAACTACCAAATAGTTGCGTTTGGTATAACTTCTCCGTTTTATTTTTTGTGTTTATAAACACTTGGGTTACCCTGAAAGGTGGCAGTCTTAACTTGACGGATTACACTATGGCTCTATATTCTATGCCCTATGGCATACTATTCCACAGTCCCTTAAACGGCGTGAAGCCCTTTAAAGGAAATATTGCTAAATTTAAGGGTAAAATTATTATATGTATGTTTATATTTACGAAATTATCTTTGTATTTTGGTGTGTTTCGAGTTTTCAATAGCTCGAGATGGGTCCCTTGTTGGCTACAGACGGGGAAAACCTGGAAAAGTCAAGGAACTTTCGGATGACAGGGAATTTAACTAAAAATAAGGAAAATTCAGGAAATTAAAAAATATGTCTAAGCTACCACATTAATTTCGCAATTAAACACTAAAACAAAAGTTAATAATAACTTAATAAAATAATATTTTCATTTTTAAAATAACTGATAAAACCGTTCATGTTTAGTAGATACAAACTTTTTTTTAATATGTGATCAATAATAAATAAATACAAAAGTCATCATTCAGCATTAAAACTGGAAATAAATAGTCGGGGAAAATTTTAAAATGTTGCCTGGAAATGTCAGGGGAAAACAAAAATTCCACATATTTCTGTTGATCATTAATAGCTCGGGAAATGAAATATAACTGGTATAGGCACGTAGAATGGATCTTTGTGAAATCGAATGATGTTATTTAATAGGGGAGGTCACAACGCATTGTATTTAGAATTTGTGTTTTCCTCCTTCCCTGTTTGTTCTCCCGCTGCCGGACAGCTCCACCATATATAATTCCACTTCGTTTCCGACTTCTTATGAATTTCTGGTATACTGTTCTTGCGAATTAACGGACTGCGCTGCAATAAGAAAAAACCTGGCGGCAAGCCAGACTAGACGGGTTAAGAACTCCTCGCGCATGCGTATTTGATTCAGAGTAAATATTTGTCTCGAGTCTCGTTAAGCCAATAATAGCCTCAGATATGTAGGGATGGGATTTAATTTATTTACTGGCGCTCACGTGGTGTAAGGCGTCAGGCTTTCAATATATGCCGTTTTGTCGGGGAGATCGGGGTTCTAGTCTCGGCTGGAGGTTGGTTTTATCGTCCTCTCTCCACGCTGATGTAAGGGCATTTCCTCTGAAACTATCCTACCTAAACAAAACTCAAGCCCCGAACATAATTTGTCCCCGTTTTCGAAAACAATACATTAATTAATTAGATTTGAAGTATAAACATGGATTAAATAAGATTATTTTTGCATTGCGTCTTACTACCTGTTCGGGCTATACGCTTATGAAGGCTACAGGGGGAAAAGAGGGGATAGAAATTTTTTAGCTCAAGTTGAGTAAGTGCTGCCATCTGTTAAACAAGCATGAAACCTTTCTAATACACTTTATATTATGGTTAAAGAGGTCTCTTTCTATTTAAATTAATTAAAAAAATATATTTTCTGGGGTCCTTCCCCCTTTTTTCCCCCGTATTCTTCATACGTATTATTTACGTTAAGTTGTTAGGGATGATGAATGTTGAATTAAGAGGAAGTGTACCCGTATTTGCGTGAAGGGATAGCTTAGAACCATTTAGGGGAAGAAAAAACACCTCGCGTACAACCGACCAGTGAGATGCGAACCTTGATATCCCTGTAATCGGCAGTCTAGTCTTTTGTGAGAGTGACGCCTTATACCATGCTGCCACTGAAGTGGGTCGGATGGGAATTACTCTATCCGATTCTTATCGGTGATTTTAGGGTGACTGTACCTTACAGTGCGAAGAAAAAAATAGCCACATTAGCTATAGGGAGGGAGGGGGTGACTTGGCGGTTTAGGGATAGGGTGTCAGACTTCTGTGCTGGAGGTCCGGGGTTCAATCCTCGGTCCCATCACAGATTTATCTGATTACCAAACCCTTCTTTCCTCCTCTCTTGAGGCCACGTCGCGCGTCTCTCCTCTCTTGAGGCCACGTCGCTCGTCTCTCCTCTCTTGAGGCCACGTCGCTCGTCTCTCCTCTCTTGAGGCCACGTCGCTCGTCTCTCCTCTCTTGAGGCCACACCGCGCGTCTCCCTTTCTCTTAATTATTGTTGTGTGTAATGCGCGTTACTTGTTTCTACCTTTATTTGTTCGTGTTAACTGTTCTTCAAATTTTGAATATTCAGAGAAATCACATGAATCAGCATGATGATCACGGACTATGATTCATTGCTGATACACAAATAACCGCTCTGTTACAGTTCATTGGTACACCTGTAGAGACAGGGGTGACCACCTGGGGTGCCAAACAGAGACAAACCTAGCCTGACGTAGCCTGGGTGTGATATGAAAATAATCCCCAAACCTAACATAACCTAGGCGTAATAGTGGAGTTACAATCGTTCAAGTTTTGATACTATCATGCAATTTTACATATTGGTTTAACTTTATGGGGAGTAAATTAGAATTTAGTGCCATTCTCAAAAGGTTATTTTAAATTTGCCATCCTGAAAAAATTGCACTCTAAAATGTTTTTTACAATTATAACGTAAACCGTTTATATTGGCAAAGTGTTTGTTAAACTTATAATAAAAAGATGGACGATAGCATTTTTTACCAAATAATGCTAGGTTTGGGAATTACTTTCATATTTTGTACCAAATAATGCTAGGTTTGGGAATTACTTTCATATTTTGTACCAAATAATGCTAGGTTTGGGAATTACTTTCATATTTTGTACCAAATAATGCTAGGTTTGGGAATTACTTTCATATTTTGTACCAAATAATGCTAGGTTTGGGAATTACTTTCATATTTTGTACCAAATAATGCTAGGTTTGGGAATTACTTTCATATTTTGTACCAAATAATGCTAAGTTTGGGATTTACTTTCATATTTTGTACCAAATAATGCTAGGTTTGGGAATTACTTTCATATTTTGTACCAAATAATGCTAGGTTTGGGAATTACTTTCATATTTTGTACCAAATAATGCTAAGTTTGGAATTACTTTCATATTTTGTACCAAATAATGCTAGGTTTGGGAATTACTTTCATATTTTTACAGAGTCCAATTGCCATGGGAAATATGTCAGCTAGAAGAATATTTAAAGAACGGCAAAAGAAAAACAAAATTAAAAATAAATTATTTTTTATCAACGTTTTGACTGTTAAAAGTGACAACAAATCAATATATGGTCTTGCAGATCATTTGGTTTGTCGAATGAATACATGAGAGTAGATATGGTAGATTTTACTAGCGGTCAGTTATAACCACTCCTATGGCGAATGGACTATATTATCCACCGGTTACATAGGGGACGCCAAAGAGCAATCCCGCCCGGGCACAAAATTCACCTCTGAACGGCCCTCTATAGGGAATATCAAGAACTAAACATTGGATTCACGCAAGGATAGGACAACTCAGCTTTGTATTATTATTATTACTATCAGATCCGCGTCTTACTACCCGTTCGAGTTATACGCACTTACGCTAATGGTAGGGTGATTGTGAGATGAAATGGAGGACCTACAGTTTAACGTGGGATCCGAACCACGGTGGAGGCCTGGCATTCCCCACATTCACAAGTTGTGATTAATACAAGTCTTGTCAGAGGTGAAGGAAGGGTTTGGCAATCAGATGTGTGCCGGGACCGAGCATTGAGCCCCGGACCCCCAACACAGAAGTCCGACACCTTACCCCTAGAACACCAGGTCACCCTCAGCTTTGTAAAATGTTTTATTTGCTTCATACCAGTGACTCAGCTCATGATGCTACATAATAGCAGGTATTTTTCTTTTGAACACGATAGTGTTTGTTATATTGAAAATGAGGTATTTTTCTCTAATTACACTCTTTAACTAATCTTAAATTATGGTACTGCCGTCCTAAGAAGGCGAACTACCCTTTTGAAATACAAGCTAAGCTTTAGACCAAAATATTTAAACAACCATCAGTTCAAATCACTTGTGGTTTTTTAAATTTCTCTCTAATTGTGGTTTTTCATTATATGTATGCGAAAATATTATTTAAAATTTTATTTTAATTCAGCAATTAAAGTTTAAATTTCAAGATGTATACTTTATTTTGAATTAGGAAATTTTATTCTATTTATTCAATCCCAAAATAATACGTCAGTTAATAGTACTTTTTCTTATATAATTAACTCAAGCTCACGTGTTCGTTTTATTTCCAAAATCATATAAGATATTTTTACCCTTAATATATATATATATATATATATATATATATATATATATATATATATATATATATAAGAGAGAGAGAGAGAGTTATTCTTATTATCTAATTTGTTATGTGGTAGACTGCTCTAATCTTTTATATAAAAAAATTATGGTGCCCACATTACAGTTCGCAAGGTGCCCCAAATTGCCAAGGACCAGCCCTGTGTGTCCTGACAACGTAACCTTACGTTTGAAATAGTTTAGACCGTGTTCCATATTTGCTCAGAACAGAGCATACATAATTGGCCAGCAAGTACAAGGACCAGCTTGCGTTTACGAGACTGTTTACCAAGGAAGCCATTAAGCAACTCGAATAGTACGAGAGCTTTGTATATGGACGAATATAGTTGTTGGCGGAGTCTTATGAGACAGAATCTCATTAGGAACAGCTTCTACACATAATAAAAGAGAAAGATACTATTTTAAAACACAATTTTTTGTTCCTTCCTTGATTTTCTTTCGAGTAGCATGAAATCAAAGACCTCTCATCATTAAAAGATGGCTCAAAATTAGATTTCTGAAAAAAAAAATTTTAGAGAAAATGACAACCGATATAATTACTGATCTATATATATATATCAGCGTGTCTTACTACCTGTTCAGGTTATATTTAATTACTATAATGGGGTAAAGATGAGGAAAGAAGTAATCTAACCGTATTTGCGTGGAAGGAGTTTGAGAAACCATTTAGGGGAAAAAATAACTCTTAACGACGTTGCCTACTTGGAGATTTCTAAGCTCTTTTGCGAAAAGGATTGCATATTAGCTTGACGCACCTAAGCAGTCTAAGCACTATTGCACTTAGACAACACTGCATGAAATATAGAGGGAAGAAAATGAGAAGTTAATCCTGAGAGGATTCTTGTCTATGTGCTGATAATCCTTTCCCTCTTCCTATGACGAGTTTGCACAGTCACTTTAATATTAGCGCCTTGAAAGCATTGACCTGCTTTTTAATTTTACCTTTTCCTTATTTCCAATTCTAGATAGACATATTCTACCAAAACATTTTTAATCTACATCCTGACAGGAAGATTCCCACAGGACATTTATTTTAGAATTATTTAAATATGAGTAATTTTTGTTTTAACGTTAAATCTTTAAAACTCTTTGAGTAAAACGTAAATTCACTAACACAGGAAATCCTGTTTTAACCTGCCGTGACGTCACAGGTAGGCAACATCCTTAATAGACCCGACCGGTATTCGAACCTTGATCATCCCGTCATAAGCAGTCCACTCATAGAAGAGTGTGACGGCTTAGACTATTTGGTCGCTGAAGCGGGTTTATCCATATTAATAAAAGGTTTGTTTGTCGAGAGCATCGCGCGATACCTACCGCAAGCAGATATCGGAAATTTCAAAAATTAGTAGCCCATTTGCACGAACATGTGCACCTAAAAGCAGGAATTTTATAATTCCGGTTGGATCATGGGATTTCCCTAAATGGTTTTAAAAAAAAAAATGGGTATACTTCCTCTAATTTCAACCTTAATAATCCCTAACATATTAACGTAATTAATACATAGGGGTGTAACCCAGACGGGTAGTAAGACAAGGTGATAATGACAGATATTCAACAACTGTTGATATCACAGTGGGAAGAAAATTAAAAGACTGCCCCTTTTTGTGCTGTCTTACCCTTTATCTTGCCGCCACAGATAAATCAATATAAGTTGAGACTGACGCCTTGTTCCGCATGTCCAAAACATGGTATTTGGGTAAATGGAAAGGACAAGAACCTTACTGTGGAAAATTAGAATACCGAAAACCCGCTTCGGTGGCCACGTGGTCTAAGACGTCTCTTTCGCAGTAGACTAAACTGCCGATGACGGGGAGATTGCGAAGTTCGAATTTCAATCATATGTACTGAAGGTGTTTAAAAAACAACAATGTTTTCCACTCTCCCTCCACGAAAATGCGGATACACCTCTCAAATTTCAACCCTCATCATCTTTAACATATTAACGTAATTAGTAAATAAGCGTATAACCTGAACGGGTAGTAAGACGCGGTGATAAAAAAATATTAGTGAAAAGTAAATTTTCTAATTATATTATTATTGTTAGCACCGCGTCTTACTAACCGTTCGGGTTATACGCACTTACACTAATGTGTAATGGTAGGGTGATTGTGAGATGAAATGGAGGACCTACAGTTTAACGTGGAATCCGAACCACGGTGGAGGCCTGGCATTATTTTCTAATCATGCGCAAGATTTTGTCCGTGCCCATCACGAACCGACTGAACCTAATTAACCTGGGAAATAAATCTTCTAAAGAGTTTCCATGTAACAGGATCGATATCTCCACAAGATGGTGACAGCTCGCGAATGGAAAGGAAATTTGGGAACGCTCGAACGTCCTGGCGTGAACATGTCTGGGTGGGGGGGTGGGGGGGTATTTCTTTTGTGGTCGAGTCAACCAAAACTTGAGAGGAATATTGCGTTACACGTGCAATAAGAAATCAAACACGCTGCTGAGATTTTTTCCGGTCCGGTCAAACTTATTATATTTATAATAATAATAATAATAAAGACCAGTGGTTTTCAATATATATAATTTTATGGTTCTTGTAGTTTTTCAATCGTTAACGCTTATCTTAAGTCGTTATTGAGCTTATTTTTTATCAAATAAATAAACATAATTAATGGATTGAAAAAAAAAAATTCGACGTCAAAATAAAGTAGTTAAAAAAATTAAGTTAACGAAAATACATTCCTATTCGTCATATAAAAACTCCGCAGATGTCAATTTTGAACAAAATTGTGAAAGCTATTTTCGAAAAATTTATAACTAAAAACAATCATTCGTCTTTTTAGGGCTAGAACTCAAATCACCCTTTCCTTGAGGTATGATCGTATACCGTCTAAATATCAGGTTTGAACTAAATCTATAGAATCGTTTGTTCTGTAGCCTCAGGAACTTACAGACATACAGAGGTAGAGACAGAAAGTATTGTGATTTCTTTTTTAATTCAAAGGAACATTAAAACGTCACGATCCATATTAATACCGCGGGTGAAAATTTTCACGGTCAAAATACTTTCTCTGTATGAGAAAAATAGATTAGCGTGAACCGACCACAGCTTTCGTAAAGCTGTAAAGAAAGTGATTTTTTTTCCAAGGGAGGGGTAGTTTGAGGAAAATGGGAAATATTATCAAGAAATAAGTAGTAGTCTAACTCTTATATGGTGTTCTTTATTTTTTCAGCTTAGTAATTGATAGGGGTGTGCGAAGCTTGTAATGATATATTGGTTTGTATCCCTCTAAAATATGTAAAAAGTCATGGATGACGGTAATTTTTCTTTAAAGTAACATATGTAGAGTATTCCTTTATGATTCATCCATGAAGAAACTCGCGCTTTTCAGAAATAATGTGAAAAGTATTACACCATTAAAATATATTATATATATATTTTTTTCTGTCAAAAGAACTCCGCAGTTTTTGGCAAAGGACGCCAATTCCCTATACCAATAAGAAGCTAGCCTTCACAACACCTGTCGCAAGGACTCTTTCTATTAGTTAGTTTTTACACTGTTGACGAAGGGACCAAGAGGCAAGGGGTATGTCATATATAAGCCGCTTGTGCGTTTGGTTAAGAGCACAAGCAACGCACCCAAGCACCTATCCACACACAAGCACTGGCTCTCGCAGTCTAACACAGAATACAATAATGTACGATAATATCACAAGTGTGCATTGATATCAAGCATTTAATTGGAGTATGTATCAGTAATTAACAGATGTAATTTGAATAAATCGTGTGAATCAACAGCCATCAATAGTTGCATTACAATTACATTATAATAATTATATTTATTAATTATACCGATTTAATTAGTGCTCGACCACGGAGCAATTAACAGCTAGTTAAACGGTATATAGTCCGTATAGTGATGATAGGCGCTCAACTACGGAGCTATAGACAACCGAAATATTATCACAGCAATTTTATATAAGGAAAGAATCCGTAGTGTTACAAGCTTAGAAACCTCGAAACAAATGTCAGTTTCGACTTCGCTTCGAAAATAATTCTTGTTTTGAAGCTTCGTCAGTAAAATATTAACAGCTAAAATACTTCACCTAGCAGCCTGGTCGTTTTGCACTGAGGGGAGAACCTCTAATGTAGTATATAAAGAGGTACTATAAGTATGAACAAAAAATAAATAAATAGTCATAACCCCCTGTGAATAACAACTTAAGTAATTTTACTCTCAGTTTTCTGATTTTTCAATAGATGGCGCGCGAGTCATTAAAAAAAAAGAAGTGGAAACGCGAAGTCGCAGGCAACAGCTAATAAAGCAATATTTATTTGGAAAAAAATCTTAAGTAATTGAATTGTAAGTTGTAATATAACTTGATTTATTGGATTAAAGTTTAACAAATAAAGATATAATATATTTTTCTAGTGTAAAAAAAACTAGCATAAAAATGTTCGAACTTTGATTCAGCTTGGAGAATATTTCATATATTCGATTCGAGCTCGCTTCGATTTGAAAAAGTGTACTTTGCACAACCCTATTAATTTATGTTTTATATTAATGAGCAATAATAAGCCTCCAAAACATACGATCTCTTGATGCAGACACCAGCGTTGGAGTTGTTTTAATCCTCTGTTTGAGAAACGACCTATCTCGTGTAACCCGTTTCTGTGTTTGTTTTATTTATTTTTTCGCAGTGAGTGTAGGGTTATATTATATTATCAAAATTATAACAAACCAGAATTTATATTCTCTCGTGTATATTTTTAAATAATTATTCCTGATGTTTTTCATTTTTTTTTTTTTTTTTGTTTAAAGAAAAGACCGTTTATAAAATAAAAACATATTTTTTCTGTGTTCCACATTAACGACATTTTACCATATTTTTATTCAATTGTTAATGTCTCAAAAGTGACAGCTGCAGATCACATGACTTGACGTATGAATATGTGAGTCTATCTAGTAATTTTTCTAGTTTTCACATAAGGTTCTTTCTATGAAATTTAAACATTAAAATAACTTAGAATATTATTTTGTTCAACTGTACTTAATTTATCGTGATGTAATTCTGTGATAATATAATATAGTATTAAATAACTTAGTGATACACCTAATGTTTTCCTCTAACGTTTGTTTACGAGATTGATATTTTGTACTGCTTAAGTTGGGAGTGTAGGTGACGCGAGTTAAGACTGTATTAATACAGTATTTGTATCAAAACAGTTTTTTAGCCAAAATAAATCAAATAGTTCTCCATTACAAAACTAGAGTTTAATTTTACTCCCCCGGTGTTATCAACAGTTGTTGAATATCTGTCAAAGGTGTCCTGGAATTTAATGACAACTTTTTCTCTTCATTTAAAAAGTTTCTCATAATTTAATGCCGCTATGCTCTTGACAGATATTCAACAACTGTTGATAACACCGTGTGAAGATAATTAAACTCTGTTTTTACAGTAGCAATATTTGATTATTTTTTTAAATCCATCGTGTCAGCCTGCAAGCGATCTATACGGATCAAGCTTCCGCTGTATGCGGATTGAGGGTGTCATGCGGTCAGCATATTGAACCCGTTAATCTTAGTTTTCTTAACTGGAGCCCCTACTTTTTTTTATTTCAGTAGCCCTGCATTTGTCCTCACGAGGCTCACAGACTTGTAAGTACCGGGAATCGAACCGGGGACGTCTATGTCTGTAGCCAGAAAGTCTGACGATTAGCCCATTGGGGCACATATTTTATATAAATATTTGTTTGATATATAAATTTTGGACAACTGCATGTTTGCTAGAGGTTATAAAATATATACATTAGGAATACACTGTCTAAAAGGCTCTTCCTATGAAAATTAGACTATATTTAGAACAAGAGTATATTGTTGTAAATTTTACCTGAGAGGAGGAGGTTTGTGTTTTTAAATCACGGGGAAGTGGTTTAAAGGTATATTTTTGTTTTTGTCGTATTGGTTGTGAGGCCTAGGCACGCGCGCTCTTTGAAAGTACCCGAACCACCTCGGTCGTGCCAGGCCCAGGACCGTGAGAGTGAGTATGAGAGTGAGAGAGAGAGAGAGGGAGTTTGACTTTTGTGTTCCCCGCCCCCTACTTGCAGACAGAGTGATCCCGTAATGAAGTCGAGTGGCGGCGGCGGTGACCCGGAGGGGGCGGCTCCGTCCCCCAGGGCGCGGAAATCTGCCCGCCCCGGAGGCGGTTCACCAGGCGAGCAGGTACGGACTGCTTATTGCCTAACTACTCAGCGGAAAGGGGTGACAGGAACGTTTTGTGACCGCTCAGTTCCCGTCAAAATTACCTTAATTGCCCCCCCCCCTACGCCCCCCCTCAAGCCCAACCCAAAGGAGGAATTAAATTTGTAAGAGAGAAAAAATTAAACATGTATGTTGTATATTTTTAAATCTAGCACAGACTCAACAGCCGGCCGGAAATAACAGAATAACAGACCAGACTGATTGAGGTAACTTTACAGTTACTCGCCCGAAAAGATTATTTAAAAATAACACTTTGAAAAATATATCCAGTCCAGACCGTCTTGAATCGAACCCAAGAGAGTTAAGGCTGGTGTTTTGCAGGGTTTTTTTTTAGCAAAACATTTTATGGCATATATAAATAAAATAACTCTCTATTAGAAACATAAGAGTTTAATTTTTCTTCACAGATGATTTATTTTGACAAAAAAAAATTGTTGCTAAAAGAACTGCAAAATTAGGTGATCTAGATGTAAGGTGTCAGACTTCTGTGCTGGAGGTCCGGGTTCAATCCTCGGTCACGGCACAGTTATCTGATTGCCAAACCCTTCCTTCACCTCTGACAAGACATCTTGTGAATGTGGGGAATGCCAGGCCTCCACCGTGGTTCGGATCCCACGTTAAACTGTAGGTCCTCCATTTCATCTCACAATCACCCTACCATTACACATTAGCGTAAGTGCGTATAACCCGAACGGATAGTAAGACGCGGTGCTAATAATAATAATAATAATAATAATAATAATAATTGCAAAAATATTGGCCTTCTTTGCACCCCACCTTAATAAATTGGAATATCTGTGTTTTCTTTAAATTGAACTATTTCCTTTACATGTTATTGCTATTTTCTTATAGGTAACAAATATGCTAAACAATTATTATACTGAGTCATTTTAATTATTTCACAATAAATAAATAAACCACTGAAACACACACGTTTAACGACGGTCACAAAACCAGTACTGAGTTCTAACTCCTGGGCTCAGGACAGTGGTTTTTTTACATCCTAATGCACGTGTTTTTTATTTCTCGACTTTATTCTTCCAGCATGCTCTTGAAGAGATATGAATACTTTTGGTTTTATGAATTGCTTAATTTTCGTGGTGATGTGGGCTGGTTACAATAACTTAAGGCGCCATCCTCTTCATTTTAATGGGTTTTTTTTATTGATTTACAATCTGTCAGACAAATAAATGTACAAAAAAAAAAATTTGTAGATTTTTTTAAAGATTATTTTCAGGCGATTCAGTGAAAGGAGTTATTGGCCTCTGGGACCGCATCCGTGGTGAACTCCGAATCATAAAAGGCTTTTTTTTTTTTTGCACAATGAAGATTCATTCTACAGTACAGGCCATCCCAAAAGTTAGTGTGCAGTAAAGTAAGAGTTCTTTCTACAACATATGTTGACCCTCATGGACTTGAAGACTTGTCTGGTCACGTCTTTTCATGTGATATGTTATAAAGAGGCGGATACAAACATGTGTTCAGGCCCGTGGTAGGGAGACATTTCCGACATCCGTTGTAGGAAGAACTTTGCTACGAGCCCGCTTCGGTGGGCGCATGGTCTAACGCGCTACTCTCGTAGCAGACTAGACTGGCGATTATGGGCATATCGGGGTTTGAATCCCAGGGTGGGCTTTATTAAATGGTTTCCCACTCTTTCCATGCAAATGAGGGTGTCTAAATGAGGTAATCTACATTCAATCTTGCTCATCCCTAACATATTAGCGTAATGAATACAAATGCGTCAAGTCTGAACGGGTAGTAAGAAGCGATGATAAATAATACAACTGCTGCGAGAGATGCTATACTTGACTGCACAATAACTTTTGGGACAATCTGTACTTCTGTATTTTGAGTTGGGGGCGATGGGGCTCCGAGTTCGATTCTTGACATGACCTAAAATTGGTTAATTTGTGAATTGTCGGTCAGGAGGACTGGCTGTTGTGTGTTTTCTAGTATCAGGTTAGTTTGTTAGTCGTGTGATATGATTTTTTAACTTTTTTTAATGTTCCTTTGACTTAAAATTAGTCTTTAACTTTAGGCTTCCCAAACATTTAGGGCCACTAATTTTTAAAACGACAAACTTTCGTGACCTATCTAGCTTTAATGAACGTGGGAGAAAGGGGAGGTAAGAATGAATATTTTTTTAAATACGTTTTTGTTAAATATTCAGTATCCCTCCTTTTATTTTACCTTTATTTTATTTTTCCCATTTTTCATGATTTTCAAATTATTTCTAAACTTTCACATTTTAACACTCCTCGCGACCCGCCAAAAAATTTCGGGTTGCTTCCCACAATTTGAGAAGCTTTGGACTTTTGGAAGGCATAACATTTGTTTAAGAAAATGTACTCAGCATTCACGTGTAATAGATAAAGTGGAAAAATAGACCTAGAGTTGAACCCCGGTCTCCCAAACTCAGTTTATCCCACTATCCGGGAGATCTGGCTGTTGTTAAGATTGGCAGTTGGCAGTTGACATGGAGAGACGGGTATTCTGTCATTCTTCAAAGAGCTTCAGTTCGATACTCTCTCATTATGTAATGTTTCATAAAGATAACAATCATCTGATCTTCTCTCCTCGTAGCCGATTGGTTGGAGACTGGTTCTGGGTTTAGAAGGTCATGGTTCGATTCCGAGATGTATCTAAATACATTTATTTAGTGCATGCGTTTTTACTACCACGCTTGTATTAAAATTCTTACCGCCATGTTTGGGTGTTGAGCAGTCTCTATTGAATGTGCTTTCTTAGGTTAAGTTAGTCTGTAAGTCGTGTACATATAACTTTTTTTTGGTGGGGGGTGCACGTTAAAATAAGTTTCTTTTCCGTAGCTTTAATGATCAATAATTTGTTTCTACTTGATTTTCCTCTTTTACACTATTTGACAAGTCACGCGGTCTCTGTCGTCAGGCTCACAATATACTGGATTCTCTGTGACGAGGTCAAGGTTCGAATCCCGACCGGGTGTAATTGAGGGGTAGTTTTTCACGTGTGATTTATCACTCTGATGTACTTTCTTTTAAAAGAGGTGAACTGGTGGTCTAGGGGTAAGGTGTCGGACTTCTATGCTGGCGGCCGGGGTTCAATCCTCGATCCCCGCACAGATTTATCTGATTGCCAAACCCTTCCTTCACCTCTGACAAGACATCTTGTGAATGTGGGGAATGCCTGGCCTCCACTGTGGTTCGGATTCCACGTTAAACTGTAGGTCCTTCATTTCATCTCGCAATCACCCTACCATTACACATTAGCGTAAATGCGTATAACCCGAATGGGTAGTAAGACGCGGTGCTAATAATAATAATAATAATACTTTCTTTTAAAACAACTTTTCTTAACCTTATCCTAAAGGGTTCCGGGTTCTATTCCCTTGTACAGGTGTCATTTTTCAAATTTACGAATCCGATACTTTCAACGGTTACCTCCCTAACTAAAATATTAATTGCTTCTTTCAAGCTTCGCTAGTAATGTACAATTTAATATTGTACGCGTTTTTTTCTTAACTCCAACTTATCCCTTAGACTAAATAATCAATAAACATGGTGTTAAAAGTAATAGTTAATATATTAATAATAGTGAAACTTTTTGCTGAAATTTGGCACTCGAACAAGTTATTCTTCTCCGAATATTATAATGCATGCCATTCTTTATTTTTCCCCTTCTCTCGCATTTCATTCTCCCCACCCCCCTTCATTCCCTCCCAAACGCCAATTATTTTAACTTCGCGAGCTTTCACACCCGATCTAGACGAGGTTAATTTTAGTCTTTGACTTGGAGTGGTTTTTATAGCTATAATTGAATGGTAAGCTTCTTTTTTTTTTGTCGATACGTAAAAGCCGCTAGCGTGGCTTTTTGGGTGGAATGTAAATTGCTTTCTGTCGTGTGTTTTTTTTTACACACACCCCTCCATAACTATAGCTGCGTTAAAAAAAATCAGACATACATAAAAAAAAGTTAATTTAATGGGCGTGTAAATTGATGTATTTGAGGTTTATCGTGTTTTTTTAAAGCTTAGACTAAACCTCTATATTTAAAAATGGTGCAAAATAAGTTCGGGGTCTTAAAATTAAAAACAAAAATGTCTAAAAAAAGATTTGATGTTTTCCATTTTTAAAATAAAATAAAGTTTTAAACCAAAATATTAATAACGGTTTTGAATAAATCCTTATCTGCTGGATTTTAAATAAATTGGGGTATCATATCGCCAGCATTGTAATTTAGTAAATAAAAAAAAAGTTTGAATATATGGTTCTTCCACTTTTAACTAAAAACTCTGAAAGGAAAAAAAAAACTTTTAAAAATTTCTTAAACGTTTACTGCTTGTAACTTGGGCCATTCATAGCACATCAAATTGCATTTTTATCTTGTTTTTTATTGATAGGATGAGAATGGAAGGGGACTTGATTTAAAGTTTATATTTTTAAAACTTTTCATGACAAAAAAATATGCTTTAGTTAATATATGTGTATATATAGCTTCAATTAAGACATAGTTTAACTCTCTAGACATATAAAGTAATCTCAACAGCTTTTAAATATTTGTCATGGTTATGAATGGCAATTTTACTTAATATATCGATATATTTATCGTTTGATACATCGATCAAATTACATCGATACATCGGTTGTTTCCGATTTATTGAATTATAGATATCGGCCTGGGCGATCTGTAACGGTAGTATTAGGATGGCTGTTCACTTTGTAAAGTGTTATGAAAATACCGAACAAGTTTTATAAACATAGAGGGGGAAGTAAATTGTTCAATTTATTTTGATTTTACGAGACCTAAAGCGTAATTTGACATACAAAACATATAGATAAATTGATCGCTATATTGGATAATAAAACATCAATCTAAATATAGCTATGTTTTTGTAAAAATATTGATATTTCGTTGTCATCCCCAGCTTTGGGCGTGGTTTCACTTAATTAGAAACTTGTTAAATGTAGAGAGAGAGAAAAAATCATGTTACAATTCTTCTATGCTCAGGCATACATTCAAGAACTGTTGATATTACCACGTGTAGAAAATTAAACTAAACCTATTGGAGCATTATTTCGTTTATTATATCAAAACTGTAACAATACTTACCTTAACTCGTCTCCACCTTGAGTTGTACTTAGTAACTAAAAAATTGTAATCTGATCAATATTATTAATATCAATGTAAGGTTTATCAAGTGGATTTTTCCCGATGTGTTTGCAACTTGTGAAACAAACTGTTCTTTGGGTCTATTATAGGTGCTATAGGTGTTGGATCCTCGTAATGAAAACATCTTAAGTTACATTACAGTATTATAACACTATGTTTTCTTTGTAACAAAATTTAGAACTGGCTCATTTCTGCCATGTCCGAGAGCGTAAAGGTATCAGTATTAGAAATTACAGAATATTTATTTTCAATAACTGCCTACTCAAAATGCTGCAATCATACATTTTTTCTCTTCTCTCTTAATCGCACTGCTTCTTCTAAGGACGGTCGCTATATGCGCCGCCTTGTAGTGGGTCGCGTAAGCAACCCGCAGTACAGAGGTGTATAGCTGGTAAATGGCTTGAGGGAGCTTTTTCCACAGTGGAGTGTCTGTAGGCTTCGTCTGAAGAATGTAATAGTGCAATAGAAAGGGCCGCTTAGAAAATACTCACTTTTTCGGTCAACATTGATAACGTTTTACTATATTATATTGGGGACCTGGTGGTCTAGGGGTAAGGTGTCAGACTTCTGTGTTGAGGGTCCAGGGTTCAATCCTCGGTCCCGGCACGGATTTATCTGATTACCAAACCCTTCCTTCACCTCCGACAAGACGTGTATTAATCACAACTTGTGAATGTGTGGAATCCAGGCCTCCGCCGTGGTTCGGATCCCACGTTAAACTGTAGGTCCTCCATTTCATCTCACAATCACCCTACCATTACACATTAGAGTAAGTGCGTATAACCTGAACGGGTAGTAAGACGCGGTACTAAAAATATAATAATAATAAAATTATTGTTATTTTATAGGTATTGATAATATCTCTCAAACGTTACAGCTGGAGATCACATGACTTGGCGTATTAAAACGGAAAGTAGATCTAGTAACTCTTCTATCTGTCAGATAAGAGCGTAGGACGTTTGGCGAAGTTGTGAAGACACATCTTGTTAGTCCTACCTCACGTGTTTACTTCTAACTGGCGTTTCTACAGCCAGTAGCAGTTCAATGGGCCTGATAGTTACGCTAGGTTAAGTTAGTTTAGATTATGCGAGGCTAGGTCCGCAGAAATGAAAATATATCGCCTGATGGTTAGGTTAGGTTGTAAGTGAAAGTAAGAATTCCGTTTATCCATAGTCCATACTGCTTGTATGGGTTGGTGTGCCAAACGTTCTACGGACTCGGATAAGGCCCTTTCTATGAAATTTGGACTGTAGGTTATAGTCCTACTATTTAAGAAGGATAGGAAAATTACAGTTGGGTATACATCTTGTTTCATTGGTTTAGTAATTGTCTTAACCCTATTGCAAAATTGGACTAATCTCAAATTAATTCCAATCTGGTGGAGGTTGTTTCAGTGTATTCTTAAATAAACTTTACTTTTTAGGCTCAAGGCCTGATTTATATCTGTGGAGGCCTTAACCAAATATTTTTGTTTTCAATGTTTCATTGTTATCGTGTTTTTTCTACAAAATTAACTTTTAAAAGCTCATTGTTATATAAATGATAAGGAAAGATTGTCAACATAATAAATTAGATTTATAGGTTCACTGCGATCTATGAGTGTTGTTTATGTTTATAAAATTACAGTCTGAAATATTTGTTTGCCACACATGTTATTAGTAAAGTAATTAATATTTGGTCATGAATAAATAAAAATTGATCCAGCGAGTTAAAAAAAAAGATCTTACTGTGACTGTAATATGTAGAGCCAAAAACATAAATGTATATTTTATTGCAACAGTTTGTGTAGGCCCTGTCTGGGGCATTGGCTCTTAAATCCGTGTTTATTTGGTTAGCTATAGTCTTGGCTACGTTCATATCCATGTCAGATATGAGTATTTGACCTCAAGATGGGTTATTTAAAGTATTCACCTTGGTCACTGTTTTATCAATGTTTATAATAAAAGACACATCCATTTATATTATTGATATTTTAGGAGATACCTTTCTTGTGACATAAAATTTAGTTTCTTCATTCACACCAAAAACATTTCTATTATGTGGTCTTTCATGGTTTCTTACTGTTAGATTGTTACTAAAATAAACCAATGGTTTATTTTCTCCACGCATTGCTTACTGTACAAAGTCATACCTACATTAATCTAATACACAAAATAATACAATAATCCTTATTTTATATTCTCACTTTTTAAACAAATATATTTGATATTTGTTTTGTAATTTTTATCTTTTTTTCCCTTGGATGGTTTATCTTTGATGCTAAAGATTATTTTTAAATAAAGTTAAAGTTTGAACATGGGAAAATGCACTCTTTAAATATTTTTCTCCTTAACCTGGTTTTACTATTATTTCTGTCATGGTGGATCGGGTTTTAATATTTCTCTTTTCTTGTGCGTGTGTTTCAGTTCTGAAAATGCTGGCCATGATGGAGCAGACCCCAGACTCTAACCACGACCCCGTTCAGGACTTCCTGACGTCGGGCCGCACGGGCCGTAGGAACGCCATGCCTGACATCCTCGGGGAGCACGCAGCCACCTCTACTGCCGAGCTGCCTGCTTGCATTCAGAAACTGTCCACCACCGGTCAGTGGCACAAGCCGAGGAAATAGATCTTCAAATTTGGTTTATTTCAGATGTCTAGACAGAATTTTTTATTAATGCACCTTAATTTGTAGTAAATAAAAATGGAGTCTCTTGAGTTTAAAGTTGGATTTCGGTATACAGACAGTATTTTTTATTTATTTATTTAGCTGTGTATTACTACCCGTTTGGGTTTTACGCTTAAATACTAATTATGTTAACGGGTTAGTAATTGGGAAGGTTGAATTTATAGGAAGGTAACCCGTATTTGCTTAAAGGGAGAGTGGAAATCTATTCAGGAAAAATCACCCCCAGTTCACCTGACCGAGATTCTAACCTTGATCTCCCCATCTTCTGCAGTCTAACTCTACATTAAACTAGCGCGTTAGCTAACTACGCCACTGAGGTGGGTTTACAGAAACAGTAAAAAAAAATTATTTTAGGTTATAAATTGTAACAAATCAATTTTTTTATTTAAGTGTAAAAAATAGAAAAAGAATTAATATGATTTTTATACCAAACAAACCAAAACAAGTTTTATTAAAAGCTAGGTGACCTGGCGGTCTAGGGGTAAGGTGTCAGACTTCTATGCTGGCGGCCGGGGTTCAATCCTCGGTCCCGGCACAGATTTATCTGATTGCCAAACCCTTCCTTCACCTCTGGCAAGACATCTTGTGAATGTGGGGAATGCCAGGCCACCACCGTGGTTCGGATTCCACGTTAAACTGTAGGTCCTTCATTTCATCTCACAATCACCCTACCATTACACATTAGCGTAAGTGCATATAACCCGAACAGGTAGTAAGACGCGGTGCTAATAATAATATTAAAAGCTAAATCTGAGGGTATAGTTGGAAAGGGTAGTTTTAGAGGAAGTCCTTTATGTTGAAGATTGGGTGAAAAAACCACCACCAGTAAACCTGACTAGGTTTTGAACCTAGGTCTCCCATCACCAGTAATTCAGCCAATTTTGAGCCCAGCACCTTAAGAGTGTTGTGTCCACTGGCGGTCAAGTCCATGTACTAGTTACGCTAATGATTTAGGGATGATAAAGGTTTAATTTAGAGGAAATGTACCCACATTTGCACGAAGAGAGGAAGTGAGGAAACCATTTACATCCGACCAGGATCAAACCACAATCTCTCTGTCAAAGAGGCAATATAGTATCTTGTGAGTGTAGTGCTTTATACCATGTGACCACCAAAGAGTGTCAAGTCCCTTTTAGTTATAAATCTATGAACATTATTATTAACACAATATTTTAGTAATAATTAAAAGATTTAGTTTATATCACCTGCAAAGATGTTACTTTCATTGTGCCAATATTACTTACTGAGGGCCCAAGATTACTTCTTTTTCAGAAAATGGAAAAAAAAAATCCTGAATTTGACTTGCAAAATACAGTTCCCAGGACACGAATTTAACCGAGCCATGAATAAAAGATGAGCTTTTTCTGTAACATTTGCTAAACCTCGAAATCATTTACAAAATGAACTAATTATTTACTCTAGAGTTAAAATGTATTCAAATTGATTTTACATAACCTTGTTTAGTTTTTTTTCAAACTATCAATTTTTTTAGTATTGAAACATGAAAATAATTTCTAACATAAACATTTGCAGTTTTTTAAAAGCTCCTTTTTTATTTATTCACTTTTTATTTACAAGCTTGTTGTGATCTTTGAATGATTCTATATGTCTGGATCTTTTATTTATACCAGTATTTTCGTTTTCTTCTCTTTTTTTTTACAAAAAAATGGGTGTGTGTACTTATGTACGCCCGTGAGAAGTTATACTACTTTGGCATCATTAAATAATTTTATTTCTTTATTTTGTAAATATTAAATAACCAATAATAAATATTTAACAATAATAATTTAATAATATTTAGTATTAATTATGTTAAATAATAATATTTTAATTTATATCAATAAATAATACATACGGATGGTTAACCTCAATTATATTGGAGCACTTGAAAAAGTCTATAAGCACAATTTTTTTCACTAATATTTACGAATGGTAAATAATATTAATCAAAATATTCAATTTAAATCACTACTGAATATAATTTATTAGCACATATGTAATTCGCACTTGTATGAAACTAAAACACGTGTTGTGAATGTAGAAACTAGACACATGTGGATAAATATTATATATATATGAAAAAGTGATCAGAGGCGACGAGCGTACCAAACATGTCGACTAAACATGGAAAGAGTTCTATTTCTATTTTGTTGGTAGCTTTTTTTTTTTCGAGGGGTTTAGCTTCAACCTGTTACTTTTGTGTTACAGCGATGCACGCGCATCTTAAAATTTCACTCTCATCATTTTTTCATAACGCGCCTAAAGAAGTATAACTTCAAAAACTTTCATATATTTTTTTAAATATGGTCAACCTATCTGTAAAGGTTTGGGGAAGAATGATGCTAAGAACGTTCATAATAATTTTTTTTTTCTTTACAATTCACCTTTGTTTGATCTATACACACTAATATTTGAATTATAGTAAATTAAGTTTGAATTTTATCAAGTGGTGAGTTCCTGGCTAAAGGTCCTGGGTTCGATTCCCAGTGCTTTATTATTCTCTGTGAAGCATTGGGTCTGGAACAGGGTAAACCCGGCCTTGTGAGGACAAATCAGGGACTACTTGAATAAAGAACTAGTGGCTCTGGTCTATAAAACTGAGATTAATGGCCATAGGGTTTGTTGTGCTAACTACCTGACACCCTCTGTCCACAGAAGTTGTCACTATCTTCTCTGGCAGCCGCTCGGTCGGCATGACTTGATTGCAGGCTGACACCATTGAAATTTATTTATGTGTAGTTTCTTACCCGCCTTGATGGTGTAGTTAGCTAACGCACTAGTTTCGTGTTGAGCTAGGCTGCCAAGGACAGGGATATTGAGTTTCGAATCTCGGTCGGGTGAACTAGGGTGGTTTTTCCTAAATGGTTTTCCACTCTCCCTCCACACATATGTGGGTTGTAATTAGTACTTAAGAGAATAACCCAAACGGGTAGTAACACGAAGTGCTATAATTTAATTTAATTTTATTAAATTTCTTAAGAATTAAGCTTGTTCCTTACAATTTATTTGCTAGGATTACTTTTATTTGCCACATAAGTTACTTAAATGAATATTAAATAATGCTTAACCCTGTTTTAATTAACACATAAATAGATATAATTATTGATATATACGCTCATATGATTATAAAACACAATTTTCTTAATTCAAACTGCATCACTGCTTATATTTAATATTTCTTTTCATAGTGAGTGAGGTAATTAAGTCAGAATGCTCTAAAAATTTACCCAACCACATCTTGGAGACCTGTGTTTAATTCTCGTTGAGGCCGTAGGTTTCCTATTTTTAACTGTGTACAAAAATAAATGGCGCTACTATGAGTTATTCAGAGTTATCTCTAAATACAGTATCAGTACCTTTAGTCCAATTTCATAGGAAGAACCTTATCCAACAGCTAGAAAAGTTACTAGATTTACTTTCAAGTATTCATACACCATGTCATTTTATCTGCAGTTGTGACTTTCGATAGGTATCATCATCATCATCATCATCATCATCATCATCATACATCATGAACAGTTTCCAGTCAAAGGCTGGGTCGGTTTTTTGGAATATAAGCCTCTCCACAACTCCTTTCTCCACACTTCTCTGTACTCCCTTCAGAAGTCTCTCTCTCTCTCTCTCTGTCTTCCTCTTGGTCTCCATTCTCCTCACATGACCCTGTAGCACCTTCTCTATCCTATCCTGACTGACTCTTATGATACTTCTCAGAAATCTCATCTAACAGGATTTACCTTTAAAATAACAATAATCTAGTAAAATGTTATTAATTTGGCTGCAAAAATATATTTTATAGAATGTCCTTCTTGTGAATATTGGACTTTATTAATATTAACTTGTTTTAAGAACCTAATAATAATAATAATAATAATATAATAATAAATTACGTATTCTTAAAAACCTTTATGTTGTATTCCAGACGCTTCGACCTCAAGTAGTAACAGCACTTCTCAATCCAGCGGCGTCACGCCCACCACTCCCAACACTTCGACAGTGTTGCCATCGGAGAGTGGTGGTACCCAGGGGGCGCCATCTGGGGGTGCGACAAATAGTTGAGCAGGTGCTCTGCCTTAAACCCCCCAGGAGACAGAGATTCTCGTCTTATGATCCGAACTGACGAATGGACCGACCGACCGACTGCAAAATGTCAATTATCTTCCTGTCGGAAGTGAACACGTTTTGGAAGACACTTTTGGTCCAATGCAGCTTACTTCCCCCCCCCCCCTCCCTTTGCCTCCTCTGCGGCCCTCAAACATAACACACTGTTGCAGACAAATACTCCTTGTTAAATCAGAACGTTTGTTTGTTTCTACTCTGATATCTTGTTTAAGTTTCTGTTTATGTTTATGTTAAATTAATAATAGGAGCTATTTATTTCTAGTGTATTACCCATTTCTAAAATTTTTTTAGAGGTGCAAGAACTAGCATTTTTCTCTTCAAGTAGAGTTTGAATGAAAACTAGTTTTTTTTCGAGTTCAAGTATTATAATAATATATTAATAGAAATATTTGCATAAGAAATATTTTAAGTTGAATTTCTGTACTAGATCCATGCATAAACTATAAATACATACAAATATAATTTTTTATTACGTTTTTTTTATAAAAAAAATTATAACACACATTTGACTCTTTAAATACATTTAATATAATAGTACAATTTTTTTAATATACAAAATGAAATTTTGAGGGACTATTTGCTATGAAATTATATATTAAAAGTGACTAAAATTAATAAAATTAGGAATTTCTGAGAAAAAAGATGGAAAACTTTGAGTATAAAATTTTTTTAGAGTTTTGTAAAAATCGTCGCGTTCAAGCAGCTACAAAATAACTCCAACTCAAATTTTTGAAGACTCACACTCCCCTAATTTTGAGTATTTTGCTCTAGACAGTAGAATTTTTATATCCTACCTGAGATCTGCAGTAATTTTGGATCTTTTACAAATTTATGTGTAGGCAGGTGTACATGTGACTATTTTCTAAACGTCTATCTAGTAAAGAAAATGGTTGCACACTAACACATTCTCACAACTTAATTACAGCGTTATTTTGCCGTTTAATATAGTTTGGTAAAAATAACAATTGTGACAGGAAAGTGTTTTTGTTTTGTTTACTTGACTGAATTTTTAGTTCTATCTTTATTTGTATGACAGTGATATGTCTTTAACTTTGTTTTATTTTTACTTTAATAAGAACAGCCGATCATGAGAATCAAGTTCTAGATTTTTCTAGCTTCCTAATGGTATCTCTCCAAGATTAGTTCATACACAGGGTATTCCTTAAATCCTTACATTAGAACTGTCTCACGGCCACCTAACAGTTTGATAGGATACAAGATAACGCTTGAACTAAAAAAATTAAAAAAACAGATTGCGTTTTTCTGCAATCTTCACTTAACAATGGTGAAATCTTAGATCTGTTTGGGTTTTTTTTTTATTTTCCCCATGTTATTATATTTGGAAGAATGTTTCTATCCAACTTTCCTATACCTTATTCCAATTATAATTTAAAAAAAATGTGGGTGTGTGTACTTATGTACGCGCGTGAGAAGTTATACTTCTTTGGCATCATTAAATAACTATTAACAATAATAATTTAATAATATTTAGTATTAATTATGTTAAATATTTAAATAATATTTTAATTTATATCAATAAATAATACATACGGATAGTTAACCTCAATTATATTGGAGCACTTGAAAAAGTCTATAAGTACAATTTTTTTCACTAATATTTACGAATAGTAAATAATATTAATCAAAATATTCAATTTATATCACTACTAAATATAATTTATTAGCACATATATAATTCGCACTTGTATGAAACTAAAACACGTGTTGTGAATGTAGAAACTAGACACATGTGGATAAATATTATATATATATGAAAAAAGTGATCAGAGGCGACGAGCGTACCATAGAGAAAGGAATAACATAGTATACATTTCTCTATGAGCGTACCAACATGCGCGACTAACAGAGGTTCTATTTCTATTTTGTTGGTAGCTTTTTTTTTTCGAGACTTAATGAGCGAATTAGCTTCAACCTGTTACTTTTGTGTTACAGTGATGTGCGCGCATCTTAAAATTTCACTCATCATTTTTTCATAACGCGCCTAAAGAAGTATAACTTCAATAACCTCATAAAGTGAAAAGAGGTTTTCCTTATAGAGTTGCCCCCATTTTAAAATAATTGGCCATTTATCAATTTTATTATTTATTAAAAAACACATGTTAAAATGGTTTAACTAGTCTCATTTAATTGTCTTTTAAAAGTAGAATCAAGATGTCTGGTTCTAGCTGTATTACCTACCTAAGTTAGGTGTTATCTGTGGGGTGAGACGGGCTCTTAAGACGTCTGGTTCTAGCTGTATTACCTACCTAAGTTAGGTGTTATCTGTGGGGTGAGACGGGCTCTTAAGACGTCTGGTTCTAGCTGTATTACCTACCTAAGTTAGGTGTTATCTGTGGGATGAGACGGGCTCTTAAGACGTCTGGTTCTAGCTGTATTACCTACCTAAGTTTTGTGCTATCTGTGGGGTGAGACGGGCTCTTAAGGGTGAACCTATATTGACATGAGATCGGCAGTGCTAACGTGCTAAGTAAAGGTTGTCACTTTTATTCCTATGTGAAGACAATACTGGAAATATACTTTAATTTATTTTTGTTACTTGAAATACTATAATATACTGGAATTTTTAGTCTAATACTAAAAAAATATTAAGCTCTTTGCACTCTTTGCATTAAGTGAAAAGTTAGCTACGACATTTTTCATAAATTTATATGCATACTGTGGTTCTGCATGAAGCGAAGGAAGAGACAAAATTGTTAAAAGACGGAAGGTCAATAATTTATTATGTTTTTAATTGAATGTTGATTTTTGTTTGTAGCTAATATTATCTTAATTTATATCCATGTTCTAAGTAAATGTAACTATCTTAGAATATATTAATTTTTTTTCTTGCTTAATATATTACTTTTGTTTGTTTTGCATTGACATTTCTGTATATTTTCTTACTCTGTATTTACCATACAAATTGATTGTTATAATTTTTACCTTGTGTGGGAAAGTAATTCATAAAAATTGTAATATGTTTTATATATACATGCATGTGTGTGTGTGTGCACCTTCATGTATGTGTATTTTGTAGACATTAGTTTTATACAAATGAAATATTCTTTTATTTTACGATACGGAATCTTAGTGTTGACAATGATACACTTTTATTTCAGGCTCTTTTATTTGCTTCATTGCAGTTGAATATTCTTCCAATAAGAATAAACCATAGTACCTTGAAACAAAAACAGGACGAGGTTTGGTGGGTGGGCGATGTTCTTGGGAAAGTATTTTTCATTCACACTTACTTTATGCAACAAACTTTTTTAAAAAAATGTGACTTAAAAACTTTCAAAAATCTTGAGTGTATGTTATATCTAACAGTGACTGAACAAAATCTAACACTACAGAACAAACACGCAAGTGGTGCCAACACACTTTTTTTTTCTCTTTGTGGATAATTCATTGACTTTAAAGTTACACTATTTATTCTATGTTCTTTCGTCGATCTCCATCGACACACCTCCACTGATGGTTAGATGAATGTCTGGTACCTTCAATAGCAGCCATTGATAACAAACTTGATTAATAGTTATATTAGATCAGTATTTAAGTATAGGTATCTTTAATTATTTTATAAAAAACATGTAAAAGTTGTACTGTCCCGTTCAAAATGAGACGTATGGGTAGCCTAAGTACTTATGACAGACCTCAACTTAACGTACTTTCATTTTATGTTTTTGCAATAAGGATGCTTTGGTTCTGGTAGCCTTATATATATTGGAATAAAAAAAACCACATGAAAGTACTGTAAATACACTGGAATTAAATTTTTGTCAAATAGTCACTCTGAAAGCACTCACTTTGTTACTTTATTTGAAACGTGATTACACACAGGTCAAATATTAATCCAATAATATTTCTAATGTATCCTGAAATACTGTTCATACTACATACATACCTAATCATGCCGTTCCCTTATGAGGTAGGCAAGAAACTGTGCACATAGTTCAAAAAACTACTCCATACTCGCTAACTTTCTCCACACTTCCCTATCCTTAAGCACTCCCTTCAACATCCATACAGATTCATACGTGATGTTTCTCTTGTTCACACATTTGTCCACAACATTTAGCCACCTCTTACATGGCCTACCCCTTCCTTTTGAGCCACACACTCTACCTTCATATATTTACTTCGTCACTTGACCCACACTCATTCTCTCGACAAGCCCAAACTAACTTAAGACTCTTCTTTCACGTTGACCTATTAGATTCCCCTTCAAACCACACTCCTTCAGCCCTCATTCATCACTGACTTTGTCCATATGGATTTTCCCACATACATTTCTTAGATATATCATTCACCTTGCTCTTGTGCTTCTGACAAATCCACCCTTCACATCCATAAAACAATGTTGGCGTCAACACACTTTTATATACTTCCATCTTTGCCCTTTTCGATACTACTTTATTCTTTGAAATAGTACACACACACACATCCGACTAATCTCCGAGATAAATTCTCCTGGCTGTTGATTTCATCATCTTTTCCTCCATTTTTACAAAACATTCGGCCCAGATACACAAAATCATTCACTTGTTCAAACAGTTTTACATTTACACTGACAATCATATTATAGTTAGAAAAAAATTCACTCAAAATTAATTTCCTAAAAATCAATAAATTCGCTAAGAAAAAACATTTCTATTCTCAAAAATTAGATACCTAATCAATACTATACATACTATTAAATTTATTTTTAATAGTTATTTCTTTGGCAATATAATTACTACCTATTATATGATGTATTAAATATTCTTAATATTTTAATGTCTTGGAAAAATAATGAACATCCTATTACGGTAGAGTTTTTAATTCGTTTTAATAAATCAATGTAAAAGTCGGCACTAATCTTCATACGAACAATAATAAAAATAACAAAATGTTCATTCAAACCAATTTGGTTTTTTCTGTTTATATCATATGAAAGTTATCATTTGTTTAATTTATTGATCCCTGTTTAAAAGTTTATTTTTGGCAAAAACATAAACGAATTAAAGATTCACATTAAACAGCTTGTCAGACAATATCCATACCCCAATTATCTTACAAAGGGACAGCTTAAAAGTTATTGGATCTTTTTTCACGCATTCATATGTCAAGTCATTTACTTAGAGCTGTGGTATGTGTACACCTAGAGTTACACGAGGAGATCTTAGGGAGTATAAAAAATTTAATATAGATGTATATTATATTAAATGTTTAACTTTCATTATGCACCAACAACTTAAGGAACACAAAGTTTAAAAAATATATATCTCGGGTATGGAAACCACTGGCTTAGAATATTATGTTAAACGGTTTCCAAAATTTATTGTTCTATTTTACTATATTTAAGCTGACAAACTTCCAGTAATAATATCAAAAAAATTTAAGACTATATAATATTTATTTGTCTCCTTTTCTTCAGTTTAATTATTAATCAGTCAAACCTGCATGTTTTTTTTTAGCTGGCAGCAGATATTTTTTTAAATTACTTTTGTAGACACGAATGATACCACATTATTCTGATTCATCTCCCCAAAGTTCCCAGCAATAATTCTTGTCGGGATTTGACCAAGAATCATTTTATATTATGTTGAGAATGTCAACTATTTGAGTATCAACTTTGGGGGAGGAAAGGATTGAAAAAAACCTTCGAATGGTCAACATTGACAGTGATAATCAGACTATATGGTATAACCTTATCTATATAAAACTTTACTTTATTTTTAATTTAATTAAATTAGAAATAAGAGGGAATTTATGTGACACAATTCCAATTTGGAGTTGATTAAATATTTAACAAAAATAAAAAATAGCTAATAATTTTAAAGGAATGTTGTCATACAAACAATATATTTATAAAGCTATAAATAAGCCAACATGTTGGAATGACCTGTATTAATGTTGTAAAAAAAAGTTATATGCCACACCATCTTGATAAAGGATTAACACAAAATGTTGCCTACTCTTTTTCGACAAACTAAACAATACAAAATAATTGTAAATAATGTTGGCATTACTAAAATATCTGTTAATAAATTTAGTATCATATTGATATGTTTTTTGAAGTATTATTTTGAATATTGAGCGATTGTTATTTATTTGTTATAGATCTGAAATAATTGTGTGGATCAATGCATGTGTTTGTTTAAATTAAGTGCAAGGATGTTTTTTATTTTATGTTGTAGTGTTGATTATGCTCTGGAAGTTAAAAAAGTATTATTTATTACAGTTGATTTATGTTTTACCTGACAAATAATGAATTGAAATTAAAATTAATTACTTTTGTTTAAAAAAATGTATAGTGTTCAAGTTTTTGCTCACCATTAACATTGACTTTGAGATCTGTAATCAAACCTTGGTTGTTTGTATTGGGGATTGGTTTCTCATTCATTCTCGATACTAATGTGGGTGCACTTTATAATCTCCCCTTCTCTACCCAGGCCCTTGAATTAAGCTGCTTATAATATTTGTGCTAAAAGTGATAATTAAAAATAAATACTTGAATTCTTATTTAGAAATATTCTATATAAGTTGTCATTCTTTATGTATATGGCTAAAAAAATGATCACAATTTTGTTGACTTAAATCTATTGTTTATTCAATACATTAAATACATTACTGTAGTTCATCTGAAGAAATATAATATCCAAACAAGTTTTGATATAGCTTGGATGAATTGTAAACAAATTTAGGTAAGAAAGAAAGAGATAACTCAAATTTTTTTTTTTTCTTTTCCATGTGTGCTTGATACTTCTTCACAAACCATTAATTAACAATTTATTCTTATATGTGTCGACCTACATTAATCAAAACTTAATATTTATTAAAACTGCATTTTATTACCCATTGTGGGTAAAAATAAATAAGTCTTCATCTTACAAACCTAAAAATTTTTTTGGTCTAGATCAGTGGTTACCAAAATGTTGTGGGTGACTTAAAGGTTTTTTTTAAATGTGAACATTATTGTAACACACACACACCCTTTGCACACGCCTATTATAAAAATAAAAAAGTTTTTTTTTGTAATGTTATATTCAATAATATATTAAGAACAGAAGGTAAACAAAAAAACTAAATTAAAAAAATACCTCATCCTTTGGTGTCAGTCTACAATTTACAATAATGTAACTTGAACAAAAGTTGAGGACTTCTTGAAATCTATATTATTCCATCAGGTCAAGGACTCAAGATAACTAAATTGGGTATTTAAGAGTTGGTCATAGCAAGCTCAACTCAACTCCCAGCTCACATCTGTGTGTGTGTGTGTGTGTGTGTGTGCGTGTGTGCATAAGGTGTGGGGATAAAAGGGAAAAGAAAAGACCTACAATATGTCAGAAATATGTACAATGCATTCATACTTGAATGATTACTAAAATTTTCCGGTATGACAATGGGGGACGAAGTGATAAAGTTTCTTGTTATTAACGACATATGTCCCTGTTATGACAGAATGAAGATTTGTGCACACTCTTGTCTGTGGAGTCATACTTAACTGGTCAAAAACGGCCTTTTAAATGCAGTTTTCATCCAAATATCATTTAATATATCAACACTAATTCTTAATATTTTCACATGATCTCAGTAAAGACGTTGCGATTATTTTACTGTGACAGAGTGTAAAATTTCCCTTTTAGCTACACTTTTGACACAGGTTCAATTATTATTATTCTTCATATCCACATCTTAAACTAAAATGTAATTAAAATAATGAACTACTGACAATTTTTTTAAATAGCTTTTTATTTAAAAGTCATATGTATTATTTGAAATAAGAAAATGTATTTTTTTTTGTGTCATAAAAAATGTTTCCTTAAAGAGTAATATTATGTTGATTGGTGACAAAAGCACAGCTTTCAAACAGGAAAGAAATATCCTATGCATATTATAATATAAATTAAAGATGTATACAAATGATATTGGCAAGCTGCAGCTGATTTTATTTACCCATTTGATACATTATTGATACAAATAACATAATTTTGCGGTTTTTAATTTAAAAAAAAAGGGTGTGGGAATATACTCCACCAATGAAAGATTTGATATATTTATAAGATTGTAACAATTTTACAAAATACATGGGTAATAATAGATCGAATCGGCTGCTTTTGCATTTTAGTATATTTATTACAGTATGTTTGATAAATACAACTAAAAATGGGCCAAATAAAGTATTTTCCGAATCTTAAAGGCAATGTAAAAATATATAAAAAAAAAAGTTGTCTGGTGCCACTTAAAAAAAAATTTGGTTTATCATGTCTTCTATCTTAAACAACAAATATATCACCTTTTTGGGTAATTATTTACTGTACAGTGTACTTTGATACAATTTTGTCCTTTTTTTGTTTGTGATTTCGTTACATCAAGTAGAGGTCTTCTTAATTGTATTTGAGATTTTTTGTTGTTGTTGATCTTTATGAATTTTGAATCTTTCGAACATCTCAAGATTCGAGAATCCCATCTCTGAACAAAATACATTGTGTTGTTGTCAAGGATATTAATGTTGGTAATATCTAGGGTAAGAAAAATAATAAACAATTTTTTTTTATTGTGTTTGTCAACACACTGATTGTTGGAGTTTTTGTTTGTTAAAAATCTACATATAGATGTTACAAATGTTGTTTAAAATATCTGAATTATGAAGTGTTTTGTTTCACCTTCTGTTAATAATATTTTTAATGTTTGGAGGGATTTTTTTTTTCACACTTGTTTGTTTTTGCACTTCTTATTATGATCAAAATATCATATTTTACTTTATTTGCTTGTTACTGTGATATTGAAAATACCACTGGCCTAACTATAATTCAGAGTTAAATACTATTATTAGTTGTTTGAGGAGTTGAAACGAGGGGTGTGAAAGTACTAAAAAATTCGAGTGTTAGAAGTTGTTTGAAATCTACATCGATATATTTTCAAAACTCGAAAAAATTTGAACTCAGAATTTTTTGATTGTACCTTGACTCAAGTTTAATTAATTTGATTCAATTTTAAGATATTAATTCATAACGAACATTCTATCAAAATTTACTTTAAAATTCATATTTGTGTTCTGGATCTATGCATGGATCTAGGGGTGTAAAAAGCTTAAAAAAACTCGACTTGGTTTCTAAACAAATATCAGCTTTGACTTTGCTTGAAAAAAAAAAATGTATTCAACAATTACAAAGCTTCGCCATTAAAAATATTGACAGCTCAAATAATCAATTTCTGTCCAATATTACTATCACAAATCAATACTTGAACAGAAAAAGTGTGAAGTAATTTAATTGTAAGCTGTAATAATAACTTTCCTTATTAAAATAATATGGAAGAAAAAAGTGATCAATAAAACATTTTACAAGTAGTTTTAGTTCATAAAACTTTATAAATAAGCACAATATAATATTTTTCAAGCAATAAAAATTATTCAAACGTTGATTTGGCTTATATGATATTTCATAAATTTGATTCGAGTTAGCTTCAAATTGAAAAAGTGGATTTTTAACACCCCTACATGGATCTATAACAAAAATTGAACATGGAATGTTTGAAGTTTTAATATAGCTCTATATTACTCGACCTTGAATAAAACTCCTTGTTTTCATTTAACCCGAATTTTAAGTAAATAAAAAAATGCCTATGTGCACACTCCCTAGTTGATAATAATCAGAATTACGGTAGTTTTAATTATGTTTATGTAGAATAATTATGCTACTGAAGTTATAAATTTACCTGGACGTGATACATATGAATGATACAATGAATGTCGAGCAATATTATTCAGAATTAGAAAATATATATTAAACAAAACATTGATATTATATGTGGAAAAGAATAATTAGTTGATAGTTGCTTAAAAATTCTAGTTTAATTTTTCTTAGGGTAGCCACCAGCTTGAAAATTTGAATTAGTTTCTTATTTTTGTCTCATAGGTTGTCTTTTACATTTTATGTGTTGCTGTGGCCTTTCATGATTTACCATTTTAATTCTCTCACTTTTTAAGAGTTATGATAGAATGAAATATGGTTGAAAGATTGATCGGTAACAATCGATTTACTTTAAGAAGCCAGTAGTGACGAGTTTTGCTGTGAACTTACTTTATCTCTTAATTTTAGAAAACTATGCTATGTTAATCACTCTTGTTGGGCCTGTCATTCTTCCAAGAGATGTCAGCCAAATTAAAATATAATTATGTAAATCCTTTTTTTTAACAACTTACACACCTTTTATATGAGTTAATATTTTTCAAATGTTAATTTCAGATGCTAAACAATTGGCATTCATAAATAATTTTTTTTAGCCACCCTGCCTCCTGATTGTGATTCACAAATGCTTATAAATTTAAGTTTTACTTCAAAGTGAATAAAATATGAGTGTAGTAGTTGAAGCAGACAGTGGATATGAGAGATTGAAAATATTTGTTTTGCCTTTAGTTATGATATTGTGTTAAATGTTGTGTGGCAATTGGTGTTTTATGTGCATTGTTTTCTAAAGATGATAAATTATTTATATGACTGCACTTGTGTTGGGGTATATTTTATTCAGACATTATATATTTAATTATTTTATACATATATTTGTTTGAACCAAACAGATGATTAAACAAAAATAAATGTGAAATTTTGTATTAGGGTGTCAATCTGGTAAATATAGATATTTTAGATTTGCTATTTTGAGAAAAGATGCTAGAGGTAATAAAATATTCTGAAAAAATTATAGGGGTAAGCAGATATATGTAGACTTTGATTTCACTTTAAAAAATAAATCAGAATTTGAGTACTAGAATATACATTAACCCTTTTAGTGCCACACCTATTCCTGAATTCGCGAGAGATGAGTGCCAGAGGCCTGTTAGGTTTTGTGTTCGAAGAATGCCACAGTTATTTCCTCGCAAACCTTTATTTATGGAAGAGAGTCTTTTGATTTTTATATCATTTTAATCATAAATACTGTTCTTTAATAATAATAAATTAATAAATTTTAAAAAAAAAATATTTATTTCTAAATTTTAAATTGCCTACATATAATGAATGTGTTTATAAAAAGAATATTATGTATATATTTTTCTAAACTCAGAACAATTTAACCTGTAAATTTGAAAACTGTTTACAAAACTATTTATGTTAGTATGATTGTGAGGCACACTTATGTTTTTCCATGCATCTCGTATGTAAACCATCATTGCACATGTCACATTGAGTATGTGACTGTCCGCCATTGTAAATGTACTAAACTCCCAGTTCCAATAACTATTTACGTTTGATTTTTACTGTCAACCTTATACCAAATAATAGAGTGAAATGTTCTCTTTCCAGTGATATATGACACTACTACACTATCTATCAGATAAAGCGAGAACAAGCTCAAATCTGGAGAGCCGACCTCATTGGCTCTGGCACTTTCAACGGTAGTAGGCGGAGCCGATCAGATCAGATTGTGGCACTAAAAGGGTAATATTTTTTTTTTTTTTGTCATTCTGTGCTGTCAAACATTATAAATTAATATTCATATGACACACATGAAATATTATTTATTGTGATAGTAAAATGAATTATTAGCCAAGCCTAAATATGCTACATATATTTTCAAAATATTTGAACACACATTTAGACTTTTGAATTGTCGATAAATATAGTAGAATTATCGGAAAAATTAAGCTTTGTCTACATTGGTAACATTTTACTATTTTACTAGTTTTAGGAACAGGCATTAATAATATCCATACCCACTTTGGTGTGACCATATGGTCTAAGGCGTCACTCATGTTAGACTGTCGATGATAGGAGATCAAGAATCGAATCTCGGTCAGGTGTATTAAGGGTGGTTTTTCCAAAATGGTTTCCCACTCTACCTCCATGCATATGTGTATAATACATGCCCTATAAATGTAACCTTACTCATTCCTGAATCCCTAAAGCAATTATTACATGCACAAATAAGATGAATAAGTAGTAAGACGCAACGCTAAGAAACACCTGTATCAAAGGGGGACACTGCATATCACATGATTTGACGTCTGAATACATGAAAATAGATCTAGCAACTATTCTCTCCCTCAAGGAAATAGGACTACAGTAGCCCCATGGCTTCTTTGGTGCTGACTGACAGCTGATTTCTGACAGTCAACGTTTAGGTATATACCTAAATTTTGAGTGTCAGAAGTGATAGCTGCTGAACACATGTTTTTGCAGATCATTTAGTTTGGCGTAGGGATACATAATTTGGTCTGGTAGCTTTTCATAGCTGTCAGTCAGCACCAAAGAAGTTATGGGGCTACTGTACATTCACTAATCATCTATACATTTATATTTACTAAAAGCATATTATAACTTACTTTTCCTTCCACCACCGGCTTGTTAGGTCTGTCGTAGCTTTATATGATTTATAATTATTATTTTTGTAACTACTTTATTGAATGGCCATTAAATGAGATAATTTCTCAACTTATTCTTAATACAGTCCAATTTTCATAGAAATAATTTTATAAGACAGATAAAGTTGTTAGATCTACATTCATGTATTCATACATCAAGTCATGTGATTTGCGGCTGTCACTTTCAATAGTTATTGTATATTATAGTATGTTGTTATCAATTTTGTCCACAAAAGACACTTTGTATTTTCTAAAAGGCTCTTTCTATTAAAACTGGACTGTATATGTCTTCAATTCAGTGTGATGGGTCTAGCAGGGGCGTCGCGCCGAGGGGGAGGGGTGTTCAAAGCTTGAAAGTTGATAATTTTGTGAGATTTGAGATCTGGAGTTGGGAAATTCTAGGTTTATTCTGTACCCCATTACTTTATATTATGAAAGTCCTTAACCACACACTTGTACAGACAGATTTAAAATTTTTCAACTGTTGATCTCTACTCTACAAAAAAAATCATCAAACATTTAAAGGAGATTCCTTGTTTAGTAGATTGTAGAAATCTTAGTTAACCAAGTAGTCTAGTAGCGCTGCTTAATTTCCTTTTGGCTATTCCATTCTGATAGCTTCCTGCTTACTTGTTCCTGTGGTCCTTGTAATGATGTTGCATAATATAAAATCATCCCCCAGTCCCGGGCTTATTGGTTCTATTTTACTACATATTATTCACATATAATCATAATTATAATCAATTTATGATAATTAAAACAAGCATTAGAGGGCATGCAGGTTTAATGTCACAATCTTTTGATATGGTTTGTTAGTGAAGGTGAAGTAAGGATTTTAATTCTGGCCAGGGGTAGTTTATCCTAATATCCCTCCAAGCAAATAAGGGTACATTTTTTCTAAATTTAACCTATCCTAATGCTATAGTTAACTGTAGATTGTCCAGACTGTTAGTAATACACAGTGAAAAAAAACACTTAAAAACTAGGATCTGAACGCTTAAGTGAGCAAAGTGTCTCAATGGCCTCAGAGAGAAAAGTTGTGGTCATAAACTACAAAATGTTGGAAACTGCTGTAATAAAGTCAGTTAAATTTTTAAATCTAAAATACACGATTTGAACAATACATGCAAATCTAAATAAATATATCTAAGCTCATTTGGATAGTTAGCTCAGATGCAAGTAAATTGAAATAAATAATAATTCAAGTTATTTTCTTATGCACTGAAAAAGCCTTGTAGCATTAAAAATACGGTTGCTTAAGAGCTTCCCACCCCCCGCCACCTTCCCAACACTGCCCTTCTTGTACTCTTCTTTGCTACTTGGGAATTTTTCTAATTTCAAAAGGCTTAGGGTTGGGAAAAACACCCCCTAAATATATTTTGTGCATTGACACTAGGTTCTAGATTATTTTTGTAGTATATCTTATTACCCATTCAGGTTATACTCCTGTATACTAATTACGCTAATGTGTTAGGGATTAGGAAGGTTATGATTAGAGGAAGGGTACCAGCATTTGCGTGTGGAGTGGAAAACCATTTAGAAAAAACACTCTCAGTATACCTAACTGGGCTCAAACCTCAATCTACCATTGTTTGAAAGGCTAGTCTATTGCGATAGTAGCACCTTAGACCATGCGGCCATACGGCGCAGTTAGTGTGTAAACCTCCCGTTGTATATTATACAGCCCTCTCTTTCCATTCCAGAATCCAGTGATGTGTCCCTACAATTATACAAACCTCATCTCATGCAACAACAAAAATGCTAAGAATTTCCTTAATTAATTTATTATAAGAAATAGTATTTTATTGTAGACAAAATAACAAAGATCTTGTTAGGACAGTTTCAAATCACTACTTTTATGTACAGTCATACTAAAGATTCATCACAACCTTCGTTTATAATCCAACAATATTATTTCCTTGTATATTAAACTCGCACTAAGAGTGAGTGTTTCTCTTATGAAACCTTTGACAATTTTTCACAACCCACACCGTTTCTTTGGCTGAGATACATCCTCTTGTAGAAGTTTGAGAAAAGGTAAGCAAAGATGGTTGCGTTCAGGAGGAAGAAATAAGAGAGAAATTTGGGCATCTTGTTGTCGAACATTAGGGTTGAAGTGTTGTACAAAACCACCAAGCCAAATTGAATCTGAAAAATGAAAAAAAAATATTACAGTTAAATTATCGTAGGCCCTTCGAATGCTCAATGATATTTTATGATTCTAGGATTAAAAAAAGGTTTAAATTCAATAATATATATTTTTTGTTGCCGTGACTTTGTTTGGGCTATATGACTACATTAATTATGCTAATGGGATAAAAACGTGTAATTAAGAATTTTAAGCTAAATGTACCTGAATTTGTATGAAGGAAAGAGTGGAAAACCATCCTTCAGTACACCCAACTGGGATTCTAACCCTGACCACCTTGTCATTGGCAATAGTCTATTATGAGATCAAGGCCACGGACCATTTGACCATCCAGCTGGGTCTTGCATTAATAATTTATAATTTGTGTACATGGGCTACATAAACATTGAACGTTAGGTTTCTCAACTCACTAATTTCAAATATTAAGCTATAACTTACGCTGTGTGAGAATTTTTTTTTTAAACATTTTCTTGAATTTGTATTTAAATTATTTAAAGTTAAGAAATATTTAATTTAGAATAGAAATAATCAAACTTTTTGCTTCACTTGTATATCTATATATTAAAAAAAATTGTTTATTTTTATTCTAAATTAAATTGTTCTTAACTAATTTGAAACTCTATATTCTAAAATTTATTAACATTTCCAAAAATATTTAAATGGGTTGTATAGTATTTCACTTCACCAAATAAAACCAGATAACCTCAAATTTACCTTACCACCCCCTCACCCTGTCAAACCCCAACTACCCCCATTTTATCCAAGCAACAATAGTTCAAAAGACCGCACTTAAAATGAACTCTGTATTGGTCATACCTTGCTCCCTTCGCACGCCACTAAAAAAACAAAGTGATTGGCTCAGGACCTAAACCAAAATATTTTCTATATTGACGTCACTGTCATAAAACAATGGTAAAGATATTAAAATACATCACTAAAACATGTTTATGGGGTCAAATGATTCTTGTCCCAATAAACTGGATTGCTAATGACAGGGAAAACTATTCATGTCCTGGTCGGGTGAACTGGGTGTGGTTTCTTATAAATGGGTCTCCCCTCACCCTCCAAGCAAATGAGAGTACACGTCCGCTAAACTAATACCTTCTCATCTTTAACACATTAGTGTAATTAGTGCAGATGCATACAGTCTGAGCGGATAGTGAGATGTGGGTCTAAAAAAAAACCATAATTAAATAGAATCCAGTGATGTCAAATATACATAAAAGATTATTGGTTCGAGAAACTTGTGTCGTGTAATAACTTCAAATATGGAGCACCATCATGGATGCTGCAACAAAATGTTAGTATGTGTAAATGCTTAGCTGTATCCATTGGACACAAGTTTCATAACTAGAGTAAGATTCAGATATGAAGGAACTTTTAGAAAATACAAACACATTTTTTGCGGTCGACAGAGATAACATAAGGATCGATGAGTCGAGACTATTATCCTAAAAGGGATTTTTTTTTTTTTTTTTTCAATTTTCCAAGTGAAATTTGTTTTAAAGCTCTGATACAGCTTATTGGTGGTTCAGAACCAATTATAATCATAGATTGAACTTAATAACCAGGCCCCAGACCAGTAATTTATCACTTAACTGAAAATATGAATGTTATAATGAATGGATTATAAGAAAGCATGTCAGCATTTGGTTTCCATTTGTTTTTTTCTATTATATTTATACTGTATTTCCTCTCGTATTTATAAAAAAAAACTGTAATGGACCCAACTCTACATTTTACTAGGTATAGTATTATTATTATTATTATTATTATTATTATTATTATTATTAGGTATTGATAATATCTATAAAATAAAACAGCTGCAGCTCACACAACTTGAGACTTTAATAACATGAAATTGCTTTTGTAAGTCTTTAAAAAAAATCCTTAAATTGAAATTGGACTATACTCTGTATTCAAAATTCAAAAGAAATGGTTTCAAAAGTTGTGACCTTACCAACTGCATCAACGTTATGTATTTCTTCCACCAGAGGTACTTCTGGAATGAGGGCCCCATTGCGGCCACCATGTAGTACATGTACATGACCACGTGTACCCCCGAGTTGAGGAACCCGGTGACTACTCCTTGCTCTCCTGCAACCAGTGCAGCATGTCAAGGATAATCTACCAGTGGGATGGTGACACCTAAACTATCCAATAAAATGGGTTAGGATTAATAGATCGAAATCGGCATTTGCGTGGAAAGATGATGGAAAACCTCTCTTTGCGGCACTCGTTTGAGGTTTGAACCCCAACCTTCTGGGTCAGGGTATAGTATGGTATCGCCTTGCACGCACCCAAATAGGTATGAAGGGGAAAGAGAGAAATTCACATTACACACATTTTCTATGACGGAGACCCGCCTCGGTGGCGTAGTTGGCTAACGCGCTTGTCGTGTTGAGCTCGACTGCTGAGGACAGGGAGATCGAGGTTCAAATCTCGGTCAGGTGAACTGGAGGTGGTTTTTCCTAAATGGTTTTCCACTCTCCTTCCACGCAAATGCGGGTTTACTTCCTCTAATTAAACCTTCCCAATTCCTAATCCATTAGTGTAATTAGTACTTAAAGCGTATAACCTGAACGGGTAGTAAGACGCGGTGCTAAATAATATTAATTATTATTCTATGACGAAGACTTCTTTCAACCATAATCTAAAGTTCATTAGAAAGGTTTCATGAGTGTCTAACAGATGGCCGTACTAACTCAATTTAAGGTTAAAATTGAACTTTCCTCTTTTTTCCCCTGTACTTTTCAAATGTATCAATTCAAGTTGGGACTCTTGAATCTTTAAAGCTATTCCAAACCAGAGATTCAAAAGAAATAAAAAAAAGAAGTCAAGTTTTGAATATATATATTTATATAAAATTTATTGCACAATTTTATGACAAATATATCAGAGACCCAGACCATCAATCTAACACTTGAAAGTTAACAGAATCTGAAACAATATATATATATTCTACCAACATGGGAAAATTAAAACACAAATCTTTTCCAAGATTTGTATTCAGGATTGGTAAGTAAAATAAAAATAAAAATTTGGATTTTACAAAAAAAGTGAATTAGACCCATTTATATAGTACTACATAAAGTACAATTCCATTCAAGTATTTCGGCCCAAACTATAAGACACAAGCCACAAATACTTTTTATTTCAGTGATACTCAGTGGTTCACCCAGATTTTATTTTTTTCGGGTGGAGCAATCAATCAAGACTTAATTTCGGGTGTGAGAAACTACTGGTGGCCAAGAACATTTATTTATCATGTCAAATGCAGGGGCGCGGAGGCGTGCCCCCCAACCCCACGAATCCCCAGTTCCTTTTAAAGTTATTATTCGCACTCTCACGGCAATTTTATCTTGCCATAATAGTTTCAAGAAAATATGTTTTTGGTTTAAGTAATAGCAGGCAATGTTTTTAAAATGGCATGCGGTTGGGCGCGAGGCGGTCAGCGCCTGATATTGGAAACCAAACCTTCCCACTCCCGAAGAAAGACAATGGCGGCCTGGCGAGCTGAATGCTGATATCCATGGGTTGGGGGTGGGAAAATAAGCATAAAAACCCACCCCATAGCATATACTAGGTCGCCAGGACCGTTTAAAAATACACAAAGTACAAAGGAGAGCGAGGGAGCAGAAGCAGAAACAAAGGAGTGATTGTATTGTTTGTTTTGTTTGTTTGTATGGATATTTATTTAGTAACTCTTATATTGACACTTAACATGTATAAAAACATTGAATAAAAGACAGATACAACAAACACCAGCCCCGAGGGGCTCTTGAAGGTCAACCGTATTAGAAATAACATAGAAACAGTTAAAAAGAAAGTCATTTGGCGCCCTGATTGTATTGTTTGTTTGTAAGGACTTTATTTTTGTGTAGCGTTAAATATGATAAACATGAATAAACAAAGAATATAAATGACACATAACAACAAACACCAGCCCTGATGGGGCTCTCGAATGTCAACTAACCTAGAAACAAAAAAAACACGCTTATAATGGAAGTCTTTGTCGCCCTGGCGGGCTGATTATTGTGGTCCAGTGTCTTAGAGGCGGGAAAAGTTATCAAAAACCCGCCCACTCACTGGTAAGTGGTCGACAGAGACCTTATACATATACAATAGTACATTTAGGGAGAAAGACAATGTGGAAAACATTGAAGGATGGGTGACCGGACGTGGATGGGGCATGTATGAAGTGAAGCGGAAGATGATTGGTAATTGAGAGTGAGATGGAGCACCGGGACGATGAACAGATCAAGAGACTGGGAAACTAGACAGGGGCACCACGGCCCTCTGGTGGAGGACCGCCAAGGACAACACGCATTGAATTGTAAGCAAACACCCACGTGGACGACATTATAACGTACACTCAATATGGCAAAATATCAGTTTATATTGATTTAACATGGTTGCTGTAAGAGTTTCTGTAAATGTTTATGTATGTTTGCATTTATCTTGGATTGTATTGTATAATCGGTAGTACTCTTCCAGGATAACTCGAGTAACCTAAGTTGGACCTTTTTATTCTTTTATTTTATTTTTTATTACCAGTTAAGTTAGAATCGACCTTATTGGTTGGACTGTTTACCATGCTATTTCAATTAAACAGGCATATACCCTTAGGGCAATTTTTTCACCACAAGTTCCTGCTGCTACTCCAAAATGACCCCTTATGATTCAAATGTTGCAAATGGATTCGCAATACAAATTACTCTTTGTCAGCGCGTTATAATCTAACGGACTGCGCCATCTTTCGTGAGTGAAACAGACTAAGTTGTCAGCATTAAAATAAAAACAGATGGCGGTCTTAGCGCCGGTATTTTTAGTCGCTGGTAGAGAACGTATCGAATTGTTGAAATGGAACGAGATCTACACCTCACTGTTGCCGATTATCGTAATTCTCATCATTGTTTTGTCGGGCCGACGATCTATAAACGAGTTTCAAATACACCACTAATATTTATGATCGATGATTAGACAGGGAAAATATTAGGCCAACAACTACGGGTCTGAGTCAACTCCGTCCAAAATATAGACTATGACTGGATTTTAAAGAATTACGATTAACTAAAAATATTTGAAGTCCATCTTAAAACAAGAACTTAAATATATCTTTTTTACTTCAATTCTTTAAGAGCTCGAATGGCTCTGGGACAAGGTGACCGACCCAGAAACGGAAGATTGTTGGATCAAACCTTACTACATCTAGTTTTTTTTTTTTTTATCAAAGTGAGATTGTTTGGTTGTCGACAATTCTTTTGCTTGTGGGACAATAGCTTCTGGATTATTGAAATAATTTATTAAGCAATTCGCCGTGACCGGAGAATTTTCCTGAAATTGGCGAAACTTGGGTATGTCAACAATTATACTTATACCCTATAAATAAATGTTTGTCAGCGAGTTATAATCTAACGGGTGGCGCCATCTTTTGTAAATGAAACAGACTAAGTTGACAGCATTAAAATAAAAACAGATGGCGGTCTTAGCGCCGGTATTTTTAGTCGCTGGTAGAGAACGTATCGAATTGTTGAAATGGAACGAGATCTACACCTCACTGTTGCCGAGTTATCGTAATTCTCATCATTGTTTTGTCGGGCCGACGATCTATAAACGAGTTTCAAATACACCACTAATATTTATGATCGATGATTAGACAGGGAAAATATTAGGCCAACAACTACGGGTCTGAGTCAACTCCGTCCAAAATATAAACTATGACTGGATTTTAAAGAATTACGATTAACTAAAAATATTTGAAGTCCATCTTAAAACAAGAACTTAAATATATCTTTTTTACTTCAATTATTTAAGAGCACGAATGGCTCTGGGGACAAGGTGACCGACCCAGAAACGGAAGATTGTTGGATCAAACTTACTACATCTAGTTTTTTTTTTTTTTATCAAAGTGAGATTGTTTGGTTGTCGACAATTCTTTTGCTTGTGGGACAATAGCTTCTGGATTATTGAAATAATTTATTTAGCAATTCGCCGTGACCGGAGAATTTTCCTGAAATTGGCGAAACTTGGTATGTCAACAATTATACTTATACCCTATAAATAAATGTTTGTCAGCGAGTTATAATCTAACGGGTGGCGCCATCTTTTGTAAATGAAACAGACTAAGTTGACAGCATTAAAATAAAAACAGATGGCGGTCTTAGCGCCGGTATTTTTAGTCGCTGGTAGAGAACGTATCGAATTGTTGAAATGGAACGAGATCTACACCTCACTGTTGCCGAGTTATCGTAATTCTCATCATTGTTTTGTCGGGCCGACGATCTATAAACGAGTTTCAAATACACCACTAATATTTATGATCGATGATTAGACAGGGAAAATATTAGGCCAACAACTACGGGTCTGAGTCAACTCCGTCCAAAATATAGACTATGACTGGATTTTAAAGAATTACGATTAACTAAAAATATTTGAAGTCCATCTTAAAACAAGAACTTAAATAATATCTTTTTTACTTCAATTATTTAAGAGCTCGAATGGCTCTGGGACAAGGTGACCGACCCAGAAACGGAAGATTGTTGGATCAAACTTACTACATCTAGTTTTTTTTTTTTTTTTTATCAAAGTGAGATTGTTTGGTTGTCGACAATTCTTTTGCTTGTGGGACAATAGCTTCTGGATTATTGAAATAATTTATTTAGCAATTCGCCGTGACCGGAGAATTTTCCTGAAATTGGCGAAACTTGGGTATGTCAACAATTATACTTATACCCTATAAATAAATGTTTGTCAGCGAGTTATAATCTAACGGGTGGCGCCATCTTTTGTAAATGAAACAGACTAAGTTGACAACATTAAAATAAAAATAGATGGCGGTCTTAGCGCCGGTATTTTTAGTCGCTGGTAGAGAACGATCGAATTGTTGAAATGGAACGAGATCTACACCTCACTGTTGCCGAGTTATCGTAATCCCATTGTTTTGTCGGGCCACGATCTATAACGTTTCAATACACCACTAATATTTAGATCGATGATTAGACAGGAAATATTAGGCCAACAACTACGGTCTGAGTCAACTCGTCAAAATATAACTATACTGATTTAAAGAATTACATTAACTAAAATATTTGAAGTCCACTTAAACAGAACTAAATATATCTTTACTTCAATTTTAAGAGCGAATGCTCTGGACAAGTGACCGACCCAAAACGGAAGATTTTGATCAAACTTACACATCTAGTTTTTTTTTTTTTTATCAAGTGAGATTGTTTGGTTGTCGACAATTCTTTTGCTTGTGGACAATAGCTTCTGGATATTGAAATAATTTTTAGCAATTCGCCGTGACCGAGAATTTTCCTGAAATTGGCGAAACTTGGTATGTCAACATTAATTAACCATAAAAATGTTTGTCACGAGTTAATCTAACGGTGCGCTTTTGTAAATGAAAAACTAGTTGACAGCATTAAATAAACAGATGCGGTCTTACGCCGTATTTTTATCGCTGGTAAAACGTATCATTGTTGAAATGGAACAGATCTACACCTCACTGTTGCCGAGTTATCTAATTCTCATCATGTTTGTCGGCGACGATCTATAAACAGTTAAAACACCACTAATATTATGATCGATATTAACGGGAAAATTTAGCACACTAGGGTCTGATCAACTCGTCCAAATATAGACTATGACTGTTTAAAGAATTACATAACTAAATATTGAATCCATTAAAAAAACTTATATATTTTTACTAATTTTAAGACTGAATGGCTCTGGGACAAGGTGACCGACCCAGAAACGAAGATTGTTGATCAACCTTACACATCTAGTTTTTTTTTTTTTTATCAAAGTGAGATTGTTTGGTTGTCGACAATTCTTTTGCTTGTGGGACAATAGCTTCTGGATTATTGAAATAATTTATTAAGCAATTCGCCGTGACCGAGAATTTTCCTGAAATTGGCGAAATTGGTATGTCAACAATTATACTTATACCCTATAAATAAATGTTTGTCAGCGAGTTATAATCAACGGGTGCGCCATCTTTTGTAAATGAAACAGACTAAGTTGACAGCATTAAAATAAAAACAGATGGCGGTTTAGCGCCGGTATTTTTAGTCGCTGGTAAGAACGTATCGAATTGTTGAAATGGAACGAGATCTACACCTCACTGTTGCCGAGTTATCGAATTCTCATCATTGTTTTGTCGGGCCGACGATCTATAAACGAGTTTCAAATACACCACTAAAAAACAACTACGGGTCTGAGTCAACTCCGTCCAAAATATAGACTATGACTGGATTTTAAAGAATTACGATTAACTAAAAATATTTGAAGTCCAATCTTAAAACAAGAACTTAAATATATCTTTTTTACTTCGATTTTAAGAGCTCGAATGGCTCTGGGACAAGGTGACCGACCCAGAAACGGAAGACTGTTGGATCAAACATTACTACATCTAGTTTTTTTTTTTTTTTTTATCAAAGTGAGATTGTTTGGTTGTCGACAATTCTTTTGCTTGTGGGACAATAGCTTCTGGATTATTGAAATAATTTATTTAGCAATTCGCCGTGACCGGAGAATTTTCCTGAAATTGGCGAAACTTGGGTATGTCAACAATTATACTTATACCCTATAAATAAATGTTTGTCAGCGAGTTATAATCTAACGGGTGGCGCCATCTTTTGTAAATGAAACAGACTAAGTTGACAACATTAAAATAAAAACAGATGGCGGTCTTAGCGCCGGTATTTTTAGTCGCTGGTAGAGAACGTATCGAATTGTTGAAATGGAACGAGATCTACACCTCACTGTTGCCGAGTTATCGTAATTCTCATCATTGTTTTGTCGGGCCGACGATCTATAAACGAGTTTCAAATACACCACTAATATTTATGATCGATGATTAGACAGGGAAAATATTAGGCCAACAACTACGGGTCTGAGTCAACTCCGTCGAAAATATAGACTATGACTGGATTTTAAAGAATTACGATTAACTAAAAATATTTGAAGTCCATCTTAAAACAAGAACTTAAAATATCTTTTTTACTTCAATTCTTTAAGAGCTCGAATGGCTCTGGGACAAGGTGACCGACCCATAAACGGAAGATTGTTGGATCAAACCTTACTACATCTAGTTTTTTTTTTTTTATCAAAGTGAGATTGTTTGGTTGTCGACAATTCTTTTGCTTGTGGGACAATAGCTTCTGGATTATTGAAATAATTTATTTAGCAATTCGCCGTGACCGGAGAATTTTCCTGAAATTGGCGAAACTTGGGTATGTCAACAATTATACTTATACCCTATAAATAAATGTTTGTCAGCGAGTTATAATCTAACGGGTGGCGCCATCTTTTGTAAATGAAACAGACTAAGTTGACAGCATTAAAATAAAAAAGATGGCGGTCTAGCGCCGGTATTTTTAGTCGCTGGTAGAGAACGTATCGAATTGTTGAAATGGAACGAGATCTACACCTCACTGTTGCCGAGTTATCGTAATTCTCATCATTGTTTTGTCGGGCCGACGATCTATAAACGAGTTTCAAATACACCACTAATATTTATGATCGATGATTAGACAGGGAAAATATTAGGCCAACAACTACGGGTCTGAGTCAACTCCGTCCAAAATATAGACTATGACTTTTTTAAAGAATTACGATTAACTAAAAATATTTGAAGTTTATCTCAAGGTGACCTGGCGGTCTACGGTTAAGGTGCCAGACTTCTGTGTGGGGTCCGGGGTTCAATCACCGGTCCCGGCACAGATTTATCTGATTCTAAACCCTTCCTCACCTCTGACAAGACATCTTGTGAATGTGGGAATGCCAGGCCACCACCATGATTCTGATTCCACGTTAAACTGTAGGTCCTTCATTTCATCTCACAATCACCCTACCATTACACATTAGCGTAAGTGCGTATAACCCGAATGGGTAGTAAGACTCGGTGCTAATAATAATAATAATAATAATAATATAATAATCATCCATCTTAAAACAAGAACTTAAATTTATCTTTCTTACTTCAATTCTTTAAGAGCTCTAATTGCTCTGGGACAAAGTGACCGACCCTGATACGAAGATTGTTGGACCAAACCTTACTATATCTAGATTTTTTTTTAGCAATGCGCATTTGTTTTGTAAGCGACATTTATCTTGCTCGTAGGACAGTTAGGAACTCATACGATACATTTATGTTTGTAAAACGACGTAAACATTCATGTTTAGATGAGCGATACATCGTCAACAAATTGACTAAACATTGACTTTGTTCAATCATCTCCCTTTCTACATTCATTCATTCCGTTTGTGTTTGTTTTGCTGTCAACACGCGTTCACTTGACATCTTGCGTACCTAACCTAAACGTGCTTGGTTCGCCGTTTTGAATGATTTTAAAACTTCATCAATATTAGGAGTGATATATGTGCAGTAAAGTGTGATTTTTATAGTATATTTATTATTATATTTATTTCAATTGTTTTACGCGCTTCGGCCATTACGTTTATCAATGATTTATTACCTACTGACTTCTTGTTAGCTTGCGCACCTTATGGCGCCACGACACTTTTTACACCTCTATGTTTTGTTCGAAAAGGTAAATAGGGATACTTACATAAAAATATTATCAATTCTTAGGAGTAAGATATATACTTGGGTGTCAAAATTATTAATGAAACTTTGACTAAATTTTGTTTTTATTTCAACTTATGTAATTTATTTAATATAATGTAGTAAATTTTATGTCGAATAATACCTTGATTGCTTTATTATGCTTGTGCATCATTATTTTAATTACTTTTAAGCTATTTTTATTTTATAATTAACTTTCTTTATCTTAAAGTTAGATTCCTAAATTGTGTTATATTTATTTACAGTTCACAATGTCACCCAATAAATAGAAAAGCCAAATTTGGAACTATTTCAACAAAATTAGTGACAAAGAAGCTGTGTGCAAGATATGTAATAATAATCTAAAAACTTCTGGCAATACAAGCAATCTTCGTGGTCATTTAGAAAATGTACATTCGCAGGAGTAGCTAGATACGGAAATACCTAGCAAGAGTTGGTGCCATTATTGCTTATATGGAAGTGGATGCCGCAACGTCAGCAAATAGATTTAATAATGTCGTTCCAACAGCATCAACATCGGACAGCGACTCAAATATATATTCTTCCACCAGTGTTGCCAGTTATTCAACTAGCATTGTTCTCTAAGAAATGTTTGCAGACGCAACCAAACGTTGATGACTTCAGAAATAACATAAAAAGCATAACCACACAGGATGGAGCTAGATTAAAGAAAATAGCTGAAGCCATTGTGGATTTTATAATCATGGATAATAAACCATTTTCCACTGTAGGAGGTAAAGGCTTTCTACGACTGATGAGCACTGATGACAGCACTGTAATGAAGGTCAACAGAGAAATGTTTGGAGAAAAAATAATTACTAATCTTTGCCCATACGACTAATTTAGTCGTAACTAAATCAATTGGCAATGCAAAAAACTGTACTGAATTAATTGGTAAGGATCGAGATATAGTGAAATTTATCAAAAAGAGTGTCAATACAAGTGACGAGTTACGGAAAAGACAAATACAAATGGGACTCAAAGAAGGTGAAATAAAATAAAAATATTTTTGATGTTCGCACAAGATGGAATTAATCCTTCTACATGTTACAGCGATTCATGGAGTTAGTGTCCATTGTAGGGGCAATACTTTTGACTTTACCCAATGGTCTCAAGCAGTGAACTATATTGCCACTAATATTTATGATCGATGATTAGACAAGGACATAAAAACAGGAAAATATTCGGCCAACAAGTCTAGGTCTTATTCAATTTCGTCCAAAATATAGTTTATGACTGTATTTTAAGGAAGCTCGTAATATTTTAAGTCCTTGTTATACGTATATACTTATGACTTCCTGTTTCAGTTCCGCATCTATAGACACAACTCGAGAACATTTTGATGGGTTTTTTTTTTTCACCCTGTGTAAATCACTACAGAACTACAACTCCTAGAGGAAGCAAGACTGAGATGGTATGGTCATGTAATGAGGATGTTGGAGTACATGAGATAGTAGAGGAAGCTAGAATGAGATGGTATGGTCATGTAATGAGGATGTTGGAGTACATGAGATAGTAGAGGAATCTAGAATGAGATGGTATGGGCATGTAATGAGGATGTTGGAGTACATGAGATAGTAGAGGAAGCTAGAATGAGATGGTATGGACATGTAATGAGGATGTTGGAGTACATGAGATAGTAGAGGAAGCAAGACTGAGATGGTATGGTCATGTAATGAGGATGTTGGAGTACATGAGATAGTAGAGGAAGCAAGACTGAGAAGGTATGGGCATGTAATGAGGATGTTGGAGTACATGAGATAGTAGAGGAAGCAAGACTGAGATGGTATGGGCATGTAATGAGGATGTTGGAGTACATGAGATAGTAAAGGAAGCAAGGGTGAGATGGTATGGTCTTGTAGTGAGGATGTTGGAGTACATGAGATAGTAGAGGAAGCAAGGGTGAGATGGTATGGACATGTAATGAGGATGTTGGAGTACATGAGATAGTAGAGGAAGCTAGGGTGAGATGGTATGGACATGTAATGAGGATGTTGGAGTACATGAGATAGTAGAGGAAGCAAGGGTGAGATGGTATGGACATGTAATGAGGATGTTGGAGTACATGAGATAGTAGAGGAAGCAAGACTGAGATGGTATGGTCATGTAATGAGGATGTTGGAGTACATGAGATAGTAGAGGAATCTAGAATGAGATGGTATGGGCATGTAATGAGGATGTTGGAGTACATGAGATAGTAGAGGAAGCAAGGGTGAGATGGTATGGACATGTAATGAGGATGTTGGAGTACATGAGATAGTAGAGGAAGCTAGGGTGAGATGGTATGGGCATGTAATGAGGATGTTGGAGTACATGAGATAGTAGAGGAAGCTAGGGTGAGATGGTATGGGTATGTAATGAGGATGTTGGAGTACATGAGATAGTAGAGGAAGCTAGGGTGAGATGGTATGGGCATGTAATGAGGATGTTGGAGTACATGAGATAGTAGAGGAAGCAAGGGTGAGATGGTATGGACATGTAATGAGGATGTTGGAGTACATGAGATAGTAGAGGAAGCTAGGGTGAGATGGTATGGACATGTAATGAGGATGTTGGAGTACATGAGATAGTAGAGGAAGCAAGGGTGAGATGGTATGGACATGTAATGAGGATGTTGGAGTACATGAGATAGTAGAGGAAGCAAGACTGAGATGGTATGGTCATGTAATGAGGATGTTGGAGTACATGAGATAGTAGAGGAATCTAGAATGAGATGGTATGGGCATGTAATGAGGATGTTGGAGTACATGAGATAGTAGAGGAAGCTAGAATGAGATGGTATGGGCATGTAATGAGGATGTTGGAGTACATGAGATAGTAGAGGAAGCAAGACTGAGATGGTATGGTCATGTAATGAGGATGTTGGAGTACATGAGATAGTAGAGGAATCTAGAATGAGATGGTATGGGCATGTAATGAGGATGTTGGAGTACATGAGATAGTAGAGGAAGCTAGAATGAGATGGTATGGGCATGTAATGAGGATGTTGGAGTACATGAGATAGTTGAGGAAGCTAGGGTGAGATGGTATGGTCATGTGACGGGGATGGAGAAGGAGAAGATGTTAAAGAAAATGATGGAAATTGAAATCTGTGAAAAAGGACCGCAAGGGAAGCCAATAAAGATTTGGGAGGAGCAGATACAGAAAGTATTCAATTGAGAGGAGAAGAAATAAAAGGAAGAATGATGGAAGAATAGAGGAAGATGGAGCCATTTTACTAAACTGACCCAGCCACGGCTGGAAACAGTGGATGATGTTGGGTTGTATATTAATAATAATTATTATTACTATTTATAGTATTAATAGTAGCAGTAGAATGAACCCTCCTTTATTCCAAGTTTTATAGACTGGAACAGCTACTTTTTTTAAAACACTGCATCTTATACCCGGTCGGTTTATATGCCTAGCTCCCCACTTGTCCTCACGAAGCCAGTCCCGATCATACAAATTCAACTTGTACTACTGCATTAAGGTGGCCGCCTCGGTAAGCGAGAAATTGCCGCGCAGACGTGCAGCTACAACCCAATATTTAATTCTACGACGCGTTATTTCTAAATATGGTTAACACTAAAATAAAGGTTTTTTTTCTAGCAACACTATATTTTGAACTTCATTAATATAATTTATATGTGGAAATGAGACATTCATTTCATTTTTCAACAACTTTTAAAGCATATTTGATGGACTTGATGAAAAAAAGAAATCTAGATTTAGCCTTCCTCTAACAAATACAGTAATTTTTTTTGTAGGCTCACAAAACATACAATTTCAAGATATTTGAGGACTAGCAGCGAGATACCTCTTTACTTTGAGATAATACATTTTGTAACTTTATTTACTGCTCGTTCTTATTGATATGACAAATTGGGGTTATGGGTGAAGGGATAAAGGGAGTAGAAGCTCAGACGGGAAATATATGTACAGTAGCCCCATGCCTTCTTTGGTGCTGACATGTGTTAACAGCTACCCTTTTGACGGGTCAAAATTTAGGTATATACCTAAATTTTGACCGTCAGAAGTGATAGCTGCTAAACACATGTTTTTGCAGATCATATGGTTCAGCGTAGGGATATATAATTTGGTCTGGTAACTTTTCAAAGCCATCATCTGTAAGCTGTGAGCTGTCAGTCAGCACCAAAGAAGCCATGGGACTACTGTAGTTCCATAAAACGACACGGACCATTATATTTTAAGCCGTGTGGTCTGAGAGCTGATCGATGCGGCTGCCTCAAGTGATATTTGATATAGCTCTATCTTTTTGGTTGTTTATAAAGTATTTCATCAGAAGACGTTGTAAGGGGCATGTACCTGGTATGTACTTGAGGTAGGCCCAGGAAGAAGTGGCGGTGATTGTGTGGTGGTACACGTGCAAGAACGTCACTTGACTCTGTTTTTTCCTTAGCACGAAGAACACCTGTGCAGAGAATCGTATAATTAAGGGTACGGGGGGGTTGGTTAGGTAATTGGAACACAGGTTGAGAGTATCCTACCAGGCACCTGGTATATTTTGCTTATAACTTTATGGAAAACATCTTTCGTTTGAAGGATACAGTGAAAAATATGGGAAAGTCACATTCTTTACATTTTTCAGGACAACAACTTTTATGTCTTAAACGGCAGGGTAAGCTCAGCTATCCCGAACAGGTTTTTAAAAAGGAGATAAAACATCCCTTTATATAAAACAGATGTAAAATTGAAATTTTAATGGTCTTTTTAAAATATTCTAGCAAGTGTGCGAAGAAAATGTATTAGTTCCTTTTGGCAAGATAAGCTGATACAATTCAGCCTAACGCCCCTGGAGGGACAGTTTCTCAAACCTCATAAAGATCCCACAAAATACATTTATTTATTTATTTAAATTAATTTAAATATGGCAGAGACCTCCTTTAGCCATAATATAAATTTTACTAGAAAGGTATCATGATTGTCTAACAGATGGCAGCAGGACTCAACTTGAGCTAAGATTGGACTTTCAACTTTTTCACCTGTAGTATTAAATTTTGAAATATAATTGATTATGTGTGTATGGATTAGATTTGGGTTTAATCTATAAAAAATATACAATGAAATTAGAAAAGTTTATTATGTTTGCCTTTTAATTATTTTGAGCATACCACAAAACGGGCAGTACAAGAGCTCTAAAACAAATTCCAAATCAAAATTTGATTTTAATTGTTTTAATCTAAAATCCCCGGATGGTGAATATACTTAGAACAAGACACATAAAGAGAAAGAAGAACTAATGCAGGAGCAAACGACATAACTCAAAACTTTAAGAAAGAGTAACACCCCCCCATTCGATGCTCGAATGGTTTAAGGCGTTACTCTTGCAACAGACTGGACTGCCAGGGATGGAGTAATCGGGATTAGAATACCAGTCGGGTGTTCTTAGGGTGTATTTTCCTAAATGAAAAGTGCGGGTGCACTTCTTATAAATTCGACCTTTCTCATCCCAAGCACGTTAGTGTTTACAACATGAACGGTTAGTGAGACGTTAGGCCAGTTAGCTATGTCATCATGGTTACCAACAGCTGAAAAATTTGATTATTGTAACAAGTGAAGTTAATCTCAATTAATGTATGGATAGGAGAGCAAGTTGAGTTTGGAACTGAGGAAATATTTGGAGATCTTTGAAATAAGGTATTGGAGAAGACTTGAGAACATCAGGTGGACGAACAAGTCCTAAGAAGAGCGGGTGAGAAGAGAACTGTGGTGCTGAAGAAGATTTGAGAACATCAGGTGGGCAGACAGACAGGGTGACAAATGAAGAGTGGGTGAGAAGAGAAATGTTTTGGATGTGATTTCTCGGTACAAAGCAAACTGTATCGGATCACATCCTTAGGAGGAACTGTCTTCTGCACGACGTCATAGAAGGCAAAGGTTGAGGGAAAGAGGAGCTTAGGAAGGAGGAGGATTCAAATATTAGATGACTCGAAGGAAAGAAGAAAATCTTAGGAGCTGAAGGAGAAGTCAAAGACAAAGCACATTGGCGGTCCAAGTTCATTGACTAAAGGAATGGACCTGTCGCGAGAAAGAACACACAGTAATGAGATTGGAAAACGTAAATATTCTAGAAATATATAATTCTAGATTATTAAAAATTAGAAAAAATAATTGTCAACAAATTTTGAATTAGAATTTAACTTAGATCTGTTTACTGCTTATTGGTGGTTTGGATATCACAGTCATAGTAAAATCTTAACTCAAATGAATGTATTATGAAAACAAAATGTTAACATTGAAGGGTTATTTTTATTATTATGAATTAATCTAGGTTATCAAACCTCTTTTATTTAAGTTTCTAATATTCAGATTCAAATTCGAGATTTGGGAGTCACAGTTAAAATAAAAATTTGCACCTAAAAAAATTGGATTAAACTTCTTGCGATTTAATGTAAGAAATTATTTTTTTTTCTCTCTCTCTCTCTGGCTTCTAATTACATCTTTTATAATTCATATAATATTCTAAACAAATTCATCTTTTTGAGACCTTTTATTTATTACTAGTAGAAATACCCGGTATTGCCCTGGCTAACCACACAATGATTTACACGGTTATCCCGGGCTTAGCTTGGATTTATGAGGAAAATCATATCCTCGTTTTATCTATTTCAACCCAGTTTTTAATAAATAAAAAAAAAATCTAATCAATAATCTAAAATTCCGGCTTCCAGGTACACATGTTTGTTGATAGGGGCTGCTAATTTAAAATTTCCACCCTCTCTGTGGCGTAAAGATCGTGCGATGCGCATGACAAACAAACAAAATATTAATTTTATTATATAAAATTTAAGAATTACGATGAAATATAATTGTTTATCCCATTCACAGCTTTCACTATAATTTTAAGAGGGTCGAAAAACATGTAATTTTTTTCTTTCAACTTTTATAATAACTATTATGCTATTATTAATTATGTATTACCGTGTCCAAAAGTTCGATGATTTTGGAAAAGAAGTACCACCAAGCACCAACAGCCATCTATAACAAGGAAAAAATAATTATTATAAATTACAATTAACATTAAATTATTATTAAATTCCTAATGAAATTGGACTATTAACTGTAAAAAAAAAGTATTTTATTGGTCGATTGTTATATTTAATGCTCCCTGTTTAAACTTTGGTATCTGTTAAATCCAATGGTGCAATCAGAATTTTACGTTAGTTTGGATACCTATAATTTTCGGTGGGGGGGGTGGGGACATGGTTACGGGCGGGGGGTTAAGGGAACACGGCTTGATTGATAACCAAGAGCCCTAAGAAGATGTGTAAAAATTGAATACGCTTCTTTTTAGTTCATGAATAAAAGTTGAGGAAAATGTATAACATGTTAAAAAATACAAGCTATTTTGATAACATTTTATATTGATAAATAAGTTAATAAGCTGTTTAAACAATACATATAGCAGTTATGTAAGGCCTTGCATACAATGTAGCTAAGGCATTATTTTTTGTGTTTTATTCCTATTGGGAATTTCTATGAAGTTTTGAATGTGTATAGCATCTTTTTAATATCAATTCCTAAGCTTGGTATCAAAATGGGGGGGCAATTGACCCGTTTGCCTTCCCTTCCCCCTTCGGTAGGCTAATGTGCCAGACCTATTTTCATAGAAAGGTCCTTATCTGACGAAAAATTTACTATTTCTATTTTCGTGTATTAATACCAAGTCATGTGATCTGCAGCCGTCACTATTGATAGCTATTATCAACACATACTTTTAAAATTTTATCGGATAAAGTAATATATTATAGTGTGGCCTCCCCAGAAAAAATATCCTTCTACGCCATTGGCAAGGCGCTATTTTATTTCCAAAATGTTATTTTCAAATCCCCTTCATGCTAATGCGGGTTCATTTTCCCTAAGCTATCCTTCCATTTCTCAACCCTTAGAACGATAGGATAATAACCTTGATGTTGATACAGTACAAGCTTGATAATTCGACACGTCCGATTATATAACGTCTCTTACATCCTCTAACCCAGTAACACGTCTCTTACATTCTCACATCAAGTAAATTATATTATTATTATTATTATTAGCACCGCGTCTTACTACCCGTTCGGGTTATACGCAATTACGCTAATGTGTAATGGTATGGTGATAGTGAGATGAAATGAAGGACCTACAGTTTAACGTGGAATCCGAACCACGGTGGCAGCCTGGACATCAAGTAATACGACGTCTCTTACATTCTCACACCAAGTAACTACAACGTCTCTTAGATTCTCACATCAAGTAATACAACGTCTCTTACATTCTCACACCAAGTAGTACAACGTCTCTTAGATTCTCTTACCAAGTAATACAACGTCTCTTAGATTCTCACACCAAGTAATACAACGTCTCTTAGATTCTCACACCAAGTAATACAACGTCTCTTAATTCTCACATCAAGTAATACAACGTCTCTTAGATTCTCACACCAAGTAATACAACGTCTCTTAGATTCTCACACCAAGTAGTACAACGTCTCTTAGATTCTCACACCAAGTAATACAACGTCTCTTAGATTCTCAGACCAAGTAATACAACGTCTCTTAGATTCTCCAACCAAGTAATACAACGTCTCTTAGATTCTCACATCCATTAATCCGAAAGTTTTACTGCTCCTTCACTGGCCAAGCATCCAACGGGCCGAGGAAAACAATGCAACAGAAACACGTTGCTTACATCGCATATATTAAGAATGCATAACAACAATGTACAAAATAAAGCTACAATCAACAAATTCCCAACAAAACGGTTAAATCTTTTTTATTTTATTTATGTTTTGTTAAAGTTTTATTTGGAAAAAAGCTCTCAATTTTTTTTAATGGACTTCCGACATCAGTCTGGTTTTCATTGTGTAGTATTATCGAGTTTGTACTTTAATAATAATTAGAAAAATTTTAATTATTGCCGTGATCTTGTGTCGTGCAATTTTTGTTAGATATCACATACACAATTTTTTTTATTAGCACTGCGTCTTAATACTCGTTTGGGTTACACGCTTATGTACTAATTACGCTAATGGTTTTAGGGATTGGGAAATTTATATTTAGAAAAAGGGTAACCGCATTTGCGTGGAGGGATAATGCAAGGCCCTTTCGGATAAACCGCCCTCAATACACCCTACCGAGATTAGCGCCTTGATCTCCACGTCATCGGCAGTCTAACCTACTGCGAGAGTAGCGCGTTAGACCACAAGACCACCGAAGCTGGTGAATTAATATTCATTCAGTCTTCTTTAACAAATGTACATATTATAAGTGAAAAGATCATTTCCTCATAGTTATTACCTTATGAAATTAATAATAAACATAAAATAGACCAAAGCTATGGATGCATGTAGTTAGTACTTACGTCTTTAGTCAACAACAAGTTGGTGAAGTTTTTTGGTCGAAATAAATGGTTGTACAAGCTTTGTAATGCACCAGCATTGATGGCCTGGGGGAAAAAAAATAAACATAAATTTCATAGTTATCAGAATATAAACCATATTGGGCAAAAAAAAAGTATAAAGTAAAAATACAAACATATACAGGATGTACCGCAACATGTGGGACCCACCTCAGTGAAACAAAAACTATGACATAAATCTATAATCCCATTTGACCTTGTTCCAGAGTTATATTCACGTTCGTACTTAAGTAATGTGGAGCTGCTTAACATTATAGGATTTTTTTCAAAAGAGCCACCCTCGGCTTGAATGCAAACCTTGCAGATTCTGTGTCGTAAAATGACGCAATCTTTCAAAAATACCAGGTGTTTGTAGGATTCGTTTGTAGACTTTTTGTCAACAGGTCGAGAGATATCGAGTATCGTATACAAACAGTTATATGGAATAACTTGGATGTAACTGTAAAACAAGATCAAATGGGAGACATTATTAAATTAACTAATTTCACAGTTTTTGGTCTCTTGTGCGCCATTGAAGTAGATCCCGCAATTTACGGTTCACTCTGTATATTTTAAAACAACATTGATTACATTTTGTCCAGCGCTTAAGCTCAGTCGGTAGTGTGTCTGTTTATGAGCAATAGGTCCCAGGTTCGATTCCTGGTATGGGCAAAAAAATTATACCATTGATGAAATGTGGGTTTCACCTGTCACAGTGATGAATTAACGGGCGGGAGACTGGATGTTGTGTTGTGTCTGTCCTATATCTAAGTATGTTTATAAGTCGTGTGCTGAAAGTGCACGTTAGATACCTCGAATAAATGAAATAAAATAATAATAACATTTATTTTATAGGTTCCATAGATATTACCTATCAAAAGTAACAGCTGCAGATGAATATGTAAAAGTACAGTCAGGTTTCCATAGGAAGAACCTTATTTGGCAGCTAGAAAAGTTACTAGATCTTTCATAAAATAATACGTCAATTCATGTGATATGAATGTTTATTAGAGGTACTTCAAATGTATATTCGTAAGAAAATTAAGGTAGTACCAACAGTTGCATTTTATCGGTAAATAATACACCTTAAAGTCGTGTTTTTATGTTCGTGTTATTGGACTAGTTTTATAAACTCCGTTTAGCCTTAAAGGACCCTATCTTATATGTTAGACCATAGTGAAATAATTCAAGGTAGGTTTTCTACCTTCAAGGTGAGAGATGTGTATAGTATTGCAGATTTCACATTTAAACTTTACATCAACTAGGATTAAAACCCCTCCCTCTCGGTTTCAGTGGTCAGAGGTACCGGTTTCAATCCCCAGCTCATCCAAATTATATTTTGTGAGGCAAACCGGGTCAGACCCAGCCTTATGAAGACAAATAAATAAGTAACAGTTACAATCTAGAAAACGGATATTAACGGCCGGAAGATTAATCGTGCTGACCACATGCCACCCTCTACCCGCAAATATTGGCACTATCTTCACCAACATGTTGCGGCCGCTCGGTCGGTACAACTCGATTCCGATCTAAATAACTCAATCACGTCAGCCCGCAAGTGAGCTATACCAACTGTGCGGTCGCCGTATGTTGGTGAAGATAGTGCCGGATAAACGGTGTCACGTGATTATTTTTTTTAAGTCCGGGCCGAATGGTCACCCTAGTGTGTGGACCGACCATGGCGCAGAGATACACGCTGAGCACCACTTGCACCAAGTTGTAGAGCACCAGAATCTCCTGAAGACGGTAGGGCTTCCTGTCCTTCATGATCCAGGGTCCTAGCTTCATGACGAACAACAGGTAGGCGGCGACTATGCTCAGTACAGGGCCAGGGCCACTCATCAGGAACCATGAGCCGATCTTCAGGGCTGAACAAAACAATTATAAAAGGATTTCATCTAGTACATACGTTCAACTACGAGCAAATTTTCAGGGCTGAACAAAACAATTATAAAAGGGATTTATCTAGTACACACATTCAACTACGAGCAAATTTAAGGGCTGAACAAAACAATTATAAAGGGATTTTATCTAGTACATACGTTCAACTACGAGGCAAATTTTCAGGGCTGAACAAAACAATTATAAAAGGGATTTTATCTAGTACATACGTTCAACTACGAGGCAAATTTTCAGGCTGAACAAACAATTATAAAAGGGATTTATCTAGTACATACATTCAACTGCGAGGACAACCTTCAGGTTTTAACAAGACTCCCCACAAGTAGGTCTAGAGTGCACCACTGGTTCTGCGCATGGTAAGAAATGGAGATTCAGTGACTCGAGTTTTATTACCTTTAATGGCACCCTGAATTTCTTCATAGTTTCCCAACATCTCACTCTTCAGGTCCATATTGGGTCCAGGCACCTTAAACATATGACGGGTGGTATGACGACATTTTTGAAAATAGAATACAAATTTGTTTGCTGTCAACTTTAACGTTTTACTATATTATTAGTGCTATTTATAGGTATTGATAATATATATCAAAATGACAGCTGTAGATTACATGACTTTACGTATGACTATATGTAAGTAGGTCTAATAGCTTTATTTACTGAAACTGTCTTTTTTAATGTAATTTTACTAAACCACATGTTGCTATTAAATGATTTATTATTTTTAAATACTATTTTTTAGAATGGAATCACCCCTTCCTTCCATTTATATTCAATTTTACCATCAAAATGGTTGATCGTCTATTATTATTATATATTATTATATTATTATTATTATATATTATTATTATTTTTATTATTATTGAGAATATATATTCAAAACTGTAATGATCGTAATTATTAAAATGATTTTGACTTTTGTAGTTATTGTCGATTAAGACAATGTCATGGTGGATTTTATTTGCTCAAAGAAGCAAATGATTTAAATAATTTAATATGGTTTTTATATTTGCTATTAATAAAGACGTAAAACTGTTTAGTAGGAGTTTGAAGAGTAATTTAATAATCTACTTTAGAAATTTCATATTTATTTAGTAACGCAAATAATAAGGCTTGGATTAAATTCATGATAGTTGATAAATTTATAAAATAAACTTGAAACTATAACAAAAGTCGAATAAATGTATTCTTCCCCGATGTTATAATTAATTAGGCACAAATATGAACCTATAAGCGCTTGAGACCTTCTAAATAAAGTATAGGCTAATTCGAGCCACCCGATCAAGATTAAAACACGAGCCCCAGGCAAACGTTGAACGGTGAACATTTAAACTTACAAATATACTCCGATAATTTTTACAAACAGTAAATTTTCTTCTATTTTGGGAAAGTAAAATAAAATTATTTGGGCAGGTTTCTGAATTAAAACGGTTTTTCCTTCAAACCCTATCTTTCCAATGTATTTAAATAGTTTTTGGCGTTTTACTAGATGTTCGATAAATCCGTCACTTTTACTTATTATAACAAATACAAGATGAGAAGGTGAATTTTAAGGGAATGGGAAAGCATTTTCCTAAAAGAGGGGTTGAAAAATATATAAAAAAAAATACCGTCATTCAGATTTGAACGTAGACTTCCCAATTCAGGAGTTGATAAACAAATTAGAGTAGTTCACCTATTTTCCCGTTAGAGTCGCTTATTTACCCCTTTTCTATGGTCAAGACAAAACTAGTATTTTGAAATGTATATTGTTGGTTTATAAACTCATCCAATGCCCGATCACTACATTATTTTAATTATTAATAAGACTAAGTTATGTTTGTATAAACCATCTGTAATATTTGATTGATGTGATGCTTAGAGGTTTAATACATATTTTGCATTAAGTAATCTAATGTGTCTCTTTGTATAACCATAACCTTAAACATCAACATGGTTTCAAACAAATCAAATGTAAGTAAAAATCGATGTGAATAAAATAAAATAGTTTTATAAACATTATAAACTTTGACTATTTAAATATACATACTTAATTATATTAAGTTTTACTCTGATCTAATGTAAATAACGTGTTCAAATTTCAATTACAAATTAAATTGGTTTGGTTACCTTTTTATTTATTTTTCTGGCGCTACACTATAAATACTTCCACTTCGCTTTCTTCACTAACGGATTTCAGTCGATTTCTTCTGATTTGAATAGTAAATTGTATGGTTTTAACTGAAATTAGAGACATTTACTTAACATTAAATAAATCACAACAAAATATAATGTTTACATTATTCAACAAAGCAACCCCTTAACAAAACCTCCAAAATATCATCTGACCACGACCACAAGCCAATAACAATGGAATGTCGATTCAAACGTTTTCAAATTAGGTTGTTTTGTTTTCTTTCATTTCATATTCTTTGTTATTTGAATATTAAAGATGTAACTATAGAACGGAAATGCTGGTGTCATGTGACACAGAAACGAAGAAAAACTAATATAATTTTGTTTAAAGCTATATATTCAAAAACAATAATTACTCGCACACGGAAGTATTCGATTGACTACTTAAAACAAAAGTATAGTTAATAACAAAGAGTTTATTGGCTTTGATTTGTAATTTAAAAACATTCATTTAAATTATTTACATAGTGCATCCTGTGCAAGTGTTCTTAACTTAAAATCTGAATTGAAGTCAAATTGACTACCAAAATTACAAGCTATAATATTTCTGATGTTTACACTGATCTTTGTAAGAATGAATGTCTTAAGGCTTTTTTCCCTATACAAATACTGGTAGGAATAAAAGCCGTTCACATACCAAAATTAGTGTATACTTAGTGAAATCAAAGATCTATTATTGTTATTATTAGCACCGCGTCATACTATACGTTCGGGTTTACGCACTTACGCTAAAGTGTAATGGTAGGGTGATTGTGAGATGAAATGGAGGACTTACAGTTTAACGTGGGATCCGAACCATGGTGGAGGCCTGGCATTCCCCACATTCACAAGTTGTGATTAATACACGTCTTGTCAGAGGTGAAGGAAGGGTTTGGTGATCAGATAAATTCGTGCTGGGACCGAGGATTTGAAACCTGGACCCCCAACACAGAAGTCTGACACCTTACCTCTAGACCACCAGGTCACCCTTCAACATTTAATTATGTTTGAGTAACATCTTACAAAAATATTGGAGAATAAATCAAGCCAAAATATAATTTGAGTTAGGCGAGCAGTCAGAACACCTGATCGGATTCTAAGAGACTTTATAGCTATAATGGTCTTTAAAAATCAACCTTCCTCATCATTTATGAGCCTTAAGGTGACCTGGTGGTCTAGGAGTAAGATGTCAGACTTCTGTGTTGGGAGTCCGGGGTTAATCCTTGGACCCGGCACAGATTTATCTGATTGCCAAACCTCCCTTCACCTCTGACAAGACATCTTTGAATGTGGGGAATGCCAGGCCTCCACCGTGGTTCGGATCCCACGTTAAACTGTAGGTCCTCATTTCATCTCGCAATCACCCTACACATTACACATTAGCGTACGTGCGTATAACCCGAACGGGTAGTAAGACGCGGTGCTAATAATAATAATAATAATAGTAATAGTAACTTAAGGAACTTAAAAGTTCTTGGACGCGAGAACGGGGAAATAAAGAATCCAATCACTAACCTTGCACCTCCAACCTCCTTTAATTCCGTTTTAACATTACCCTCCGATCCGCGTATCGGCTTACCTAAGGGGGGTGTATGCGCCACACAAGCACCTCTACCTCGTCTCTTGATTACCTTCAATCTGTTCTGGTATAAACCATGAAGTTATTAATTACGTAACTTTCTCTATTAAGCTTTTTGTTCCCCCCATCTTAGAGTGGTAATGTACATTACAGGTACATCATATTTTATTATATAACACACACTCAACACTTAGGATACAGCATAAGTATGTTTTTTTGGTTTTTTTTTAAATTAATTGCGAAGCTTTGGTGACTCTATTTTTTAAAAGGGCCATTACTCATAAATATTTTTGACATGATTGGTTTCCATTTTTGTGATTTCATGCATTATAAAAAACTTTGAAGAAAATATTATGTGGTGTAATAACTAATAACACACATTTTGAACAAAGAGGATGTCAACATTTCATGTTATATTTTAGACAAAAGGTGTTGATATTATAAAATAAATATTACAGTTTAATACCATCTACACCTAGGCCTAAATATTTTAATCAGTACTTTGTTTTCTCAAATACTCAATTTATTATCTTGTAAGAAATAGAAAGAGAGGAAGAAAATGAGCAGTTCACCCTGAGAGGGTTCTCGTTATGCCGGGATCACGATCAACTTAACGTTAACTTAAATTTAACTTAACGTAACTTAACGTAAAGGTTCTCCTAGTGTTTTAAAATGGAAGCGATCACGATGTAGTTAACTTAACGTTCATTTGCAGTTCACTTAACGTAATAGATGTCCTGGGAGTTCTTTCACGTTAAGTGAACGTTACATGAAGGTTATCACTGATCTAGCCAGCCAATCATTCTGTGAGTGATGTCTACAGCGCTATTTCCTCATTCATTTGTTAGTATTATGACCAAGGTTTACTCTTTAGCGTAATTTCCAGTGATCAGATATTGAAACAAAATAATTAAACTAAAAAGGAAAGCTAAATTTATCAAAAAAGTTTAATAATAGATATTTAAATTATTATTATTATATATTTATTAATTATTATTATTATTAGCACCGCGTCTTACTACCCGTTCAGGTTATACGCACTTACGCTAATATGTAATGGTAGGGTGATTGTGAGATGAAATGAAGGACCTACAGTTTAACGTGGAATCCGAACCATGGTGGAGGCCTGGCATTCCCCACATTCTTTATTATATCGATTGAAAACTGTAAACATTCACAGATCATCACTTTACAAATCACCACAGATCATACTCGAGAATGAAGATGTTTGGTTCGAGTTATTACGTTAAGTTAATGAATCGTGATCACACATCTGTTTTCTTAAGTTAAGTAAATCTTAAGTGAACGTTACGTTAAGTTGAAGTTAAGTTAACCGTGATCCCAACATTATCTATCAATAGCACTTCCCCTCTTCCTCTGACGAGTGTATACATCCCCTATACTGTTTGTGCCTTGAAAACATTGAAATGCTTTTTAAAATTTTCCTTTATTTTGTTTCTTATTCTAGATAGACATTTGCTACCACGGATTTTTTTAAATCTAAATCCTGGCATGGAGATCCCTCGTGACTGAGACAAATAACCTGAGCTGTAGATGATTTATAAAAAAAAAAATTACAAAAAACAACTTCAGGATGTAAATAATAATTTTGTGACAGTATAAGAGTATTTTTTTTAGAATTATTTAAGAATTTTTGTTTTTGTTTCAACGTTATATTTTTAAAATTCATAAAAAAACGTAAATTCATTAACATGGAAATCCTACTCTAACCTGCCGTGACGTCACAGGTAAGACAACGTCTTGAGACAGAAGACAAAACGACAGCAGCTTACAAACTAAATACATTTCCTGCTCGAATTAATCTTGCATCACATTCCTGTTACCCTATCAAAGTATTTAAATTAAATTCATCAATTTCTTCAAAAAATATGTTGTTGATCTTTTTGATATTAAGATATTACCAAATAAAAATAATTTTTTCACAAGGTTTTTTTTTCTTGGGTTCTAGTTAAGAATTTGCTCAATTAAACGTTTAAAGACATTATTTTAGTTTGTTTTTTTGTCTTGATCTAATCCTAAAATAATTGAACTACGTCATTCAACTAAACTGACAAATCGATCATTAATTTTTATCGTTAAGTCGTGTTTGTTGTGGAAGGCATATTATGATAGCACGCAGTTAATGAGATAGCACGCAGTGTAATGAGATAGCACGCCATGAGTGATCAATATTAACTCTATTTACCTCTAATTATTAATGTCGCTTTGCATATACTAGTAATTGTAGCCCAGAGGTCTTTGTGCTAGCAGGAATAGGGCGTAGGTGTTTCTAGAAGAATGTATGTGGAGGTAAGCCACTATTAATTATATTTAATTATTATTCATCTAGTGCAAGCATGTTATAATTATAAGTCTTGTGACTGTTGGCCAACACTCTAATAAAGGGAATTTAAATTGAAATATTGTGAAACATGCTCCCTTAACATACAGGACAAGAGGGAACTTAGCGGTGTTCGTAAGCGAAGTACTTTAAAAAATATTTGGTCAAAGAAAGGATGAATTTAATGGAGATTGGAGGAGGTCGCATAATGATGAGTTACATAATATATAACAATAGGGCGGCAAGTGAGTAGAATATGTCTCTCACGTCACCGGCAAGAATATCAAAATTATGTTTCTTGTTATTATTAGTTATATTTCACACCGCCAGAGGTAAATAAGTCTGTCAAGTGTTATTCATTTAATTTATTCATATATTTATTAAAGTACTATCAGCCTCGGTGGCGTATTTGGCTAACGCACCATTCGTGTTGAGCTCGACTGCTGAGGACGGGGAATTAAAGGATCGAATCTCGGTTGACGGAACGGTTTATTGCCCTAAATGGTTTTCAACTCTCCCTCCACGAAAACGCGGGTTCACTTCCTCTAAATTCAACCTTCCCAATTCCTAATCCATTAGCATAATTAGTACTTAAGCGTATAACCCGAACCGGTAGTAAGACGCGTTGCTAAATAAATAAAAATAAATATTAAAGTATTTACGGTTTTGTTTATTTTTCGTGAAAAGACTCTGCTCCACATGAAAATGTCGCCAACTATGAAAAGCGCAATTTCTAAACCGACTGATTATATCAGCCCACAGATTATAAATTCAAATTAAATCTAGAATAGACACAACATTCTGTTCTCAGGCCATTCATCAGTGTGAAAGGGGAAATCCCAATTTAGTGGCTGATAATTTTTTTCAGCAATGTCGGGAATCTAACTCAGGAACCTAAGCTCAGTAGACAGTCACGCTGTCGACTGAACTGAGATGACAGACAAATCATATCAAATAAAAAATGATGAACACATAGTACAACCGGTAAATGATTATCAATTGTTGGTTAGATTATCTAGTTAGTTTTAACAATTCCTAATATTGAGATGCTATTATTTTTAGAGATTATAAATGGCCGAGCAAAATATATTAGAAGACATTCCAGAGGAAGTGGCAAATGGTCCCTATGCACTTCAAAGACCACAATACACAGAGAAACCTGCGAAGAACAAGAATTCCTTCTTCATGGCAATAAGATCGGCCATGATTGCTGGACAGTGCTTCGCTCTGTTGCCAGTCCACGGAATTACGGGCTGTGATGCTTCAACCTTGAGGTAAAAAAAAAAAATCATATAAAAGTATTTAGTTTAAAACTATTTAAAATTTAAAAAAAAATGTCGCATTCTATTTTAATAAACGGTATTAATGGAAAAAATTTGAATACAAAGCTCTTAAAAAATTAGAATCACGGTTATAGATGAAATTACTTAGGTTAAAATAAAAAGTAATTGATTTTATTCGCCATCCTGGCTTCTAACAAATCAATTATATGTCCTTTTAAATCGATCACTTTAGATCTAAGTATAAATCACTGGAAATCAGTAATGTTAAATGTGCCAATAGTTTTTGTTGAACTATTTCAATTTGATCAGGGTTTTAAGATTGAAAGACAGATTTTTCAAAGCATCTTTGTAGTAAATAGTTTTTTTAAGTCATGGAAAAGATGGTTATTAACAGCCCCTATCACAGCTGAATAGCGGTAAAATTAGATACGATACTACACTCAAACCAGAAAAAGTATCAAAGAGCGGTTTTCGATAATGATTTCTTGATAATAGCGAAATTGGGATCAATGAATTAGTTGATGGTATTAATTCAAGAAAAAAAATATTTCAATTTGGAGAGTTTTAAAAAATATGATAAAACGAATAAGATCATTTCAATTTCACTGTCTTCTGTTGAAAACCACGGGAGATGACGTGACGTCTAGATCTAGCTGTATTACCTACTTAAGTTAGGTATTATCTGTGGTGTGAGACGGGCTCTTAAGACGTCTGGTTCTAGCTGTATTACCTACCTAAGTTAGGTGTTATCTGTGGAGTAAGACGGGCTCTTAAGACATCTGGTTCTATCTGTATTACCTACCTAAGTTAGGTGTTATCTGTGGGGTGAGACGGGCTCTTAAGACGTCTGGTTCTAGCTGTATTATCTACCTAAGTTAGGTGTTATCTGTGGGGTGAGACGGCTCTTAAGACGTCTGGTTCTAGCTTTATTACCTACCTAAGTTAGGTGTTATCTGTGGGGTGAGACGGGCTCTTAAGACGTTTGGTTCTAGCTGTATTACCTCTCTAAGTTAAGTGTTATCTGTGAGGTGAGACGGGCTCTTAAGACGTCTGGTTCTAGCTATATTACCTACCTAAGTTAGGTGTTATCTGTGGGGTGAGACGGGCTCTTAATATGTCTGGTTCTAGCTGTATTACCTACCTAAGTTAGGTGTTATTTGTGGGGTGAGACGGGCTCTTAAGATATCTGGTTCTAGCTGTATTACCTACCTAAGTTAGGTGTTATCTGTGGGGTGAGACGGGCTCTTAAGACGTCTGGTTCTAGCTGTATTACCTACCTAAGTTAGGTGTTATCTGTGGGGTGAGACGGCTCTTAAGACGTTTGGTTCTAGCTGTATTACCTACCTAAGTTAGGTGTTATCTGTGAGGTGAGACGGGCTCTTAAGACGTCTGGTTCTAGCTATATTACCTACCTAAGTTAGGTGTTATCTGTGGGGTGAGACGGGCTCTTAATATGTCTGGTTCTAGCTGTATTACCTACCTAAGTTAGGTGTTATTTGTGGGGTGAGACGGGCTCTTAAGATGTCTGGTTCTAGCTGTATTACCTACCTAAGTTAGGTGTTATCTGTGGGGTGAGACGGGCTCTTAAGACGTTTGGTTCTAGCTGTATTACCTACCTAAGTTAGGTGTTATCTGTGGGGTGAGATGGGTTCTTAAGACATCTGGTTCTAGCTGTATTACCTACCTAAGTTAGGTGTTATCTGTGGGGTGAGACGGGCTCTTAAGACGTTTGGTTCTAGCTGTATTACCTACCTAAGTTAGGTGTTATCTGTGAGGTGAGACGGGCTCTTAAGACGTCTGGTTCTAGCTGTATTACCTACCTAAGTTAGGTGTTATCTGTGAGGTGAGACGGGCTCTTAAGACGTCTGGTTCTAGCTGTATTACCTCTCTAAGTTAAGTGTTATCTGGGGGTGAGACGGGCTCTTAAGACGTCTGGTTCTAGCTGTATTACCTACCTAAGTTAGGTGTTATCTGTGGGGTGAGACGGGCTCTTAAAGCGTCTGGTTCTAGCTGTATTACCTACCTAAGTTAGGTGTTATCTGTGGAGTGAGACGGGCTCTTAAGACGTCTGGTTCTAGCTGTATTACCTACCTAAGTTAGGTGTTATCTGTGGGGTGAGACGAGCTCTTAAGACGTCTGGTTAGAGCTGTGTTACCTACCTAAGTTAGGTGTTATCTGTGGAGTGAGACGGGCTCTTAAGACGTCTGGTTCTAGCTGTATTACCTACCTAAGTTAGGTGTTATCTGTGTGGTGAGACGGGCTCTTAAGACGTCTGGTTCTAGCTGTATTACCTACCTAAGTTAGGTGTAATTCGTTCTGTTGTTCACAGGTTTCAGTGGCTTAGCCTCCGTACAGTTTACTCCCTACTCATGTCCGGAGGTTCTTTCACATCCGCCACATTCTGTTTTATGAAGATGACAAAAGACGGCTATTCCTTCTCTAACTTTGGTAAGTTCCCGGAAAGGATTAGGCCTCAAGATAAACTTCCGCTTCGGTGGTCAAATGGTCTTAGACTATAAGAAGTCATTATCGTGATAAACTGGACTGACAATAACAGGAAGAACAGGGTTTCGAGTCCCGATCGGAGTGGTTCTTTTCCCCTTGATGGTTTTCCAATCTTTCTCCACGTAAATGCAGGTACACTTCTTCAAAATTCAACCTTCATCATCCATAACACTTTAGAGTAATTCGTACATTAGCGTACAGCCCCAGAGCCCAAAATAAAAAGAAAAATGAAGGTAATATTTATCATGTTGTTTATCCTCCTTAATTTGGCTTCTTTTCCCTCGTCGAGCTTTGTAATGTGAATGAAAATACCGTTTAGCCTTGATTATCGGAAGCTTAACTTAAGGTGGGAGTGTAAGAAACGTGACTTAAGGGCAGTATTTTTGCAATTTTTATCGCAAAACATCTTTTTGGTAAAAAAAAAAAATAATCAAATTTTGTTTTCATACAAACATAAAGAGTTTAATTTTCTCCACACGGTGATATCAACAGTTGTTGAATATCTGTCATAAACATGGCGGCATTAGATGAGAAACTTTTTAAATGAAGAGGAAAAAGTTGTCATTAAATTCCAAGACATCCTTGACAGATAATCAACAAATGTTGATATCACCGTGTGAAGAAAATTAAACTCTAGGTTTTTAATGAAGAAATATTTGATTCTCTTTGAGCAAAAAAAAAAAAGTTTTCATATAAAAACGGCAAAAAATACTGTCTTATCTGGTGTTACCTACCCTCCCACCTTGACGGGTTTCCAATAGGGTGCCGCTTATAACTTATAAGATAGGATCATAGTGCAATAGGTCAAGGTAGGGCTGCTATCTTTCAGTATAAGCAAAGGGTACATTTAGGTCAAATTATAATAATAATAATAATAATTAAGATGTCAGCTTCTCGTGTAGACCTTAAAGTGAAATCTTAATCATCACTCTACCATTACGTGAATATTACATTTTATTCTCACCAGGACTCGAAACCAACTGCTTGTTGTCTAAGGTCTTGAAAAGTAATCTATATCATATGATATCCTCCATGTTTTTTTTCTTCCTCTAATTTTCCCTTTAGTTATTTTTTAAACTTTTCCAGCCTGTTCCTTCTTTTTCGCCTGCGCATCTGTGACGGTGCTGCTGTTTCTGAGACTCGCCACCAGATGGCCGGAGGTCGCCAGACAATGGGAGATGGTAGAGCTGGCCATGACGGACTACGGCTACCCGAGGCGCATGAATCTCAAACTGACGTCCCTCACCATTGTTGTACTCGTCATAGCGGCCGGTAGCGTGTCTTGTCTACTAACGTAACCCGCCTCGGTGGCGTAGTTGGCTAACGCGCTTGTCGTGTTTAGCTCGACTGCTGAGGACGGGGAGAGCAAGGTTCGAATCTCGGTCGGGTGAACTGGGGGTGGTTTTTCCTAAATGGTTTTCCACTCTACCTCCACGCAAATGCGGGTTCACTTCCTCTAATTAAACCTTCCCAATTCCTAATCCATTAGCGTAATTAGTACTTAAAGCGTAAAACCCGAACGGGTAGTAAGACGCGGTGCTAAATATTAATATATACTAACGTAAGAGCTACCGGGCTCGATCCCCGACATGGGAGAAACGTTTATCATCGGTAAACGCGTGTCTACCATTTCCATAGCACGATGAATTGACGGGGTTTTATGTCTGTTCTAGATTTAAGTTAGTTTATAAGTCGTGTTTTTTTTTTTAATTTAGCACCGCGTCTTACTACCCGTTCGTGTTATACGCTTAAGTACGGATTAGGAATTGTGAACGTTGAATTTAGAGGAAGTGAACCCGCATTTGCGTGGAGGGAGAGTGGAAAGTAATTTAGGAAAAAAAAAACCTCAGTTCACCCGATAGAGATTCAAACCTCAATTCCCCGTCATCGGCAGTCTAGTTCAACACGACTAGCGCGTTAGCTAATACACCACCAAGGCGGGTAAGTCGTGTATTGATATAATCAATCGGTTCAAAAAGTGCACGTTAAAAACCCTCTAAATAAAATATTTAAAAAATACCTTTAAAACAACATTAATAATTTATAAAATAGTTTTAAATTCGGGGCTTAAAAAATCGTTTGTATTTTTGCCTGTTCTAAATGATTTAATCACTATCTGTAGACTAGTAAAATAATATGTGCACATCACACCGGTGGTCGAATGGGCCAAGGAATCGAATGTCAACCTTTTTCAACTCACGGCACACTGTACAAGGCACTAAAATTGTCAAGACACGCCGTCGGTTTTTTAAAGAGCGATTTTATCAGTAAGAGCGTTCATCATAGCAGGCCCAACTCAGCTCTCGGCTCGCGCGAGGTATTATGGGAGTAAAAGTGAAAAGAAAATACCAAGATATTCCAGAAAAGTGTGCAGTGCATTCGTATTTGAATGATTACTCGACATTTTCCGCGGTGACGATGGGGGACAAAGCGACAAAGTTTCTTGTTAATAACTACAGTATGTCTCTATTAAGATAGAATAAAGATTTGTGCACAGTGTTTATTTGTTAAGCCATTAAAACATGGTCAAAAACCGCCTTTTCAATTTGATTTTTACCTAAATCTCATTCAATATTTCAGCAATATTATGTATTAAGAACCTCTATTAACTCTTTATCTCCATTAATGTTTAATCAGGAATGATCCACGTGCAATAGTGTTTGGGTAAATTTACGATTTCAATCTGACTGTATCACAGAGTTGATTGGCATGTGATGCACGCTCTTAAATAACGCGTATTAATATTGTGTTTAAATGTACGATAGCTAAAATTCTAATAGCTGTGTTATTTTTTTATAAATAATGTTGGTCATGGATTTAAAAATGCTTAGTTTTATTCCTCAATTGTTTTCTGTTTTTTTTTTATCCTGCTCGCGGCAAATCTGATCACACTTAGTGGTGCACCAGTTGAAAAACGATGCTGGTCCAAGGCGTCGCTATCGTAATAGATTCGAGTGCCATATCTAGGGAGATCGTAGTTTTAATTCCGGCCAAGTGTACTAATGAAGGTATTTTTATAAATGGTTTTTCATTCTCTATCCACGCAAATTCTGATACACTTCCTCAAATTATACCTTCATCATCCCTAGCACATTAGTGTTATTAGTACATGTGCGTGTTCACTGGATATCATCTCTGAGGTAACTGCATGGTTACTGTTAGGATACAGCGTAGCCATTTTGTGTGTGTGTGTGTGGTCAATCTTCCCTCAAATATAAAACAAATCTTGCAACGCTGGTTGGTCGATGTTGCCAGTAGCTCCTTCTTACCCCAGCACATCACCTTCAGACATAACTGAAAGCGAGGATATTTGGCAACAGCTGAGGGAAAGTGAAGATAAAACTTTTCTCCGTAAGACCTCCAGTTTACCTCAGAGCTGATACTGGGTGCAGCCCGAACGGGTAGTAAGATGCAGTGGAGATTTTTTTTTAAAGTTATCTATTTATCCATCTGACAGGTGAACACCTGTTATCGAATGTGAAAAAGATAGAAAGAGGTTGGCTGTGCTCCAATGGCGGGCTGGACCTGGTCAGGTCCTATTTCGTCAACGGCTATTCCCATGTGTTCAGCTTCACCCGTTACTCGCACTGGAAGGGCGTTGCGGTGCTCTTCGTCAACCTCGTCGCGACGTTCATCTGGAACTACGTCGACCTGTTTCTCATCCTGGTCAGTCTGTCGGTAGCACAGCGGTTCAGACAGATCAACGCCCTCCTCTTCAGGGTCAAGGGGAAGGTAAGTTCTCAGTAGTCGTGGAGAAAGGAGAACTGGCAGAGATGTGTTCGGCTATCTTCGTGCTTGCTCGGGATTATGACGTAACCTCGTTCAATATTTACTTTGTAAGCAAGGTGAAAACCCTCTTCGATGGCCGCGTGGTCTAACGCACTACTCTGGCAGGGGAGATCGAGGTTCGAATCTAAGTCGGGTGTACTGAGGGGGGAGGGGTTCCAAAATGGTTTTCTACTCAACCTGCACGCAAATTCTGGTACATTTCCTATCAACATAACCTTCTTAATCCCTAAAACTATTAGCGTAATTAGTACATAAGCGTACAATCTGAATGGGTAGTAAGACGTGGTGCTAAAACTAAACATGGTAAGGATGTTATAAAATATAAATGATGATTTACCCCCAACTAATGAATCTATAAATACTGGTATGCAGCTCAGTTAATAAGGTTATTATTAACACCACGTCTTACTACCCGTTCGGGTTATACGCACTTACCCGCCTCGGTGGCGTAGTTGGCTAACGCGCTAGTCGTGTTAAGCTCGACTGCTGAGGACGGGGAGATCAAGGTTCGAATATAGATCGGGTGAACTGGGGGTGGTTTTTCCTAAATGGTTTTCCACTCTCCCTCCACGCAAATGCGGGTTGACTTCCTCTAATTCAACCTTCCCAATTCCCAATCCAATAGCGTAATTAGCACTTAAAGCGAATAACCCGAATGGGTAGTAAGACGCGGTGCTAGATAAATAATATACGCACTTACGCTAATATTAATGGTAGGGTGATTGTGAGATGAAATGGAGGACCTACAGTTAACGTGGATCCGAACCACGGTGGAGGCCTGGCATTCCACACATTTACAAGTTGTGATTAATACACGTCTTGTCAGAGGTGAAGGAAGGGTTTGGCAATCAGATAAATCTGTGCCGGGACCAAGGAATGAACCCCGAACTCCCTGTGGTTTTATTATTTTATTGTAACTCTTGTAGGGAGTAAGAATGTTGTTTCTGTAGTTCTATTGTTTTATTGTAATTATTGTAGAAAATAAGGGGGCAATTATTTTAAAGAGTAAGGGAGTTACCTACAATACATGTTTGCCTTGTTGCTACCTTATGCAAATGTTGTTTTTCCCCCTGTACGCTTTTATTATTATTATTATTATTAGCACCGCGTCTTACTACGCGTTCGGGTTATACGCACTTACGCTAATGTGTAATGGTAGGGTGAGTGAGATGAAATGTTTGATCCATTTTTTCGTGTCCTTTCGATATGAGAGTTTTTTTTAAATGTCCGTTTTGATTAAGATATCGTTGCTAATAAAAAATAATCTGTATGGCGTTAGTCAACGTTTGCTAATAATACTCGTGTTAAGAGACTGCCTATGCTATTTACTGTCCTTGTATCAGACGCGACCGATATATCCTTTTATGACTGTGACCTCGTTTGAAACCAATAAATATTTATACACTTCTATTACTAGACCTGGGTGACCTTGCGGTCTAGGAGTAAGGTATCAGCATCTGTGCTGGGGTTCCGGGGTTCAATCCTTTGTCCCGACACAGATTTATCTGATTACCGAACCCTTCCTTCACCTCTGACAAGACGTGTATTAATCACAACTTGTGAATGTGGGGAATGCCAGGCCTCCACTGTGGTTCGGATCCCACGTTAAAACTGTAGGTCCTCCATTTCATCTCACAATCACTCTACCATTACACATTAGCGTAAGTGCGTGTAACCCGAACGGGTAGTAGATGCGGTGATGATGATAATAATAGTACTAGACAACACATGCACGGCCATTTTACCTGAGCTGAACTAAATAAATAGGTTTATTTAATCACTAATTTGGGAGACTATAGGGAAGGCTTGAAAAGATCTGTGTTTTTATGGCAAAAATTTTTGTGTTAAAAATAGATAAAATATTTCTTCAATGTAATTATAAAGTTTAATTTCCTTCACACAGTGATATAAACATTTGTTGAATATCTGTCATAAGTATGGCGGCATTAGCTGAGCAACTTTTTAAATTAAGAGAAAAAGTTGTCATTAAATTGCAGAACACCCTTGTTGACAGATAGTCATTTCTTTGGGCGGAAACTTGCACTTCATATATAAGTACACGGAAGAGGATTCTGTGTTTGACAGGATCTACCAGAGAGATTTTGGAAGAAAGTCCGCAGTGACTACAATGGCGTAGCCCATCTAACTGCTCTACTTGATTCTTACTTGTCAGAGATTGTGCTGCTATCTTTCGGCAACAACCTGTACTTCATAGGCCTGCAACTAAACAACAGTCTCAGGTATTTATTTCACTAAACTTAATAAAAAAAAAAAGGGTGACGGGCGTTGCTTACTTCGAAGATTTCGAAGCTATTTTATGAAGCGGGTTTCATCTTAACTTGACGCGCTCAAGCAGTCTAAGCACTAATACACCTAGACGCCATTGAACGAAATAGAAAGAGAGGGAGGATAAAATTAGCTGTTAACCCTGTGAGGCCTCTTGTTTATCTGATATTAACACTTCCCCTCTTCCTCTGACGAGCTTACAAAGTCACTAAACTATTTGCACCTTGATAAAAATTAATATGCTTTTTAAAACTACCTTTATCTTGTTTCCTGTTCTAGATATACATTTGTTATCAAGGACTTTTTTAATCTACATCCTAGCAGGAAGACTCCAACAGGACATTTTAGTGACCAAGATAAATAGCCTAAGTTGTACAGGATTTATGAAAAAATACCTTTACGAAAAAAAACTACTTCAAGAAAAAATTAATGATTTTATGACACTGTTGGATTATTTCTAAAACTATTTAATAATTTGTGGTTTTTTTGTTTTGTTTCGTGGTTATATCTTTAAAACTCGCTGAATAAAACGTACATATATTAACATGTTAACATCTCTTGACCTGAAGTGACGTCACAGGTAGGCCAACGTCCTAAAAGGGTTTAATTTAAGAGCTTAGATCAACCAAGGTAGGAACGTTTGAAAGCTCGCCACTATCTCGTCGCGTATGATTTGCAGGCAAAGGAGAGGTCGGGGTTGGAATATTGGTGTTTCCTAATCACTTTATAATCCCTAAAAAAAAAAAAAGATAATTTAGAATTATATCTACCTCATCCCTACTCCATTAGCAAGTCATATTTAAGGAAGGGTGACGGGCATTAACGCCCCAGATAGGGCCCTTACAAACTGCTGCAATAAAATATACCTTTTGGCTCTATATATGGGAGTAATGGTAGAATCTTTAAAACAGTGTAACTTACTTTATAAATCTTTCATTTATTTATGACCAAATGTTACTTAATTATTAATGTCACGTGCGACAGACAAATATTTCGAACGATTATTTTCAAGACACTCCTATATCACGGAGAATCTATTGGCTACATATTACTTGCTATATGGAATTAGAAACACGAGCATTCATTGCTGCACTTACAAAAGTACACCTATCCCTAACATGAGCTAGTTATATCCAGTCCACCTCATTACACCCTATCCCTATCTTGAGCTAGTTATATCCAGTCCACCTCATTACACCTATCCCTAACATGAGCTAGTTATATCCAGTCCACCTCATTACACCCTATCCCTATCTTGAGCTAGTTATATCCAGTCCACCTCATTACACCCTATCCCTATCTTGAGCTAGTTATATCCAGTCCACCTCATTACACCTATCCCTAACATGAGCTAGTTATATATCCATCCACCTCATTACACCCTATCCCTATCTTGAGCTAGTTATATCCAGTCCACCTCATTACACCCTATCCCTATCTTGAGCTAGTTATATCCAGTCCACCTCATTACACCCTATCCATATCTTAAACTAGTTATATCCAGTCCACCTCATTACACCTTATCCCTATCTTGAGCTAGTTATATCCAGTCCACCTCATTACACCCTATCCATATCTTAGAATCGTTATATTCAGTCCACATCATTACATCCTATCCCTATCTTAAACTAGTTATATCCAGTCCACGTCATTACATCCTATCCCTATCTTAAACAAGTTATATCCAGTCCACGTCATTACATCCTATCCCTATCTTAAACTAGTTATATCCAGTCCAACTCATTATACCCTATCCCTATATTTAACTAAAAATAATGAAAAAAAAATTGTTTACGTAACATTGTGATTGGCTTAGTAGTAAATGGAGAAGAAGTAACAGCATTCTTGCTCAGGGCACAACCCATCGGTAAAGAAATGTAGGTACGATAAATTTTAAACGGAGAGTTTATTTGACAAATTGAAAAGGCTTTTTTCCTCCAAAACTGATTGCTGTTTAATCTTCCGCATACTTATCAACATAATCCAAAAAGAATGATAACCGAAAAAAAAAAGGAACCTTATAGAAAATAACTACCTACATTATGATTTTTTTTTTTTTTTAGCTATACAAAGAAACACTAGTACTGCAGAGTTGATAAAGCATCAGTAATGCCTTATCCCCGCCTCGGTCTTTCATGGTCATTGGTCTGGCACAAAGAAATATGAATATTTTCCTTTATTCCGGTAGAAGTGCACTTTATGAATGAAATGCCACCTATACGTTCAGTACCGGTTGTGTTCCTTTCGGAGACTAAAGTATTTGTGGAATTAGCAAATTTTCATTTGGACAGAATAAGAAAGTGTTGCAACAGACTAGTATTACACGCATTGACGTAGTTTTTGACACGTACGGGAGATCAACCATAGAATTTGAAAAGCAAGAGAGAAGATTATTATTATTATTACTATTATTATTATTAGCACCGCGTCTTACTACCCGTTCAGATTATACGCACTTACGCTAATGTGTAATGGTAGGGTAATTGTGAGATGAAATGAAGGACCTACAGTTTAACGTGGAATCCGAACCACGGTGGAGGCCTGGCATTCCACACATTCAAGAGAGAAGATGAAGAGTCACTAATTGTGAGAATAAAAGGAGAGAACACACAACTTTCAAAATAGTAGTCTAGATACCTACACCGTAAGGAAAACAAAACCCTTTTATGTCTGTTCCTATTGAATTTCATTTTACAGAATTCTTAGGTTCCAAAAGGCTGGCCTCTTGTTATTGGTGGAGAGTTTTTGAATAGAATCGAATGCTCTGAGAAAAACTATGAACAACATGTTTCCAAGGTAACACATTTCGTAAGTTATCACTTGGAGTCTGATTCTAGTGTGTTTTTTAATTCTTAAGAATCAGTTCAACAGTATGGAATAGAAATCAAATTTTGGTATACTTGAAATGCATACTCAATGTAAGCTAGTCCACTATTAGCATTTCAAATTGAAATTATTTTAGATAAGCTACTAATCGAAAAAAACTTTTTGATCCATACTGAAATGAATATCTATAATGGAAAAAAAAAAAAATCCTTGGCTTAATTTGTTCGGCCTATGTTCAAAAATGTCCCTGCCAAATTTCTTTGAAATGGGTCCATGCAGTTGATTATTACTGTGGAACAAACCTCCGGACAGACAGAAAAAATGACAAATGGACGAGTTAAAACAAGACCTCAATAGTATAGAAAGCAAACAAAATGGTATGATTGAAAGAAAATATAGAGGATCGAGTTTTTTAAGAAAATCTTTTCTTTCTGTAATTAATTATTATTTTAAAGACTGGGATGATGTAGTTGTTATTTATATTTATATTTATTTAGCACCCGTTCAGGTTATACGACTATGATGTAGTTCTACGCATTCTTAGTTTAATAAAATTCATATTCATACTATTGTTATTATTATTATATTATTATTATTATTATTATTATTATTATTATTAGCACCGCGTCTTACTACCCGTTCGGGTTATACGCACTTACGCTAATGTGTAATGGTAGGGTGATTGTGAGATGAAATGAAGGACCTACAGTTTAACGTGGAATCCGAACCACGGTGGCGGCCTGGCATTCCACACATTCACAAGATGTCTTGTCAGAGGTGTAGGAAGGGTTTGGAAATCAGATAAATCTGTGCCGGGACCGAGGATTGAACCCCGGCCGCCAGCACAGAAGTCTGACACCTTACCCCTAGACCACCAGGTCACCCCAAAAATATTTATAGTATTATTGCATTCACAGATAAATAAATGAATTGATATTGAAATTATCTCAGAGCTACCCATAATAAAATATATTTAATGTGAAATGTAAGAAAGCGTGAGCTATGGTCCATAATTTTTTTATAGAAAAAAGTATTTAGCCTAAATAAATAAAATATCTCTTGAGTAACAAAAAAGAAAAAAGTGTTTGATTTGATACCTTTCACATCTCAAAAGTTTTTGAATATTCATGATAAGCATTGAGAAAATTTGACTTGGACTTATTCTTCTTAAATTCTTATCAACTATCAAAACGCTATATATATATATATATATATATATATATATATATATATATATATATATATACCTTATTTCGCGTCTCTTTCCATCCCACCTTAAAGACATATTGGGAAAAAAAATAAAGTGTAAATATTTACCTTAATTTTTCTTTAAAAGTAAAGCTAATTTGACTTGGTCACCTTTGAGGATTCTTCACCTATTATTATCGATACTACGCAAAATAAAAGTTTCAATAATTTAATAAAGATCTACCTAATTGGGTAGCCACAGAACTTTTCCACTTAATCTTTAAAAATATATATATATTATATGATCTTCTCTTCTTTTATACCCTCTTGCTTCTGAACAAGTTTAATATCACAACTGCCGGACTCTTTTCGTTTGATGACCGACGGTGTTACTACACGCTTCACAAACTCAAACCACAATTCCTTATCGCGACCATTAGACTACTATTACAGCGAGTGCTATCCTGATAGATAAGGAATGAGTCGCTTCGCAATCCTGTTTACTCCCATGAAACTTTGATTTTTGTATATATACATATATATATTTTTTTTTTTACCAGAAGACAATTGTCAGAAGAAATCAAGCTCGAAAAGGAAATCAAGATGATCGAGACTGATACGACGAGACTTTCCAAACCATTGTCGTTAATATTTCCCTTTTGTTTGACACACTTTGATGTATGATGGATTAAATATTCAAGCTGATATATTGATTGATTACGTTTATAGTCACATCTAAATATCATACTCTTTAATTTGAAAAATTTCATCTGGACACTGGAATCGAACCCAAAGTACCCGGGTTTGATTCCCGTGTCCAGGTGTAATTTTTCAATTTAAAGAATACCAAGTATGCACTTTTTTTTTAGCACCACGTCTTACTAAACATTTGGGTTATACGCTTATATACTAATTACACTAATTGTTTTAGGGATTGGGTAGGTTATATTCATAGGAAGTGTACTCGTATTTGCATGGAAGGAGAGTAGAAAACCAATTTGGGAAAACCACCCAGCCAAGATTCGAACCCCAATCTCCCTGTCGTTGGTAGTTCAGTCTATTGCGAGAGTGACGCCTTAGAACCGCGCAGGTCATGATGTATTCATGCGCGGTACTATGAGAGTGAAAGTTCTCGTTACTTTCACTGGAGGTGACCTTTGACCTCTAGCACAACAGCGCAGGACAAGGAACAGTCAAAGGGTTCATGACAAATTCTATCGACAACATCCTGTCATTGTATTGAATGAGTGCCCCGAACCAACACTTCCGAAACCCGCAGTGATGGATAAGCAGGCTAAGGCGTCATGCTCATACCTATTGCAATCAGTCATTGCTAATAGGCATATCAGGGTTAGAAAATAGAACTAGTCTACTTTTTTTTTCAGCATGTCTTACTACTTTTTCAGGTTGTACTCATATATGACAATTAATCTAATGAGGTAGGGAAGAATTGTATAGGTAATCTACAAGTACTTGCGTGGAAAGAGAGTGGGAAACCATTTAGGGGGGAAAATAGCCCTCAGTAGATCAAACCGATATTAGAGCGTAGATCTACCCAGTCTTCAGCAGACCAGCCTTACACAAGAGTGACGCCTTAGACCATTCAGCCATTGAAATAGGTCCGAATCGCTTTAAGCATCTTCAATTCATTAAAGAAAACTCACCCTTTCCTCCAACAAGTAGAGTTGACTGAAGAAAACACTCATTTTATTCATCTTTCTCAACTGACAAATATTGTTTCAGACCCAACAGGGACCTCCTCCATACCTTGTACTTCTATTCCTCTCTGACGTATCTTCTGCTGAGGGCTTTCTCCGTCTTGTTGTTCGCTGCTAGCGTGTACGATGAGAGCAAGGTGCCCAAGAAGTTCCTTCAATCCGTTCCATCCAAGAGCTACTGCAAGGAGGTAAGCATTCTCCGTGTCCTTAAAGTGGATCCGGCAAGATGGTAAACAGACCAAAATAAAGGCCCAACATTTTAAAATTAGAAATTATTATAAAATGGGGATTAAAAAGAAATTTCCAAATATATATATATATATATATATATATATATATATATATATATACACTTTCAAGTATTTTAATTCCCTACCACTCTAAGAATAATAATTGTCTTATATTAGTTTTTGAAATTCATAGTTCTCCTTCAATACAGATCTTATTTTTATACTTTTCTAGTTATTTGCAAAATTTCTATACCATTCTAATATAATATATATATATATATATATAATATATAAATAAAGTGGATCCGGCAAGATGGTAAACAGACCAAAATAAAGGCCCAACATTTTTAAAATTCGAAATTATTATAAAATGGGGATTGAAAAGAAATTTCCAAAATTATATATATATATATAAGTATAAAAATAAGATCTGTATTGAAGGATAACTACGAATTTCAAAAACTAATATAAGACAATTATTATTCTTAGTGTGGTAGGGAATTAAAATACTTGAAAGCTGTTAAGACGACCACCCCAAATAATAATAATAAAAAAAAAAATACTGAAAACTTTAACTTTCAAGATATGAGGTCTAATTTCTAAGCGAATTAAAAAAAACTTCTCAGTGTGAAATAAAATTGAAATTTGACATATGATTAAATATATCTGCCCGGATAACCGAATGATGTCTGAATAAACGGGATTCCAAAATTGTAAAAAGGGAAATGTAAGAGATCGAAATTAATAAATACAACTAATGTAAAACACTATTTTCGGTGTGGTTGGAAAATTTATATTAGAAAGGCACGTAAAAGATCTATACCAACTTTTTTTTAAAAGTCGTAAAATCTCAAAATAGGAATGTGGGAACAAAAACTATTTGGGGGATGGGACAATAGATTAAAATATCTCCAAGAATATTAGAAGACAGTGCGGAAGAAATTTTAAATTTGACAAATTAGTAAAGGGATCATCTCATAATTATAAAATAAAAGTTGAAAATATCAAATAAAAAAAGGGGATAGGGAGAATGTATGAAACCTAGGGGGCCCTCTAAACTGCTAAAAATAATAAAAACAAAACAATAATTGATATGGTATACAGTTTAAATTTTGTAGAATAGGAGTGGCCAGACTTTTATAGGGAAGGAATATCCTTTGCGATCTACTACGGAACCATAGAGTAATAGGCTACCCTTTGTTTGAGTGGTAACTAATTAATAACCCATTTTGTGTTTTAATAGTAAAACTATATTACGTATAAGAACTTAATCCTTTCACAAACTGAAAACTGAGTTTTTAAAAAAAATCAAACAACATAGTACATAATATACCTGAAAAAATTATTTTCTCACTAAACACTTGTCTTTGAAGTTTATCTTAGGCTGGTTTGGTAAATGAGAGCTAAAAATTTACTCTATTATAAGCGAAGGCAGAATTATAAATAAAGGTGACCTGGTGGTCTAGGGGTAAGGTGTCAGACTTCTGTGCTGGAGGCCCGGGGTTCAATCCTCGGTCCCGGCACAGATTTATCTGATTACCAAACCCTTCCTTCACCTCTGACAATACGTGTATTAATCATAACTTGTGAATGTGTGGAATGCCAGGCCTCCACCGTGGTTCGGATCCCACGTTTAACTGTAGGTCCTCCATTTCATCTCACAATCACACTACCGTTTCACATTAGCGTAAGTTCGGATAACCCGAACGGGTAGTAAGACGCGATAATAATAAATAAGTTAGATTAACACTCACAACATCATAATTACTATCATCACATTGTCTAATCGAGGGAAAGACTTGTTGACAACCTTCTGTGTCAACAGAGCGACAAAAGGCGACATAACCTTGACCCGGTCAAATGTGCCATACCATAAAAGAAAACATTTATTTATGTGATAGTAATCTTAAATGAACAATGGATTAAATACTAGAATAATTTGTGTAGGTGGAGATATTCTTGTTGGAAGTGTGTTTCGGGGAAGTCGCCTTCACGGGGATGAGACTGTTCACAATCAACCGAGGTCTCATATTGACTGTGAGTTATTCACTCAGATTTACTATTGATATTAAATAAAATTGACCCGCCTCGGTGGCGTAGTTGGCTAACGCGCTAGTCGTGTTGAGCTCCACCACCGAGGACGGCGAGTTCGAGGTTCGAATCTCGGTCGGGTGAACTGGGGGTGTTTTTTTCCTAAATGGTTTTCCACTCTCCCTCCACGCAAATGCGGGTTCACTTCCTCTAATTCAACCTTCCCAATTCCCAATTCATTAGCGTAATTAGTACTTAAAGCATATAACCCGAACGGATAGTAAGACACAGTGCTAAATAATAATAATAATAATAATAATAATAATAATAATAATAATAATAATAATAATAATAATAATAATAATAATAATAATAATAAGTAGAATTGTATAATACTCAATGATGACGGGGAGATGAGGGTTCAAATTCTTGTCGAGTCTAATGGTGATTTACATAAATGGTATGCCATTATCTTTACACGCTAATGAGGGCAGATTACTTTAAAAAATGCTTTCTATTTCATCTTCACCCCGTTGGCATATCATATATCTGTATAACAAAGAACAATGTGTAAGACGCCTTGAGGAAGATATAAGTATGTCGTATCATTGCCGCATAGCTATTCTTTTAAAATGAACCTAAACTGATTCGTAGTAAAACGTATATAAAGATCTATACACCAGGAGTAGCTCTAGTCCTCTGTCTCACCAGGTCTATATAGAGAGCTATTCACCAGGAGTAGCTCTAGTCCTCTGTCTCACCAGGTCTGTATAGAGAGCTATTCACCAGGAGTAGCTCTAGTCCTGTCTCACCAGGTCTATATAGAGAGCTAGTCACCAGGAGTAGCTCTAGTCCTGTCTCACCAGGTCTATATAGAGAGCTATTCACCAGGAGTAGCTCTAGTCCTCTGTCTCACCAGGTCTATATAGAGAGCTAGTCACCAGGAGTAGCTCTAGTCCTCTGTCTCACCAGGTTTATATAGAGAGCTAGTCACCAGGAGTAGCTCTAGTCCTGTCTCACCAGGTCTATATAGAGAGCTATTCACCAGGAGTAGCTCTAGTCCTCTGTCTCACAAGGTCTATAGAGAGAGCTAGTCACCAGGAGTAGCTCTAGTCCTGTCTCACCAGGTCTATATAGAGAGCTATTCACCAGGAGTAGCTCTAGTCCTCTGTCTCACCAGGTATGTATAGAGAGCTATTCACCAGGAGTAGCTCTAGTCCTGTCTCACCAGGTCTATATAGAGAGCTAGTCACCAGGAGTAGCTCTAGTCCTGTCTCACCAGGTCTATATAGAGAGCTATTCACCAGGAGTAGCTCTAGTCCTCTGTCTCACCAGGTTTGTATAGAGAGCTATTCACCAGGAGTAGCTCTAGTCCTCTGTCTCACCAGGTCTATATAGAGAGCTATTCACCAGGAGTAGCTCTAGTCCTTTGTCTCACCAGGTCTATATAGAGAACTATTCACCAGGAGTAGCTCTAGTCCTTTGTCTCACCAGGTCTATATAGAGAACTATTCACCAGGAGTAGCTCTAGTCCTCTGTCTCACCAGGTCTATATAGAGAGCTATTCACCAGGTCTATATAGAGAGCTAGTCACCAGGAGTAGCTCTAGTCCTCTGTCTCACCAGGTCTGTATAGAGAGCTATTCACCAGGAGTAGCTCTAGTCCTCTGTCTCACCAGGTCTATATAGAGAGCTATTCACCAGGAGTAGCTCTAGTCCTTTGTCTCACCAGGTCTATATAGAGAACTATTCACCAGGAGTAGCTCTAGTCCTTTGTCTCACCAGGTCTATATAGAGAGCTAGTCACCAGAGTAGCTCTAGTCCTCTGTCTCACCAGGTCTATATAGAGAGCTAGTCACCAGGAGTAGCTCTAGTCCTCTGTCTCACCAGGTCTATATAGAGAGCTATTCACCAGGAGTAGCTCTAGTCCTCTGTCTCACCAGGTCTGTATAGAGAGCTATTCACCAGGAGTAGCTCTAGTCCTCTGTCTCACCAGGTCTATATAGAGAGCTAGTCACCAGGAGTAGCTCTAGTCCTCTGTCTCACCAGGTCTATATAGAGAGCTATTCACCAGGAGTAGCTCTAGTCCTCTGTCTCACCAGGTATATATAGAGAGCTATACACCAGGAGTAGCTCTAGTCCTGTCTCACCAGGTCTATATAGAGAGCTAGTCACCAGGAGTAGCTCTAGTCCTCTGTCTCACCAGGTCTATATAGAGAGCTAGTCACCAGGAGTAGCTCTAGTCCTCTGTCTCACCAGGTCTATAAGAGAGCTAGTCACCAGGAGTAGCTCTAGTCCTCTGTCTCACCAGGTTTATATAGAGAGCTATTCACCAGGAGTAGCTCTAGTCCTCTGTCTCACCAGGTCTATATAGAGAGCTAGTCACCAAGAGTAGCTCTAGTCCTCTGTCTCACCAGGTCTATATAGAGAACTATTCACCAGGAGTAGCTCTAGTCCTCTGTCTCACCAGGTCTATATAGAGAGCTATTCACCAGGAGTAGCTCTAGTCCTCTGTATCACCAGGTATATATAGAGAGCTAGTCACCAGGAGTAGCTCTAGTCCTCTGTCTCACCAGGTCTGTATAGAGAGCTATTCACCAGGAGTAGCTCTAGTCCTCTGTCTCACCAGGTCTATATAGAGAGCTAGTCACCAGGAGTAGCTCTAGTCCTCTGTCTCACCAGGTCTATATAGAGAGCTATTCACCAGGAGTAGCTCTAGTCCTCTGTCTCACCAGGTATATATAGAGAGCTATACACCAGGAGTAGCTCTAGTCCTGTCTCACCAGGTCTATATAGAGAGCTAGTCACCAGGAGTAGCTCTAGTCCTCTGTCTCACCAGGTCTATATAGAGAGCTAGTCACCAGGAGTAGCTCTAGTCCTCTGTCTCACCAGGTCTATATAGAGAGCTAGTCACCAGGAGTAGCTCTAGTCCTCTGTCTCACCAGGTCTATATAGAGAGCTATTCACCAGAGTAGCTCTAGTCCTCTGTCTCACCAGGTCTATATAGAGACTAGTCACCAAGAGTAGCTCTAGTCCTCTGTCTCACCAGGTCTATATAGAGAACTATTCACCAGGAGTAGCTCTAGTCCTCTGTCTCACCAGGTCTATATAGAGAGCTATTCACCAGGAGTAGCTCTAGTCCTCTGTCTCACCAGGTCTATATAGAGAGCTATTCACCAGGAGTAGCTCTAGTCTTCTGTCTCACCAGGTATATATAGAGAGCTATTCACCAGGAGTAGCTCTAGTTCTCTGTCTCACCAGGTCTATATAGAGAGCTAGTCACCAGGAGTAGCTCTAGTCCTCTGTCTCACAGGTCTATATAGAGAGCTATCACCAGGTCTATATAGAGAGCTAGTCACCAGGAGTAGCTCTAGTCCTCTGTCTCACCAGGTCTATATAGAGAACTATTCACCAGGAGTAGCTCTAGTCCTCTGTCTCACCAGGTCTATATAGAGAGCTATTCACCAGGAGTAGCTCTAGTCCTCTGTCTCACCAGGTTATATAGAGAGCTATACACCAGGAGTAGCTCTAGTCCTCTGTCTCACCAGGTCTATATAGAGAGCTATTCACCAGGAGTAGCTCTAGTCCTCTGTATCACCAGGTATATATAGAGAGCTATACACCAGGAGTAGCTCTAGTCCTGTCTCACCAGGTCTATATAGAGAGCTATTCACCAGGAGTAGCTCTAGTCCTCTGTCTCACCAGGTCTATATAGAGAGCTATTCACCAGGAGTAGCTCTAGTCCTCTGTCTCACTAGGTCTATATAGAGAGCTATTCACCAGGAGTAGCTCTAGTCCTTTGTCTCACCAGGTCTATATAGAGAGCTAGTCACCAGGAGTAGCTCTAGTCCGCTGTCTCACCAGGTCTATATAGAGAGCTATTCACCAGGAGTAGCTCTAGTCCTCTGTCTCACCAGGTCTATATAGAGAGCTATTCACCAGGTCTATATAGAGAGCTATTCACCAGGAGTAGCTCTAGTCCTCTGTCTCACCAGGTCTATATAGAGAGCTATTCACCAGGAGTAGCTCTAGTCCGCTGTCTCACCAGGTCTATATAGAGAGCTATTCACCAGGTCTATTTAGAGAGCTATTCACCAGGAGTAGCTCTAGTCCTCTCTCTCTTTCTCTCGCCTGATAAACTGACAAGTAAACGTCACACCAGTAAAACTCAAATATCTTATTTATGGAGGTCGTTCTTTATATGACGTGTTTTGTGACAACTCTTATGGTTTTTATAAAAGTATCCTACCTAAATAAAATACAGTAATATTATTATATTTCCAGGTGGTCAGCATCATAGTCAGTTACCAGGTGATTTTGATCCAGATGAGTGAATCCACGAATCATGACATCATCTCTGCCGACTTTAATATTTCTATACACTGCATAGAGTGATTGAGGATAACGTTAAATCATCAATTTTGTGCGAATTTTTTTATCTCATTATTATATTTGTGTTATATATTGTTGTCTTTATTAGACCTAATATTACTTAATACCTGCATAGATGGTTGGATGGTCTGACGCGTCACTTTCAGGTTGGTCAGGATTGCCGATAAAATTAAGGGTCAAGTTATAATCGCGGTCGGATGTTTTGAAATATTTTTTTCCCCTCAATTGTTTCCCACTAGTTTTATATCTTTTTCATTCCTACTTAATTAGCGTGATTATTAGTGTACATACAGATTTATAACGAATCAACTTTCGTTGAAATTAAATATAAAATGCACAGTATTTTTTTTAACAGAAACAACTTTCATTAAATCCCAACTTATTTGCTCATTTTTTATAATAAAAGTTATGAAATTTGTTTTTCCTATACAGTAGGATTTAGCTAATTCGACATGGGATATTTCGAAAAATTGGATAATTCGAATCCACTAGGATTGCCCATAAAACTTCTATTTAAATCATTGGTATAAAAATAACATTTAATTTGAATTTTAGAAAGAACTATTTGGATAGTTCAAAACCTTAAACACTATTAATTTTTTCGAGCTTGTACTCATTTCAAAACTAACTTAAAATATATGTATTAAGCCACCCCATTTGCCGAGAATGTCAGATAAATTTGGAGTTAGCCTATTGACACATTAAACTGGAAATAGGGGAATTCTACATAGGCAGCGATTGGGTTTCCTAATATAGGAAACGTGTTGGTTCCACTTTCATAAATTCTGATCAAAGTCTACATTTTTTGTATGATAATTTTTCCATGTTTTTATAATCATGCTTGAATGTTTCATGTTTTTAAGTATGTATTTATTGTGTATATGTTTTATATAGCATATTATATAAAATTTGTGTGATTATATGTAGCATATTTTGAGGTTATTATATTATTATGTACCAACTACCTAGATACTCATTAAAATGGTTCATTCAACTTTAGGATGCTTTGAATTTTTTTAAGTTATCCCTTGGACTTCAAATTTAAGATGCTTTGAATTTCTTTAAGTTATCCCTTGGACTTCAAATTTAGGATAATTTGAATTTTTTTAAGTTATCCCTTGGACTTCAAATTTAGGATAATTTGAATTTTTTTAAGTTATCCCTTGGACTTCAAATTAAAATAAATGGTAGGGGCACCCCACAGATTTTGTCTCGCTTTTATCTTAAAATAGACATTTACTAAGACTCGTAAGATTTGTGCAAAAAATAATTGGTCTATACAATGTTTTAGAAACATTACACCAAAGATCATAAATGAAATAATATACACTGTTACTTACTTACTCTATGGCATTAGGAGCTAGGAACACTGTTGCAGAAAAATTGAGAAAAGAGAAACATTTTTGTTCACCAAAGAGCATAAGAATCATTGGTTTTATAAAAATATATTTCAAATAAAAGATTTTATCTTTAAAAGTACCACAACTTTACAATGATATGTAATTTCGTATCTCAAATAGTTGTGGAGAAATGATGAAAATTGGAAAATTTCTCCATGTAAAAAATCCTCAATGTCATTTTCACGAGAAAACGAAAGTTTCTATTGTGTTTATAATAATAAACAAAAAGTGTCTTAGATATAAAATTTAATCAAAATTGTTGGAGCGAATTTTGAAAAAAATCGATTTTTTTTTTCTTCTCTTTTTACACTTCAGTAAACTATCCTTAATTTTAGGGTTAAATATCTAATTCCAAAATCCTCTCGGGGGGACCTTATGAAAACCCTATGTATCTAATCGGTCAAATGGTTTCGGACCCCCCCCCCCCCCCACCCGAGGTATAAACAAACAGGCGGCAATGAGAAAACTACTATTTTGGTCTCAGCGGGTCGTGAAACGTCGTCATTTATCAAAATTTCTATTTCGATTTTTTTACGACCACAACACTTTTTTTTTCTCTCCAAGTATTCAAGAGAAAGTAATATGACTACTGTTATTATTATTATTATTATTATTATTATTATTAGCACCGCGTCTTACTACCCATTCGGGTTATACGCACTTACGCTAATGTGTAATGGTAGGGTGATTGTGAGATGAAATGGAGGACCTACAGTTTAACGTGGAATCCAAACCACGGTGGAGGCCTGGCATTCCCCACATTCACAAGATGTCTTGTCAGAGGTTAAGGAAGGGTTTGGTAATCAGATAAATCTGTGCCGGGACCGAGGATTGAACCCCGGTCGCCTGCATAGAAGTCTGACACCTTACCCCTGGACCACCAGGTCCCCTGCTGACTACTGTTGAATATTGCAAAATAAGACAGACTGCAATATCGAGAAACGGAATCGCCTTTAATCGTGTACACATTGTGGCATCACTAAAGGGAAAATTATCGATGGTAGAATAATAATAATAATAATAATAATTTAGCACCGCATCTTACTACCCGTTCGGGTTATACGCTTTAAGTACTAACTACGCTAATAGATTAGGAATTGGGAAGGTCAAATTAAAGGAAGTGAACCCGCATTTGCGTGGAGGGAGAGTGGAAAACCATTTAGGAAAAACCACTCCCAGTTCACCCGACCGAGATTCGAACCTCGATCTCCCCGTCCTCAGCAGTCGAGCTCAACACGACAAGGGCGTTAGCCAACTATGCCACCGAGGCGGGTCGATAGTCGCATAACACGTTGCTGATATTCCTGATGACCTTGAAATATTTGTTGACTGTTTCTGGGGTTATAATATATCTATATGTATATATTAATAAAATGAAGAGTTGGTTTGTTTGTCTGTCATAAGCATTGTCCTATATCTAACGCAAGCAGCGGTCTGAAATTTTAAAATCTGTAGCCTCTGTACATAAACATGTGCACCTCAAAACTGCATGGAATTTTAAAATTTTGGTTAAACTTTTTAATTTTTTTTTGTATCACCGCGTCTTACAACCTTCTCGGGTTATACGCTTATGTACTAATTACGATAATGGTTTTAGGGATTAGGTAGGTTAAATTTAGGAAAAGTGCACCCGCATAGAGGAAGAGTGGAAAACCATTTAGGGAAAAACCACCCTCAATACACCCGACCGAGATTCGAAATTCAATTTTACCGTCATCGGTAGTCTATTCTAACACGAGAGTGACGCCTTAGACCAGGCGCCCACCGAAACGGATTTTTAAAATTTATCTAACACTAGATCATAAAAAATAAAATAAAGAGATTTTTTACTATCTGTCTATTTGTCCAAGGTAGCCAAATAATTTATTGCGAGGTTACCCCGGGCAACACCGGATACTTATGCTAGTACGCTTCAATGGCTGCATGGTCCAACACGCTAACCTCTTGTTAAACTAGACCACCGAAGACGTGGAGATCGGGGTTCGATTCGGTTAGGATACACTGAGTGTGGTTTTCCCTAAACGTTTTCCACTCACTCTCCACGTGAATGCGGGTGCACTTACTCTTTATCAAAACCTTTATAATCCCAAACACGCTAGTGCTATTAGTACATAGACGTATAACCTGAACCGTTAGTAAAACGCGGTGCGAAAAACCAACATATTTTCACGATTTTTATTTTTTATGATTTGCGTCGAGTCGCAAAACGAACCAACACAGAACGAGAACGACAGACACGTTTTTTATCGAATTATTTTTGGTAATTTCACAACAGTAGACAAAGCTGTCTGCTTGTATCTCACTTTGTAGGTGCATGCGCGTATTTTAATAGTTTGATTTTTAATATTGATTGGTCCTTCCGCGCAGATATTACGGAGAAACGCGGACAAAGCTGTTATTACAGTTAGGATCCACGCAGCTTGCGCTTGGTCTAGGACGATTGGGTGCTGGTAAAATGGGTACCAAGACAACAGGGAGCTGGTAGAATGGGTACCAAGACAACTGGGAACTGGTAGAATGGGTGCCAAGACGACTGGGAGCTGGTAGAATGGGTGCCAAGACAACAGGGAGCTAGTATAATGGGTGCTAAGACAACTGAGAGCTGGTAGAATGGTGCCAAGACAACTGAGAGCTGGTAGAATGGTGCCAAGACAACTGAGAACTGGTAGAATGGTGCCAAGACAACTGAGAACTGGTAGAATGGGTGCCAAGACAACTGAGAGTTGGTAGAATGGGTGCTAAGACAACTGAGAGTTGGTAGAATGGGTGCCAAGACAACAGGGAGCTAGTATAATGGGTGCTAAGACAACTGAGAGCTGGTAGAATGGTGCCAAGACAACTGAGAGCTAGTATAATGGGTGCTAAGACAACTGAGAGCTGGTAGAATGGTGCCAAGACAACTGAGAGCTGGTAGAATGGTGCCAAGACAACTGAGAGCTGGTAGAATGGTGCCAAGACAACTGAGAACTGGTAGAATGGGTGCCAAGACAACTGAGAGTTGGTAGAATGGGTGCTAAGACAACAGGGAGCTAGTATAATGGGTGCTAAGACAACTGAGAGCTGGTAGAATGGTGCCAAGACAACTGAGAGCTGGTAGAATGGTGCCAAGACAACAGGGAGCTAGTATAATGGGTGCTAAGACAACTGAGAGCTGGTAGAATGGGTGCCAAGACAACAGGGAGCTAGTATAATGGGTGCTAAGACAACTGAGAGTTGGTAGAATGGGTGCCAAGACAACAGGGAGCTAGTATAATGGGTGCTAAGACAACTGAGAGCTGGTAGAATGGTGCCAAGACAACAGGGAGCTAGTATAATGGGTGCTAAGACAACTGAGAGTTGGTAGAATGGGTGCCAAGACAACTGAGAGCTGGTAGAATGGTGCCAAGACAACAGGGAGCTAGTATAATGGGTGCTAAGACAACTGAGAGCTGGTAGAATGGTGCCAAGACAACAGGGAGCTAGTATAATGGGTGCTAAGACAACTGAGAGTTGGTAGAATGGGTGCCAAGACAACAGGGAGCTAGTATAATGGGTGCTAAGACAACTGAGAGCTGGTAGAATGGTGCCAAGACAACTGAGAGCTGGTAGAATGGTGCCAAGACAACTGAGAGCTGGTAGAATGGTGCCAAGACAACTGAGAACTGGTAGAATGGGTGCCAAGACAACTGAGAGTTGGTAGAATGGGTGCTAAGACAACTGAGAGTTGGTAGAATGGGTGCCAAGACAACAGGGAGCTAGTATAATGGGTGCTAAGACAACTGAGAGCTGGTAGAATGGTGCCAAGACAACTGAGAGCTGGTAGAATGGTGCCAAGACAACTGAGAACTGGTAGAATGGTGCCAAGACAACTGAGAGTTGGTAAATGGGTGCTAAGACAACTGAGAGTTGGTAGAATGGGTGCCAAGACAACTGAGAGTTGGTAGAATGGTGCCAAGACAACTGAGAGCTGGTAGAATGGGTGCCGAGACAACTGAGCACTAATGTAAAAACGTAATATTGTTTTTACTAAGCATTCATTTTTGGAGTTGTTTAAAAAATAATAATAATAAAAGATGAAACTAGATTTTTGTAAATTTATAAAGATGGACTACTTAAGATTATAAGATTTGAAAGAAAAATAATTATAAGACAAAAGCCATGAAAAATAAGAATTTTGCTTAAATAAACCACGTAAAGATTAATTAACCTAACACAACCTAACCTAACTGGCACCTAATTGTTTGTTTTCCTTTCTTACAATTATAACAGTTTAAAAAATGGACCCTGGATCTCAGTTGTCTTGGCGCCCAGTCTTACCAGTGCCCAGTTGTCTTGGTACCCAGTCTTACCAGTGCGCAGTTGGCCGCACCCAGAAAAAAAATAACTAACCATAAGACAAAACCTAATGAATATATTTTTTAATAATTATACTGATAAGATTGATTTAATTTAATTAACTCATAACAAGGTCATTGAGCCCTGTACTTCCGTCGAACGTGTGACTCAACAGTAACCAGGATCACACTCCCACGCTGGCCAACCTTCACACCTTCACCCGATACCGTCGTGCACAGTTTCAGGAGCAGAGAGCCTAGGTCATGGTCAGGTCCGGATCAAGGCATGTGACAAGTCTGCCATCCCCCCCCCCCCCCTACCTGACAAATACATCCAGGGTAGCTACAAAACATATTTTACAAAATTCCCTGACTGACAAGGTTTCCTCTCTGGGCAGGGGTTCGACACTGTCTTGTGGCAAGACTGGCCAAATTAATAGGTTCTCGAACAGAAAAGGTCGTGTTTTCGTCCCGTCAACGAGTGATCTTGACTAGAAAATGGAGTGCGCTCTGCGCTGGTCTTGTCATATTTCCAACTGTATCTGTTCACTATGTGACCGTACTATGTACCGTCTGATACTTGGCGATTATATTAAGTCTGTTGGGTGCGCGTGGGAGTAACGATGAGGCTTGCTTCTTCTTTAATTTGACGGTTGTTTGTATTTACCCACATCAACCAGAACTAAAATTAGTGAAGCAATTAATAATACCATTTAGCGTCTGGGCTATATAATTCGTAGTCCAGTTTGTGGAAAGATTATCCATTACATTACTAATGTAGGCCCTACCGTTGTCCAGGGGACTCCCGAATGTACTAATAGTACATCCTTTCCGTGGAGGCTCTTTCCATGTCCCCATGAGATGAGGCTGATAGTGAGTATGAAGGTGATAGTGAGTATGAGGCTGATAGTGAGTATGAAGGTTATAGTGAGTATGAGGGTGATATTGAGTATGAGGGAGATAGTGAGTATGAGGATGTGGAAACACTTAAACCTAACTAATTCTAACTAACCGAACCCTGATGACTGTTGGTGTAATTCTCCTTTCAGAAAAAATACCCAAGGTACCAGCCGGGAATAAAACTCGGGAACTCTACACCCCCCTAGTCTCGTAGCAAGATGCACTGACCACTAAACTACGAGGCCGGTATGAAACGGGTAAATAAAGCCATGTTAAAAAAAAATCCTCTACTGCCCTCAACCAGCCTTAATGGCAGCTGTGACAAATTTGGGGTCTAGGATCCTACCTTAAAATAGTACGGATGTCATCGAGTGGGGTATTCGGTGAATACCCACACCAAATGGTCGAGCCCAAATTTGGTGAAGTAAACGTTGAAGAAGAGAGCACACAATAAGGGCAGGGGGAGACGGTAGAGTACACTCAACGAGGGTTTAAGTCCCGACCTCCCTGTCACCGGAAATACTGTTTTTTGTTTTTTGCCACAGTGACGCTAGAGGGACCATTCGAACGCCGATGGGAGTAATTTAATCTTGTGTTGGTTCAACTGCTAAAACTTGTATATAAAGACTTGTGTTTATTTAGAGTTCGTTAATTTTGAAGTATCTTGTTAGACTGGTATTTGAGGTGAACCACTTTTTCTCCTTGAAGCGATCTTCTTTTCCTATCTTAATATTTTTTTGGTTTAAAACATATTTTTTCTAAAGATTTTTCAACTGTAATTATTATAATGAATCATGTTAGGTTTTTCATGGAAAAAAATAATCATGTTTTAAGGAAACAGGGTTGAAACAAAAAGGGCATAAGCGTCGCTAACTATTAATATTGTTTGTGGGTGAGGGCGTGGTGGACAGAACGAACCCATTTTTCAATATAAATTAGAAAACAGTGGCCGCATGGTTAAGGCGTCACTATCGCAATAGACTATACCACCGATGACAGGAAGATCGGGGCTCGATTCCCAGTCGGGTATAGTGAGTGTATTTTCCTAATAGTTTTCCACTATCCCTCCACGCAATATCGGGTACAGTTTCTCTAAATTCAACATTCCTCATTATTAAAAAAATATTATTGTAATTAATAAATATGCGTATAGCCCGAATGGGTAGTAAGACAGAGTGCTAAAAGAAAAAGAAAAATTTCTCTTATTCTACTTATAATGTACCACATGAGTATATTTCTGGGGGGAGGGGGAGGAGGGGAGGGAGGGTATCCCTTTGTTTTCCCCACCAACAACGCCCGTGAAAAAGGGAACATGTTTATTGTTATATTATGTTGGATTTATTTGTTAATTTACAATCTTAAGAAAACTAATGTTCATTTTATAGCATGCAACACTTTTATAATCAAAATAGTCCATACTGTTTATAGTGATCATCGCTATTTCCCTCACCTAAACCATGGTTCGATTCCAGCTTCAAGCAGCTCATCATCATCATCATCATCATTATCAACAGCTGTTTCCAGCTTGTAGCCAGGATAGTTTAGTAAAATGCCTCCCTCTTCCTTGATACTCCTCCCATCTTGGACTCACTTTCTGTATTTTTCCAACGCCCTTCATCTTCCTCATTCTCTTTGGCATCCTATCCTTCTCTATCCTCATTACATCCTCATTACATGACCATACCATCTCACCCTTGCTTCCTCTACTATCTCATGTACTCCAACATCCTCGTTACATGACCATACCATCTCAGTCTTGCTTCCTCTACTATCTCATGTACTCCAACATCCTCATTACATGACCATACCATCTCACCCTTGCTTCCTCTACTATCTCATGTACTCCAACATCCTCATTACATGACCATACCATCTCAGTCTTGCTTCCTCTACTATCTCATGTACTCCAACATCCTCATTACATGCCCATACCCTCTCACCCTTGCTTCCTCTACTATCTCATGTACTCCAACATCCTCATTACATGTCCATACCATCTCACCCTTGCTTCCTCTACTATCTCATGTACTCCAACATCCTCATTACATGTCCATACCATCTCAGTCTTGCTTCCTCTACTATCTCATGTACTCCAACATCCTCGTTACATGACCATACCATCTCAGTCTTGCTTCCTCTACTATCTCATGTACTCCAACATCCTCATTACATGTCCATACCATCTCAGCCTTGCTTCTTCTACTATCTCATGTACTCCAACATCCTCATTACATGTCCATACCATCTCACCCTTGCTTCTTCTACTATCTCATGTACTCCAACATCCTCATTACATGTCCATACCATCTCACCCTTGCTTCCTCTACTATTTCATGTACCCCATCATCCTCATAACATGACCATAGTATCTCAGCCTTGCTTCCTCTACTATTTCCTGTACTCCAACATCCTCATTACATGACCATAGTATCTCAGCCTTGCTTCCTCTACTATTTCCTGTACTCCAACATCCTCACTACATGCCCATACCATCTCAGTCTTGCTTCCTCTACTATCTCATGTACTCCAACATCCTCATTACATGTCCATACCATCTCACCCTTGCTTCCTCTACTATCTCATGTACTCCATCATCCTCATAACATGACCATAGTATCTCAGCCTTGCTTCCTCTACTATTTCCTGTACTCCAACATCCTCATTACATGACCATAGTATCTCACCCTTGCTTCCTCTACTATCTCATGTACTCCAACATCCTCATTACATGCCCATACCATCTCACCCTTGCTTCCTCTACTATCTCATGTACTCCAACATCCTCGTTACATGACCATACCATCTCAGTCTTGCTTCCTCTACTATCTCATGTACTCCAACATCCTCATTACATATCCATACCATCTCACCCTTGCTTCCTCTACTATCTCATGTACTCCAACATCCTCATTACATGTCCATACCATCTCACCCTTGCTTCCTCTACTATCTCATGTACTCCATCATCCTCATAACATGACCATAGTATCTCAGCCTTGCTTCCTCTACTATCTCATGTACTCCAACATCCTCATTACATGACCATAGTATCTCAGCCTTTCTTCCTCTACTATTTCCTGCACTCCATCATCCTCACTACATGCCCATACCATCTCAGTCTTGCTTCTTCCACCATCTCATGTACTCCAACATCCTCATAACATGACCATAGTTTCTCAACCTTGCTTCCTCTACTATTTCCTGTACTCCATCATCCTCACTACATGCCCATACCATCTCAGTCTTGCTTCTTCCACCATCTCATGTACTCCAACATCCTCACTACATGCCCATACCATCTCAGTCTTGCTTCTTCCACCATCTCATTCACTCCCTGTAAAGCCATTCTTTCCCGGATAACTTCATGTTTAATCTTGTTTCTCCTCGTGAGATCTAACTTGCTTCTCCCATACTTTATTCCCATGGCCTCCACTTTCCTAGCTTCTCATACATTCGATGTGTCTGTTTCTGCTTCCTTACACTTAAAGGGCGCTACTTCTATTCTCCATAGCAGGTCTCTTACACACCTATACAACAACTCACCAAGAAACTGAACGAATTAAATGTTATTATGTGTGCTTGTACTGCGATTACTGGAGATAAGGTCGGGTATTAGAATAGAGTTCTTCATATGATGATGTATAGTAGATTTTGGTAAGAAGAGGCATTTATAAGAATAGAATACAGTATTTATTTTGCCGTCAACATCTTCAACATTTTACTGCATTATAATTGTCTTATCAAAAGTGACAGCTGTCGATCACACGACTTGACGTATAAATAAGGGAAAGTATAGATATAAGCTTTTATAGTTTTTAGATAAGGTTATTCCCAATGGAAATGGGGTTGTAGTGAACTGTTAAGAAATGTACTGTCACTAGAATGAGCTCATGTAACACTTCATTTACCCTGAAAGGTAAGTAATCTTAATTTAAGGTGGGGTGCTAGTGAGCGCGAGTTTAGTGTATTATTTTTGCAGTTTTTATAGCACAAACATTTTTTGGCCAAAATAAATCAAATATTTCTTTTATAGAAACATAGAGTTTGGTTTTATGCACATGCTAATTTTAACAGCTGTTGAATATCTGTCATCAGCATGGCGGCATTTGGTGACAAACTTTTCTCTTTATTTAAAAAGTTTGTCACCAAATGCCGCCATGCTCATGACAGATATTCAACAAATTGTTGAGATTAGCATGTGCAGAAAACTAAGGTCTATGAATCTATAGAAGAAATATTTGATTTATTTTGGCCAAAAAATGTTTGTGCTATAAAAACTGCAAAAATACTGCCCTAAACTCACTCTCACTAGCACTCCACCTTAAGAGGATTTTATTAAACCGCGTCTTACCACCCGTTCGGGTTGTACGCATATGTACAAGTACGCTAATGGTTTTAGGGATTAAAAAGGGTTTATTATAGGAAATGTACCCAAATTTTCGTGGAAGAAGAGCGGAAAGTAATTTAAGAAAACTACACTGAGTACACCAGACCAAGGTTCGTACCTTGGTATCCCTCCTCGTCATCAATAGTCTAGTCTACTGCGAGAGTAGCGCGTTAGACTACGCGGCCACCGAAGAGGGTAGTGGAATAATCCAAGGTAAGCATGCTTCAGGGTATCCCAAATAAAACTGGCCCAAATGAAATGTGCGTCACCAGCCCCGCCATGTATGGTTTCAATAAATAAACGTTTTCTATTCGGTGATCGGAACTAGACATGGCGGCGAACATTTAGAACACAGACTTTGAAATACTGTGCGTTTAGGGCTGGTTTTATCTGGGACACCCTGTACCTCACAGGTTAAACGAAGGGTGCATTTAGTTCAAAAGACCCTTATTTTTAAGCAAATACTCCCCCTATCCTATGCTTTGTGTCTTACTACCCATCTTGGCTACTCAACTAATTACATTATTGGGGAGGGGGGGGGAATTAGAATAGAATTTAAAGAAACCTATTAAGTGAATCCCCGTAGTAACACTCAGCCGGGATTAGAACCCCGATATGCCCTTTCTATGGCAACTCAGACAAGACTGACTCAACGAATCGTGTCACTCCCGATGCAGACACACGTACTAGATAACCTGATCTGGTGTTCCAGTGACGGGGAGGTCGGGGTTTGAGCACCAACTGGGTCTATTGAAGAAGAGTTTTCCTAAACGTTTTCTCAATCTCCTCCCCAAGAAAATCAGAGAACATTTTATATAAACTCCATCTTCGTCTAACAAAAAAATATCTGGTATGAATAAAAGTTTCTGACTGTTAAAAAGTTACTATACCTACTTTCATATATTCAAACGTCAAGTAATGTAACGTTCGCTATCTCCATATATATATATATATATATATATTATATATATATAAGATATATATATATATATATATATATATATATAAGGAGATAGAAACTTTTATTCATACTATATATATATATATATATAAATAACCAATAATAATACAAATATAATAAAATAATAAATAGGTACTCTCTCTCTCTCTCTCTCCATACAAATGCGGGTTCACTACCTTCAATTCAACATTCTTTATTCCTAGCCCTTTAGTGTAAATAGTACATAAGTGTATAAGCCGACGCGGTGCCAAGAAAAAAATCGTACCGCCCGGACGTAATAAATATTAAAATATTATTATTATTATTATTTTTATTATTATTATCACCGCGTCTTACTACCCGTTCGGGTTATACGCACTTACACTAATGTGTAATGGTAGGGTGATTGTGAGATGAAATGGAGGACCTACAGTTTAACGTGGAAGTAATAAAAAAGAATCTTTATCACCGTTTAGCACAAGGTCGGTGATATGACGTATGTTCACAAAATCTTTTCATGTCATGTTGAAAAAAAAATATTCAAGTTATTCCTTAGGATAAAAAGTATTGTATTAAATAAATAGATGTTTTATCAAAAACATGTTTAACGTATTTTTTATCGTCGTTAAAGTCATTAGTAAAAAAAAAAAAAAGTTGACAACTTTGCTCACAATACATTAGAACATGTCAGTCTAAGTGACCACATTAAGAACTCTCATTATAAAAGTAATCTACTTCATAACATGTTTAATATTTTAAGCCATACAATTCCTAAGATATAAATATCGCAAACTTAATCAGGGTTTGTTCTTTCGCCACACTAATTGGGTTTGAGAAAACTTACAAATGAGAAAACTAAAGGACATAAATGTTCAGAAGGGTGTCATGGTGGAAGCGATCCCATTATGTTAAATAAGTCATTTTCCTGTAGCATACCTAGCCTATTATTTCACTGAATTTAGTTGCAGATGTTTAATCTCTGTTAATAATTGTTTTTATTCTTATATAAATGTATTGTACAATGTTCATAATTCTTAATTACAAACATCCAATATAATTCATTCCTTGGATTATAGAACTAAGACATATTTTCAAGTCATTCATCTTTTAAAAAGTCCCGGAACTTGCTATCGATTCTTTTAGCCAGTTATATGAAAGTCTTGCACCGTTTTCTTGAAGGATCACTTAATTTATTAGACTTAAGTTGGTCAAGTTAGGTTATGTTGGATTGGGTTAGGTTAGCTATTGTTTTGGTAATTTTGTTTACATGTTATTTTGACACATACCTAATTCGTCTGGATGAATTTAAAAAAATATGTTTGATCACTCTGAACACGATGAAAGTTTTTGTGGTCGCTTCCACCAGCGGTCGCTTTGAGCACGGTCGCTACTAACACCGGTCGCTTTGAGCACGGTCGCTAACAACACCGGTCGCTTTGAGCACGGTCGCTACCAACACCGGTCGCTTTGAGCACGGTCGCTACCAACACCGGTCACTTTGAGAGTGACACGGTCGCCTACCACACAGGTTCACTTTGAGCACGGTCGCTACCATCACTGGTCGTTTACACTCGTACACATGGTCGCTTTGAGCACGGTCGCTACCATCACCGATCGCTTTGAGCACGGTCGCTACCATCATTGGTCGCTTTGAGCACGGTCGCTACCATCACGATCGCTTTGAGCACGGTCGCTACCAACACCGGTCGCTCCAACACCGGTCGCTTTGATCACGGTCGCTACCAATAAGTAATCATTCAGAAGATAAACAAGAGTTTTTAATTGTAATACTGTTGGTTCTTTTATAAAATACAATGCTACCAATATTCGCTTTGGGACGGATTAATTTAGATTAACTGATATTTGAAATAAACCAATTGAGTGATTATTGTTGTGATGCTTTTAATTTTCTCATCAAAACCGTTCATTTGGGGTCCGATAAGTGAATATTTAAGATTTTACGTATGAATAGAAATTAGACTTAGAAATATGTTGACGAACTTGTATCATAGACCAACTTTGAGTTAACAATGTGTTCATCATCAAATTAGAATATTTCATTTTAGATAAACGTCATCATGAACGTAAGACAAGTGAATTAAAAAAATAACTGCCATGAAATAGAATAACTACCATCCCTTGAATCTCATAAAAATTGTTAGATCTTATTCTTAAAAGGGGATTACAGCACACTCCCGAATATTCGTGGACGAAGGAAGGGTTTGGTAATCAGATAAATCTGTGCCAGGACCGAGGATTGAACCCTGGACCCCCAGCACAGAAGTCTGACACCTTACCCCTAGACCATCAGGTCACCATGACTGTTGACTTAGTATTATAACAAACATAAAATCTTTTTCAGATAAAAACAACTTTTTTTGTGAGGGGATGGTGGCGCAGGGGGGGGGGGTATTTAACATGCACTTTACTAACCGACAGATAATACATTAGCACATGACAAATTAAAATCTAAAACAAACACTAAACCCAGCCCCCTTGCAGTTAGTTTACCACTATGGAAGGGAAAAAAACACCCTTTTCTCCAAAGAAACATTTTTTTTTGTCAGCCATGCAGGGAAACGAACCCGGAAACTTAAGTTCAATAGACAGACACGCTACCAACTGAGATTAGATCACGCACAGTGTGACTATATTTCCACATGTTCCCTTTTGGTTTATGGAGTGTTATTTTGTGACGTCATGAGCTATTACAATTACTATTAGGATGGATTACCCGTGTTTTAGACAGTGAGACACATTGACCCTGATAACCAAGAGTCTAATAATAATTTTTAGCACCGCGTCTTACTACCCGTTCTGGTTATACACTTTAAGTACTAATTACGCTATATGATTAAGAATTGGGAAGGTTGAATTAGAGGAAGTGAACCCGCATTTTCGTGGAGGGAGAGTGGAAAACCATTTAGGAAAAACCACCCCCAGTTCACCCAACCGAGATTCGAACCTCGATCTCCCCGTCCTCAGCAGTTGAGCTCAAAACGACTAGCGCGTTAGCCAACTACGCCACCGAGGCGGGTAAGAGTCTAATATCGATATTTTATTTATTGTCACTATGAAAACACCCCCAGCCTACACATCCGGATAATTTATAGTCACTGTAGACATTATATTTGTATAATTATGGACAAACAGCTCCCTTCACTTAAAATACCCGGATAATCGAGATTCTGCTGTGGATATTTTATGATGGTCGCTATGATCGCGCCCGAACAAACCGGTCGTGCCCACGCATCTTTTAGTCGCAGTTCCCGTCTCCCCCGCCAGATGTCAGACATGTCGACGAGAGATGGTCCTTCTTGCGAGCCGTGAAAAATTTCTTGGTCTTGATCCAAGTCCTGGGTTCAATGCCTGTCTCTGGCATCACACGAAGGTCGCACGTTTACCTCAGGTGAGACTTTTTTTTTCTCTTTACAGTCAATAAACGACTCTTCCCCTTAGGACGGGGACAGGTTCAAGTGACCTTGGAATTGAAACAGAGAAGTGTATAATTTGGATAAGAACTTGTAGAACTTACGTGATTTTATCGTATTGTTATTTTCGAGGTCAGTCACGCTTAAATCACCGACGGGAGCCGGCGAAGGTAGCTATCATTTAAATTGTGTCAATTACATCCTAGAGACATGTTTTATTTTATATTCGTGTCGTTCGACATCGTCAATGAATTAGATCTCTAAAATGTAGCGATGGGATGTAAAAATATGTATTTTATCTATATTAATAAAATAAATATATGTATCTGTCTTGTCTGACATGAGTTTTACGCGATATATACCTCAAGCGGATGTCTTTAAAATTAAAAAAATTAATAGCCCCTATGCACGAACATGTCCACCTCAAAGCAGGAATTTTAAAATTTGGATTTAATTATTTTTAAGTTAATTAAAAAATGGGTTGGAGGAAACGGAACGAAGAGATTTTTTTTTCTGTAGGTTTGAAACAAAGATAAGCATTTGCCTGGGGTAGACACGCAAACCACCATCAAAATTTTAGAGTGGGGCACCGGGAATTTAAATGGTTTTGGGGGATCTATATTTTATTATTATTATTATTATTATTATTTATTATTTAGCATCGCGTCTTACTACCCGTTCGGGTTATACGCTTGTACTAATTACGCTAATGTATTGGGAATTGGGAAGGTTGAATTAGAGGAAGTGAACCCGCATTTACGTGGAGGGAGAGTGGAAAACCATTTAGGAAAAAAAACCACAGTTCACCCGACCGAGATTCGAACCTTGATCTCCCCGTCCTCAGCAGTCGAGCTCAACACGACTAGCGCGTTAGCCAACTACGCCACCAAGGCGGATTTGAGGGATCTATAAAAAATAAATATATATATATATATATCAGGGAACGTAGATAATTGAAATTAGCCAGGCAGGTAGAGGTAGGCACCGCTCCAAATAATCAAACAAGTCTTAAAATTTAAGATTTCAAAGTTGGATTTAGTGAAATAGTGGGGCAAGGGGTGTTCAAAACTTTCAAAATTAATAGAAACAACAACTTACAAGGATTTTATAAAACTTAAACTCAATAGGAAGGTTAAGGGAGTTACTCCAACTAACCAAAAAGGTCTGATAATTTCAAATTTTAAAATGGGACTCTGAGTAAAAGGGGTGGGGGTGGGGGAGAGGTGCATATTAACAGAAAACCACACTTTTAGGTGAGATAGAAAACTAAAATTTGCCACGAATGTAGTAGGATTATTTCAAATACCTAAATAATTCTTATGTACTTGAAATTTTTATTTGGGTGATGTTGAAATGGAGAGCTTTTGAAATTTTCTAAATTCATACAAAAAAACAACAACTACCTAGTGTTGTGGAAGATTTAAATTTGTCAAAAAAAAAAAAGTTTAAGACCCAGTATCAAACACCTAACTTAAAACTATTTCAAAATTAAAGTATCTGAAAATGTGGAGAGGAAGAATCAACACCAAAATAATTTCCAAACGAATTGAATCAAACACTGCCCGAATAGAAGAAAATTGAAATATAAATACATGCAGAGAAGAAATCAAACGGATTAAATTATACAGCTAGAAATTTCAAAAATATATACTTCAAAAAATCACTTTAGCTGAGATACAAAATTGACATTTATCAGAAATGTAGTGGATGAATTAACTCCAAATACCAACATAATCCATAAATATTTGAAATCTCGTGGGAATGGTTGAAGTAGGGGGAATTTTAAGATTCAAAAAATTAAATAAAAAATACTTCTAATTGTGGTAGAATATTGTAATTTGCAAGGCACCTATAAAATATACTCCAGACACACTTTATTTATTTTATTTGTTAAACTTCAACGTTAAGGACTGGAAAATGAGGTGAGGGGAGTTCCGATCCCGATTTTTTTTTTAATTAACAGTCTTTGCAATAATTTAATCCACTCAAAGTTTGAAATGGTTCTCGATTGCAGGCTAAAGCCATCTTGAGAAATAATATAAAAACCGTCATCCTCATGTCCATTGTCAATAAGATAAGAATGAAGAATGATCCTGAGCAGTAGTTAGAGCATTGGTGCGCTAAGCTCAAGGTCCTGGGTTCGATTCCCATGTCCAGGTGGCATCTTTCCATGTAATGACCTCTACCAGTTCCCGATCAAAGTTTGTTTAGCATGGACCATCAATAAAAATCACGGCCAGTCCATCACGTACAAGTACCACTTTAAGAACACCTTTCTTTTCTCAGGGACGGCTTTCCATTGTACGACTGGACGCCGCCATATGGGCGCTGGTAAGACTGGGTGCCAAGACAACTGGGTGTCAGTGTAAAAACAAAATTTATATATATATATTTTTTACTAAATATTCATTTTTGAAGTTGTTTAAAAAAAATAACAGAGGGAACTAAATTTAGGTATGTTTATAAAATTAGACTACTTTATATAATAAAATTTTGAAAAAGTTTTTATAGACAAATAAAAAAAACATGAAAAATAAGAATTTTACGTAAAATAAATCATGTAAAGATGAATTAACCAAACCTAGCCTAACCTAAGTGGCACCTAGTTATTAGTTTTCATTTTTTACAATTACAATATTTTAAAAAATTGACCCTAGCACCCATTTGTCTTGGCGCCCAGTCTTACCAGCGCCCATTTGTCTGGATCCACGTTCCAAGGCCAGTTCGTTAAACAATCTTTTTTTAGCAGCAACAACAAATAATAATTTTTAATATTGTGTATGAAGAAATTATAACGTAGCCCTAAAAGATAAATCAGTTCTTAACACATATCCTTATTTTATATCCTTATTTTAGACATTATGTTTAAGTCAACCTACTTTTCACGTTTTGTCACACAATTTAAACCAATACACAATTTCTTAAGATTTAAATACTTTCCCTTTTCGATAATTTTATATTATAAATAAAGAATAATTCCAAACCCTAGCTCAGTCGGTAGCTTGTCTGGCTACTGAGCTAGGGTTTAGAATAATGGCATAGCAGACAAATTTATCATCGGTGAAATGTGGGTATAACCTTTCATATTGATAAATTAACGGCCGTGGATTGAATGTTGTGCCTGTCCTAGTCCTAAGTTAGATTATAGGTGATATGAAACTACGACAGGCCTACAGCCGGTAGTGGAAAATATATGGCTTGAATAGAAAACTGACCACAGGCTGGAAACAGTTATGGATAAAAAAAAAGTTAATCCATACATTTCCCGTGCGAAGCGCGCGCACACACAACACACACAACACACACACACATATAATAAATATATATATATATATATATAATTGTAATAAATAATAACTATAGTAAAATTGTATCAATGTTGTCTGGTAAAAAACCAGGCCGCCACCGTGGTTCGGATTCCACGTAAAACTGTAGGTATTTCCATTTCATCTCACAATCACCCTACCATTACACATTAGCGTAAGTGCGTATAACCCAAACGGGTAGTAAGACGCGGTGCTAATAATAATAATAATAATAATAATAAATAAAAAAAGTTTGTATTTCCTGTATGGATAGCCATGACGGGTATAGTAAGACGCGATATCACATATTATCTGTGAGTAGGATTATTGCGGAACTTTAAGAACTGTGGGTCAAGGACACCCGGAAGTGACAATACCAAACAGATCGCTAAATATATGTTTTATTAATGATCTGAGTTTTGAATATCAGGTTAAGTGGTGTGTTTGTAGAAATAAAAAGTATCGTTCACCTTTATCTTAACCGGGGGTAGCTTATGGGACTCAAATAATGAGGTTATGGTAATCAAATAATGGGAAGAGGGTGGGGGTGGGGGTGGAAATCGATCACGATATTAAATTATTATTATTAGCACCGCGTCTTACTACCCGTTCGGGTTATACCCACTTACGCTAATGTGTAATGGTAGGGTGATTGTGAGATGAAATGGAGGACCTACAGTTTAACGTGGGATCCGAACCACGGGAAGGCCTGGCATTCCACACATTCCCAAGTTGTGATTAATGCAAGTCTTGTCAGAGGTGAAGGAAGGGTTTGGCAATCAGATAGATCTGTGCCGGGACCGAGGATTGAACCCGAACCCCCAACACAGAAGTTTGACACCTTACCCCTTGACCACCAGATCACCCTCGATACTAAATTAGAATTAGAATAAACGATCACCGTTATTTATACGGTTTGTATATTGTGATTTGCCGTTTTTTAATCGATATCCATATGTAGAGTGAAAACAAGCTATTGACATATTTTGAAGTCAAACTGGTTACCTAATAAGATGATAACAGTCTGTTGAAAGGTGTATGGAGACATATCGGCCTTTATTGGGTAATCCATTGTGGGGCTGTAATCGTAAAAAAAAAAGAAAAAAAGAGTTAATAACCCACGGTTTAAGTGGAAACCTCGTATTGTGGTCTCTGATAATGTTCATGCTTTAAATGGTGAAATATATAATAATATTAGATGATAATTTTCTGGTTACAGTTAACCACTTATACCCGCTAATTATATGCACGTTATGAAGTGACGTGTTAAGCTTTCTGCTTTATCAGAGATAAGACTCTGGAATGTGAGAATACGCGAGAAATGTGAAGTGTTATTTATCGTAGTTTTTTTTTTTAAATAGCAAAACTTTTTTTTTTTACAAAATAAATCAAATATTTATCCAGTGCGAGTGCAGGTCAACTCATCGACCCAAAAAATATATATAATTCAAAATTTAAAATTCCAGCTTTGAGGTGCACATGTCCATGCACAAGAGGTATTTTTTGAAAATTTCAGACTCCTGCTTGTGATACTTATCGCGCAATGAGGCATTTAACGCACACAATCTCGTTGTTTTATTAATAGATTATATTATATTTTATTATATTACAAAATAGTTATTGATAAGATGTATTATTATCTTGTCGATGACTTGACCCACCTAACTTTTAAATATTCTTTTACAGCTTGTCGATGGCACCATACAAACTGCTAGACAACAAACTGCTCGACAAGCTATAAAAAAATATTTGGAAGGCTGGGTGGGTCAAGTGGCCGACACGACTTGGACCAACTGCTAGACAAGCTCATGTATAGGATTACAAAGTGATAGACAACCAAGCGATCGACACGAGAGAACAAATCTGTAAAAAGACCAACTGCTAGACACGCAGAAACGACATGGACCAAGTGATCGACACGAGCTGGACCATGTGATAGACAAGCTCCCATATAAGAGGACAAAGTGATAGACAGCCAAGCGGTCGGCACGAGAGGACCAACTGCTCGACAAACACCAGATGAATCCAGTTAAGAGTGGCTCAAGTGACAGACAAATTATTTCAAAACTAACAACGTGATAAACATGGGCTTAGAAAGTTGGGTATAAGGATGGTCTGGATCCTCCTAGAAATTGCTGTCCTCCCGACACCCTAGATTTAACTAGCCCAAAAAGGGTGAGGTCCCCTTATATGTGTATAAACTTAAACTATCGTGTTTTTAATTTTAATAATTTACTTACACATTGCACTCTTCAAAACATATTTTCTAACACTGGTTTAGTTATAATTTCGAATAAATAATAGGTTTTGATACATACAATATGGTATCTGAAAATAAAGAATGTTTCTCTGAATGAAACGAGTTATCGGATCTGAGGAAAGGAGACAAACATTTTGTTATAAATGGTAAAATCATACTTTAAGAACTAACAAGATGAAATAAAATTTTATATAAAAGAGCAACTGCCAGAAACTAAGTTGGTAGCTTATGATCAGGGTTCGATTCTGCCAGGTACAGTGAGGGTGATTTTTCTTAAAAGGTTTTCCACCCTGCCACCACGCAAATTCAGGTGCACTATATATAAATTTAATCTTCCTCATTCTCAACACATTAACGTAATTAGTAAATACGCGTATAACCCAAACAGGTGGTAAGACACAGTGCTACAAAAAAAATTCTAATTGCACTAATGGATTAAAGAAGAAATGTTGTTATTATAGGATATGTGCTCTTATTTGCATGTAGGGAGAATGTAAACCATTAATGAAATATCACCCTCCATACACCCGGCCGGATTTGAAGCCTGATATTCCCGTCATTGACAGTCCAGTCTATTTTGAGAATGACGCTTTAGACCATCAACCATCGAAGCTAAGAATATTTTGTTGATGTTGCGTTAGCACCAGATTTATTAAAATGTTAAAATAAGGAGCTAAGTTAAGATGAAATAATCCCGCATTAGTGTAAAAGTTAGATGTAAAAATCACAAGGGTGGTAACTATCAGCCCAATCCACTCAGTCGGAATGATTACTCTTATTCAAGCTACTCTAAAACTGGTCTAGGGGTAAGGTGTCAGACTTCTATGCTGGTGGCCGGGGTTCAATACTCGGTCCCGGCAAAGATTTATCTGATTACCAAACCCTTCCTTCACCTCTGACAAGACATCTTGTGAATGTGGGGAATGCCAGGCCTCCACCGTGGTTCGGATTCCACGTTAAACTGTAGGTCCTCCATTTCATCTCACAATCACCCTACCATTACACATTAGCGTAAGTGTGTATAACCCGAATGGGTAGTAAGACGCGGTGCTAATAATAATAATACTCTAAAACCTTACTAGACCGTATGACAAACAGCGTTATTTAGGAGGTAAAACAACACTTACACCTAGCAGTGTTATTTAGGAGGTCAGACAATACTTAGACCTAGCAAACAGTGTTATTTAGGAGGTCAGACAATACTTAGACCTAGCAAACAGTGTTATTTAGGAGGTCAAACAATACTTAGACCTAGCAAACAGTGTTATTTAGGAGGTCAGACAATACTTACACCTAGCAAACAGTGTTATTTAGGAGGTCAGACAATACTTAGACCTAGCAAACAGTGTTATTTAGGAGGTCAAACAATACTTACACCTAGCAAACAGTGTTATTTAGGAGGTCAAACAATACTTACACCTAGAAAAAAGTGTTATTATTAAGGAAGTCAAACAATACTTTACACCTAGCATAAAGTGTTATTTAGGAGGTCAAATATACTTACACCTAGCACAGTATTATTTAGGAGGTCAAACAATACTTACACCTTGCATACAGTGTTATTTAGGAGGTTAAACCATACTTACACTACTTGACATATGTTTGTAAGGTTTGCTAAAGTAAGAATGTAGGTGAAAATAACTTGAAATCAAGGACAAGCGTGTATTGAATTAACTGTTCTGTCACTTAGCCCACTCTTAACTGGATGATATCAAAGTTTGTCGAGCAGTTGGTCCTCTCGTGTCGATCGTTTGGTTGTCTATCACTTTGTACTCCTATACCTGAGCTTGTCTAGCAGTTGGTCCAAGTCGTGTCGGCCACTTGACCCACCCAGCCTTCCAAATAATTGTTTTCATTTTGTCTACCGGTTGGTTGTCTATCACATGGTCCAGCTCGTGTCGATCACTTGGTCTGTGTCGTTTCTTCGCGTCTAGCAGTTTGCTGTCTACCACTTTGTCCTCTCGTGTCGACCACTTTGTTGTCTATCACTTTGCCTGCTCCCCTTGTCGATGAGTTCTTTGTCGACAAGTTTGTATGGTACCCGCAAGTGCAAATATAAAGTTTAATTTTCTTCTCATGCAAAACACCCACACACACAAATCCTAAGGGCGGCAACAAAGAACCAACCACTAACTAAAAAGTTTTTAGTCTAAATATGTCATGCCATACCACCCTTAGGAATTGTAGTTGTATGTGTGTGTGTATGTGGACAAAAGCCAGACCTCGGAACACATCAGAACTCATTTGTTAGTGTATCTTTTCGGTCGTTTATTAATTTGATTGCATATACTAGGATAGGTAAGGTAAGGTTAGGTTAGGTTAGGTTGGGTTAGGTTATGTAAGGTTAGGTGTCCAAAATTCAGGTACACCACTGCTCAAACCAGTATTAAATATAGGCCCATATAAATATTCAAAGGTTTTTGACATAATAATATGCTAATGAATTGTGTTTCTCTTCTTTTTAAAGATAGGATTTAAAAAAAAACACTGGAGTTAATGCGGTGAAGGCTTTGGTAAATAACTAAGGTACGAGAAGTTGAATAAAGTAGCACTAATAACGTTGAACACAAATTTACCAGTCAACATTGAGGTTATTAGACCGCTTTGGGTGTCAAAGAGATACCGTTCTTTTGGGTGCGTGTCGATACTGCACTAGAGTCCTTCTTACATTCAGACTAATAATATCCTGTACTAATGTTTTGCGGTTACAGGTCTCTTAGAACACGCGAAATAATCAGAAGTTGTTTAAAACAAATACTTAAAAAAAAAAAGTTATTCAAAAGAACCGCGCTATTCGAGGAAATTTTAGGTCAAAGTCGTTCTAAGATTACAGTGATAGTATTTAAGGTGGTGCCTACAATTTAGGGGCATTATGGGGGCTCCTGAGTCCTTGTCACAGTTTTATGTTTGATTGGGCTGGTTTTGAAAATAGACCAAGATGAACATTTGATCGTAGAGGTAAAAAAGCACTCCTTAATTTTTGACATATTTCGCCAGTTTAGAGGGACCAACATGTGAAGTGAAGAAGTCAGGAATATTAGGTCGATCAAGTTACGATCTGTATTGCACATAAAATTATCCACACCCGCCTCGGTGGCGTAGTTGGCTAACGCGCTAGTCGTGTTGAGCTCGACTGCTGAGGACGGGGAGATCGAGGTTTCAAATCTCGGTCGGATGAACTGGGGGTGGGGGTTCGTAAATGGTTTTCCATTCTCCCTTCACGCAAATGCGGATTCACTTCCTCTAATTCAACCTTCCCAATTCCTAATCAATTAGCGTAATTAGTACTTAAAGCGTATAACCCGAACGGTTAGTAAAACGCGGTGCTAAATAATAATAATAAGTCGTGGATAATAATAATAATAATAATAATAATAATAATAATAATAATTATTATTATTATTATTATTATTATTATTATTATTATTATTATTATCCACGACTGGCGACCAAGACACGCAATACGCACTGAGGGAATCCTACCTTTCCAAAGGAGTATGACCTTTGCGGTCACAGTCGTTGATGGCCGCCGCCTGTAGCAGATTACTACATAACTCCACGGTGACCGTCTCTAAGGAAATGTACCTTGAAAGTTTAGTCCACATACAGTAATCTCAACAGTTGTTGAATATGTGTCATGATTATTTTACCATAAGGAGAGAAAAGATTATCTATTTCTAGGACACCCTTGACAGATATTTAACAATACTGTTAAGATTATTATGTGAAAAAGAATAAACTATGTTTCTTCTGTTGATATTTGTGAATTATTTTTACGAAAAAAAATGGTTGCTATTAAATATAAAAATAAAATTGCCCTTAAATTATTAATTCCTTTCATCCCAACACAAAACAATTTTTTTTTTTTTTGCTCCGATCTTATTTTTGATATACATAAAAGGGAATATAGACTCAAAATTTATAGTACACATTTTGTTCCGCCATAGCTTAAGGCCATATGTACAGTTTTTTTTTTTTTGCCATTCAAAAGAGTTTTCTTTTATGAAATGTTATACACCATAATGTATTTTTATCTATTTTTATTCAAGAACTATGAGGATAAGAAACTTCAATTTTTACGTTTTCCGAATCTAGTTTTAGGCCACACTTTTTGGAGTAAAATTTTGAAAATTTAAATTTAGAATCTTTAATACTATACCTGTTTGATAAAGCTGGGATTTTAGCGTAGGTATAAGCATACTCTATATAGATATACTTAAAGTTCCCTTAAAATCAACACAATTGAACAATTGTTTATTCATACTAATTCATCTATAAATATTAGTATTGATGCGATATATAGATGTGTATACTTAATATAAAAAAATATTCATATTTAAATATGCAACGTTTTACTGAATAACTTGATTTACGTCTGCCATAAAAAATATGCACTGAAATTCCACGTTGGCTCACGAGATCAAAACTTTGTAAGGAAGTGTAGCTTAGTTGACAAGAACGGGTGATGGCCCGCCTCCACAGTTCGCGCTAAACACAACGGTTAGGGTACGGCCAGACTGAGCGCGCGAGCGACTAAAATATAAAATAGAACACATTGGTTGTAATGGGAGGTGGCCAGACTGGAGCGAGCGAGCGACTAAAATATAAAATAGAACACATTGGTTGTAATGGGAGGTGGCCAGACTGGAGCGAGCGACTGAGCGCGCGCGCTTGAAAGATAGAACTGGTTCTAGTTTTCAAGCGCGCGCGCTCGACCCGGTACAGTCTAGTTTACAGGCGCTAGGCAATATTATTGTATGTTGGTTCATTGAGTGCTGGGGAAACTTCTCATTTTGACATGATATTTGACTTTTTTCTATCAGTGATAGGTTTAACACACTTTCTATTAATGGCCTAATTTAATTGGTAAGACCATAAATAATATAATGTATATATGTAAACTCAAAATGTTAAAATACTTCAATATTATAATCAAAGTAGGCCTTTAAAAATAAGAATCACCATTAGTTTGGAGAGAGTATGAAAAAACTACAACACTAAATAAGTTTTAAAAATCACCTTCAGTTCACTGAGCCAAGATTCGAACCTTTGCCTCCTAGTCAAAAGCTATCGAGTGCAACGCACCATTCCGCCACTGGTGCGGCTAATCTGATTTTAAAACACTTCAGTACAGTACCATACGCATTTCTCAATTTATTAATTGGATGCACTCCTACTTTTTTCTTAATACACAATATTTTCTGTAAGAATTTTCGAGGAGCAGAGATGTACCAAGTGTCTTTGACAGAGACATCTTCTCTAATGAACTAGGGTCTGCTAATTAATTACGTGCGCGCTCGCTCGCACGCTTGTCAGTCTGGCCGAACCCTTACTCCAGCTGTGTTATCACAGAAACCCAAGTAATCTGCAGTCCTAGCGAGATTTCTGTTCGAACGAACGATGATTCACAAGTTGTCTCTTGAAATAGTTAGCCTCATATTGTAGTATCTTTAGTAGTTAGTTGTATGTGAATGTGGGGAATGACAGGCCTTCACCGTGGTTCGGATTCCACGTTAAACCCTAGGTCCTCAATTTCATCTCACAATCGCCCTACCATTACACATTAGTATAAGTGTGTACAACCCGAACGGGTAGTAAGACGCGGTGCTAATAATAATAATAATAATAATAATAATAATAATAATAATAATAATAATAATAAGTAGTAGTAGTAGTAGTAGTAGTTGTTGTATCGTGATACCACTGCCAGGGTTATTTCATTATTGAAACATGTTGTAGTAATTTATAGATGTGTTTTATTTGTGATCTCTGTGAACCGTAAAGACACTTTACACATTAGCGTAAGTGCTTATAACCCGAACGGGTGTGTGAAATTATCAAACGCTAAGTTCAAACAGTTGACACGCGGAGTATCAGCTTACGTCTGTGCTTCTGTGCCGACACAACAAGGCTGCTTGACGTACACTACCATAATAAAGCTGAGGTCATGTATCCATGAAAAGCTCTAGAGTTGCCAGTGGTAGTAATGCCCTTAACACGTTTATATAAATGTGAAACCAAGTCATTGTTTACAACTAAATATAATATATAAGTATGAAACTATAATATAGTTTTATAAACGATTATCACATAGTTGAGTTTATTGTATCTCAGACATATGATGCTATTTCTACTTCAATGATTACGCAATTTATTTCAAAATTTTTATACAATTGTATAACAAGTTTTAACAAATGGATATATTTAAAAAAATGTATGAGAATATGAATATAAAGTCATTCTGCAATACATCTATAAATTAGTACACATATTTTAAATATTTTTGAATTGATATTTAATCTACTTTTATTTATTACGTTTAACCATATTTCGGCTAACCAACTTGACTTTGGAACCATTTACTAACTTCAAAGTAAAATTAAAATCCCAACGATCCATTTCCTTTCTGTCGCACGCCGGATGAACTGTGAAATGTCTCAGAACTGTCGCAAGAACTATCTTCATCTGGAACATGGCGTACTTGTAGCCAACACATTTTCTCAAACCACCGGAAAACGGAACAAAACTGTACGGATGTCGACCCTTGGAGCGCTCCGGTGAGAAGTTCTCCGGGTCGAACTCATCTGGGTTCGGGTAGATCTTGGGGTTGCGATGTAGAGAATATATACCAAATATTACGTCACAGCCTTTAGGTATAGTATAGTTTGTTATTTTGATATCTTCAGTTGTATTTCTTGGTACGAAGGGCACCGTTGGGTAAAGCCGAAGTGATTCTTTTATAACTTGTTCTGTGTATTTAAGGTGTTTAAATCCTCCATTGATACTGAACGCTCCAACGTCATCTCCAAAAACAGCGTCAAGTTCTTCTAGTACTTTCCTCTGAATATCCTGGTGAAATCCTAGTAGCATCATTGTTAAACTTAGGCTGTTTGCTGTTGTATCCATTCCTGCCATGATTATGTTGTTTATTTCTCCTATGATCTCTTTCTTTGAGAAGAAACATTCATTATTTTCTATCATTTCAATGATGGAATCTATTAACAAGGGCTGGTCTCGTTTATTAAAGTTATTCGATTGTTCTTTTGTCGGAATTGAATCCTTAGTTCGTTCGTGGTACTGCTTCATCTTATTATTGATGAGCTCGTTAGAAAAGGAAGTCATGTAGGCTGCATTTTCTGTCATTTTCTTGTGGTAGGATGTTAAACGAACTATAATGGGATTGAGGAGCCAAGGTTGTGAGAACATTTGAGTGGCAATACCAAGATAAGTGTTCAGAGAATCGATATATTTATCACTTCCTTTATCTTGAGAATTCATTTCTACACCTATAATTGATTCACAATGCTATCAAAAGCAGCTCTAGCAAAATAATGTAAAATATTGATACTGGTAGAAGTGTTTGTATCCAGTTTTAAACAATTAACTAAGATGATGCTCTTAATATTAAATACCTTAACAAAATATTCAAAATGACGGTAATGAAACGAAGAAAGAATAAACTTCCTGTGAATCCTCCATTGCTCTCCTCCAATTGCAATTAAACCATCTCCTATCGGATATGTATCTGATATAATCTTGAATTTTTCCCTTTCTAAACACTTATCACTGTTCATTAATATTTCTAGATCACACGGATTCGAAACAAATATGAGTAAATACGGTCCAGCCCAGAAACGAACTACTGGAGAGTATTTTATGACCATACGTAAGTATTTTTGATATGATTCTTCTTGAGTCCAGGCCAAGACATCCAGGATGTTTCCTATTAGTGGATATGCTTTAGGTCCTGGTATCTTCACTCGCCATTTTCCTGATATGTCTGCGTTGCCACCACAATTTTAATAAATAAAAAAACTCACAAGTGTAGTTATAAAATCAAATCAACAGTATTTAGATTCAGAAGCGACATTTTAAATGCAATTTTTTAATATATAAAAGTGTTTGTGTATAATAAATTAATGTTCACCTCATAAATCGATTTCTTTATAAGGAATTAAGTCATTCAAACTCTTTTGAAAACTAAGACATCGTGTTATATTACCCCTTTTATAAGCTATGTTTCATTAAAACTGGACTCTTAAGGTTATATAAAAAGTAATAAAAAAGCTAGTTTTGCCACAGCATAAAAAATGTTGTTGACCTTGGAAACATTTGATAGTTTTGACTCCACGATTCATTTTTTAATAACTTTATCGATAGCTTTGAAATGGTTTGTTTGTATTATTAAAAAAAACTTTTGCAAAAAATCTAATTAAATATTATCGTCATTTACGAAAATGAAAAAAAGAACAATTTTATTAATTTTGCGCCCTTTTTTTCCTGTGTCATATTATTAAGTTTGAAGGATGGAACTTGAATTATTTGAGAAACTTTTTAGTTCAGAATGAAATAAATAATATATACACTAATTATAAACATAGATATTAAAATCAAATTAGATAATTATGTTATAAGAATCATAAAGTCGAAGCTATTATTTATGCTTTTTATTGAGGAATTCTCCATCAAGATATCATGTTCTGAAAATTGAAGAATGACGCATGAACACTGGAATCTAACCCGGGACGTTTGTCTTAGTACACAATGTTCTTACCACTGAGCTATCAAGATAATTTTTCACTCATATTTTAAGGCAGAGTCTATGATGGACTTGAGGAAACTATCGGCTACCTAATGTGTGATTTCTTTTATTAAGATCACGGTGAGCTATCAGATAATGCATGCTATAAATTTTACTCAAACAACATTTACAAATTTAGTTCTACACTTAGATTATTTTGTCTTTTATATGATTTAGAAAAAAATGACTTTTCCTTATTTTAACACTATTATATTTAGAAAATAAAAATGTTAGGAAATTGACTATAAAGTATTAATAAAGTTATAAATTATATTAATATTATACAGAAACCTTCAAATACTTCTGTGGTCTAGTTTTCAGAGTTTTTGGCTAAAGATTCAGAGATCTCGGGTTCGATCCCAGTCGCTTCCAGATCTTTATCTGAAGCTGTAGATCAAGGTCACCAACGAAGTCAATTCAGCCTCATGAGAACAAATGAAGAGTTGCTGTAATGAAACAGAAGCGGCTCCGGTTTGAAAGTGAGATTAACATCTGGAGCAGGGATCCCCAAGCCTGTGCCCGCGGGCGCCATGGCGCCCGCCGAGCCTTTAGCGTCTGCCCGCCACTTTTTGGCTACAGCTGAAAAGTTCTTGACTAATAATTTTAATCTGTCACTTTTCCGACAAAAATCAAGTTTGTGCTTATCTCCAGGTATGCTGTTCTCAATAAGTTGGTGATTGAAAGCCCCCTTCTTTCCAATACCTCCCTTTCATTCTTCTTTCTTTGCTGGCTCATTTACAAAGTGTACTTTTACTCGGAACTATCATTCTAATGGTTTCAAGCTGAATGGTTTTGCTTTTTCCTAATCTCAAAGACCTACCCCCTTTCATCATTCTACCACACTCACTAATACCATGATAATACTTCCTTTTTCCATTGTCAATATCTAGACAGGGGTCTACCCAGCTTTGATGCCGGAATAAACACAGAATAAATATATATTTTAAAAATGTACCTAAGTCCCAAAATGGTGTTGAGTAGTTAAATATTTCCTTGTGTCGTTATTTTGGTCTTGTTTAAACCATAAATAAAGCAGTTTTTATTTGTTTTTGTTTTTTTCAACTTGGGGAGGTTGAACCCTCCTCCTCTTCACCCCTTGGCTACACCCTTTAGTTGGAAACTTAACAGGGCCGTTGACCAGTTGACCGGCCGTGTGTTTAGCGGTGAGGCTGACCTTTGAGCCTGGCCTGGCAGGAGTTAGTAGCTACTTTGAAGTGTACACCAATCATGACAATTTCATCGTAGTTCATGCTCTATTCTAGTTAAATACTCATACATTATATTATTGGTTTTTCATACTTATTTTTTTTAAATATTACAACTTTTATTCAAAAATGAGTGTATCAAGTAAAAGAAAACGAACATATAATTTTAATAATGACTGGGAAGAATCGTATTGTTTTGTCAATTTTAAAGATAAATGTGTTTGCTTTTGTGTGGAAGTAGTATTTCAGTGCCAAAAAAACATAATGTTGAACGTCACTTCCAGACTAATCACCCCTCTTTTGAAACTAGCTATCCACTTAAATCTGAATGAAGAAAAAATAAATTAAATCAACTAAAATCACACCTAACTGCCCAGCAGTTGGTTTTCACAAGACCATGGTAAAACATAAAAATGCCACTATTGCTTCTTTCAAAATGTCTCACTTGCTCGCAAAGAAGAAAAAACCATTCCTGGATGGGGAGTTGTTAAAAGAGGCCTTTCTGACTGGAGCTGATTGCTTGTTTGAGGGTTTTTCTAATAAGCGTGTGATTATGTCAGCGATCCAAGACTTACAGCTATCAGATAACACCATTACAAGAAGAATACATGCAATTTCAACTGACATGCAAACTCAGCTAAAGAATGACTTGGAAATATGTGAATGGTTCTCATTACAATTTGACGAGTCAACAGATATAGCTGGCCAAGCACAGTTGGCAGTTATGGTAAGAATGGTATTTAATGATCTCACTACAAAAGAAGAGCTATTGAAAATATTGCCAATGAAAGGACGAACAACAGGTGCAGATATCTACAACACATTCAAAACATATACCAAATCAATAGATATGCCTCTGCACAAGCTATCTGCGATCACCACTGACGGGGCACCTGCGATGGTGGGTAATACCAATGGATTTATTGCCCTGTGCAAGAAAGATTAATCATTTCCGAACTTTATGTCGTACCATTGTATTATTCATCAAGAAAGCCTTGTGTGGCAAAGTACTTATGTTTGAACATGTTATGAAAATAGTTATAAAATAATCAACTATATTAGAGTAGCACCTTTGCAGCACCGACTTTTCAAGGCCCTATTAGAAGATTCTGAAGTTAAACAGCCGATCTTATACTACATACAGAAGTACGTTGGATCAGTAAAGGTAAAGTTCTTACAAGATTTGTAAGCTTGATTGAAGAGATAAAGACATTTCTCAATACCAAAAATCTGAATTACGATCAACTAAGTGACTTTTGCTGGTTGGTTGATCTGGGTTTTCTCTCAGACATCATGGACAAATTGAATGCTTTGAACTTAGAGCTACAGGGAAAAGATAAACATGTAGCTCAAATGATGAGCTCTGTGAACTCATTTAAAGCTAAACTGGTTCTGTGGATGTCTCATCTGCAGATGAAATCTCTCGTGCATTTCCCAACTACGAAGAAAATGTTAGGTGAGAGTGACTTTAACTCGTCATCATTTGTTATTCACCTTCAAGTGCTTCAAGAGCAGTTTGAAAAGAGATTTGAACAGTTTACAATCATCGAGCCAATGGTCACTTTTTTTTATCAATCTTTTTACTAACCAAGTAAGTACAACAGAATTAGCTGCATCCATTGAAAGACTTATTCAAGTAAGGACAGAAGAACTAGAATTAGAGATTTTGGATCTTCAGAATGACATTGTACTAAAATACTATATAACAAATGAGAACTTTTGGAATTTGGTTGACAGAAAAAAGTTTCTTTCTTGAAAAGTGCAGCATCCAAGATAAAATCTTTCTTTAGTTCCACATACTTATGTGAATCATTGTTTTCTACCATGAATATCATAAAATCAAAGTACAGATCTCGACTTACTGAAGAACATCTTGATGATTGTTTACGGACAGGAATATCATCCTATGCTCCGAATTATGAAGTATTGGCTGAAGAACTGCAGTGTCAAGGATTACATTGACCTTTAAAAAATAATTTCAAATTTTAAACTCACAATTTTTTTAAATATGTTTTATGTTTATGTGTTATTTGCATTATAAATTATGTTCGGATCTATATTTGCCTTAAAAATAATTGGTGCCCGCCGTACTACCGTTAGTTTTGAATGTGCTCTAAGGTACAAAAAGGTTGGGGACCTCTGATCTGGAGGGTTACTTGTGCTGACCACATGAAACCCTCTATCAGCAGAAGTTGACACTACCCTCGCCAGCAGATGGTGGCCTTTCGTCCTATGTAGCTCAATTGCGGTCTGATGCTATGGAGTACATTTTATAGAAAATTCGAGTTTTATATTATGTAATTTATTTTTTAGTCCAGTTATTTGCTATTTTTTGTACCATCTGAGATACAACATTAGTTTAATCTTTCATACATGGAGAAAGTATTGGGATAGTGGAAAAAAATCGACTTCGAGATTATAACAAATTTTTGCGTTTTATGTTAACAAGAAAAAAAAAAAAGTGAACCTTACAGATCTGTCTGTCCCCTGGTCTGTTTGTCTGTCTGTGCTTGGCGACGGATACAAACCGCTTTGATGGATTTTATTTAAACTTGATATTTTGATTAAATTTTTTTCACCCTGCCACTTCTAGTTTAGTGATGAGTAAATCTTTTGAATTCCAAATATTTTCGACAACGGCTCCAAAGATTTTGTTTAAAATGCATACCTAGGATTTGTTTGATTTGACAAATAGCACTATTTAATTGGTTTTGGGGCTAAAAATCTTTGAAGGGTAGTTTACTAATGACTGACTTTTCAAAAACAGGAAATATTTTAAATATGGATTTAACGATTTGTTTCCAAATGGATATCTTGGAAGTGTTTGACATGACAAGTAACCCTTTATATGATTGGTTTTTGGTAAAAATTAAATAAAGGATTGTTTAGTGAGAATTGGTTTTTGAAAATTCAACTTAACTTAAAAATCAATTTAACGATTTTGATTTAAATGTATCTTCAGGGAATGTTTTACATGAACGTGACAATTAAAGCTTTGTACTTGCTTTGGGGATAACATTTTGTTATGGGTGGTTTAGCAGTGATTGTTTTATTTATTTAGAATATTGAAAAATTGGCCCTAGCGAATTGGTCCAAAATTGGTTACGGGAGGCTATTTTACGTATAAAAATATACATATGTTAACCAAACGTCTGAGCTATGCCCATGAGAAATTTCAGCTCAATCTATATAGTGGTTTCTTAAATGAAAGGATGAAGTAATTTAATTGTAGCATATTGAAAAATTGATAGAGTGTAGTAGAAGATATATTATAGTTTGGGCATCTCTTATACCAAATAATATAGGAATATAACGAATGCTTCAGAAAGAAATATAGTCTATTACAGGCGTATACTAAATTCAATCGCATTGTAATTAGTATTACGAAGTTTACAAAGGTCAAACATGAAGATCTTGTTTTTGGGTCATAAATATTCTTGTTAAATTAAAAAAACTGGTAAAATATTTTATTTTGTGTTTATAATAATATGTGACTAAAACAAATAATAAATTCGATACATAAATTTTAATGCTAGTGTGCGGGCAAAGAAAATTACACCAGATCAGAGTTAAATTTTAGAATTTAGCTGAGGAAGATGGTTAAAAAAAGGATTCACTAATGTTGTATTTTGCCAATAATACAAGAAACCAGGTTAAATGACCTTCTAAAATTATATAATAATGTTTGCAATGGACTAAGACAAGGCTGGCACATTTATGACCCGTGGGCACAGTTCTTTGTCTGTGCCCGTGGGCCAGTCGGTAGTACATGATCATTATTATGGAGGCATAACAACAAGAAAAATATTAAATTTATCCAGCGTCATAAAACTTTTTGAAGTCAATAGTATCTTAGACAGTTCGGGTTATAAGCTTGTGTACTAATTCCAATAATGGTTAAGGAATTAGGATGATTTAATTGAGAGGACGTGCACCCGCATTTGCGTGGAAGGCGAGAGGGAAATCATTCTAGAAAAGTCTTCTCATTGCACCCGACCAGGATGGAAACCTGACCTCCCAGTCTTCGGCAGTCTAGCCTAACACGAGATTAGAGCGTGAGACCACGTCGTCACAGCAGCTGGTAGTGGTAGTCGTCGTGTTATTCAACTCTATGTAACAAAGAACTTCATGAAGTCAGATGTTAGAGATAATCTTATTCGTACTTCAGGTGATATGCAAGGAATTGCTAGATAGGACAATGTGTTTTTGTAATTTTTATAGAAAAAATTATTTTACAAATTAAATAAAATATTTCTCCAGCAGGAAAAAATATATAATTTTAATAATATGGTGATACCAACAGTTGTTGAATATCTGGCATTAGATGAACTTTTTAAATGAAGAGAAAAAGTTTGTCATTAAACTCCAGGACACCCTTGACAGAAATTCAACAACTGATGATATCACCGTGTGAAGATGATATCACCGTGTGAAGAAAATTGAGCTCTAAGTTTCTACTAAAACAATATCAGACTTATTAAAAAATAATTGGATATAAAAACTGAAAAAAACTGGCATTTTCTCACGTTCCTTATATCACCACCTTAAAATACATCTCGTATTCTGTTGAAGACAAGTTATGAAACAAACATAAAAATCTAGGCTGGCAGAATTAAACAACATGTTTCAAACTAATAGGGCCTACTTAAAATATGATTAATGTTTCTGATCATAACATATTAATATTTTATATATATATATTGTTTTCTTCACTAAAGGTCTTACTTTTAAAGTTTTTGCTCAAGGTTATTGAAATTAAAGATGTCGAAGAATACTCATTTTGATAATTTAATACATTTTCCTTCTTTAAAATATAAACATTAATGAAATATATATTTCCATTTTTATCTATACATTACATTTCATAATATTCAACAATATTTTCTTTTTTAATTATTCACACTTGATTTGTTAAAAATTTATTTAGTCCCTAAGTAACACACTGGTGGAGTGCATTAGCGATATAGGCTCACTGTCAAAATTGACCTCTCGTAAGTGCGAAAACTTAATTATAATAAATAAAATTCAAAATAATGCATGATAGTGAGTTACACAACGGTTTAATTATTTGATGCGATTTCTGAGTTTACTGTAACATCGAACCATTTGGTATAAGTCACTGAGATCAATTGGCAATGCTCAACAAGTACTGCAACAGCTGGACTCCAATCAAATCAGGAGTATTCTGATCATATTAGGGGACACTATTATAGAACTAGTTGTCCCGTGAACTAGTTTGGGGCACTATCGCTAGGAACAGCTTACAATGACGTCACAGATGAATGTACATGCGTGGGCGTAAAGCCCATAGAAAAGTAGGTGTAAAATCTGTTAAACTCACCATTACTCTATTGTTAGCAATTTATCGTTAATTTTAAAGAAAGAAAAAGTTTAGTAAAGTTTTAAATATTATAACGTGGTTTATTGATAAAATAATGGATTAGTTAAATTTGGTGGAATTTAATATAAGAATTGTTGTTTCATTAATATTCCGCAATGGAAAATGCGTTGTGTTCTAAGTTTAAAGTCAGTTTCGAATCTATTAGTTCGCGGCACTGACGACGCGTGCGCTAGCGATGTAGTTACACTTGCCTACATTGGAATGGTGTTTCTATAAAACCTATCCCTTTTCTATGATTCAATCAATATTATTGGACGACCATGAAGTGGGAAGTCTTACTGAAGTCCACCGTAAAGCTGGTAGCAGGCGAAGTACATGTTGTATGCTATAGATATCAGCACAATCTTTGAGACGGCGCAGTTGAAAGTGACGACCATATCAGTGAAAACAATGTAGTCTTCGTGTATCTTCCTCCAGAAATAGGCCACCGACGATCAGGAGATTGGGGTTGAAATCCCTTTTGAATGTAGTAAGGGAGGGTGTTTTTTATACAAAATATTGTTTAGCACAAAAATGCGGGTACACATCTCTTTTAACACATTAAAGTAATTAGTATGGAAGCTTATAACCCGAACCGAAAGTGAGACGAATTGGTAAGAGAAAAGAAGAAGAAGACGAACACGTGTGCCGTGAGTTGCGTGAGTACACAAGACTGAAGGGCTAATACTGGTGTGATCAGAAAACTTGAACCACTTGAGTATTTTCGTCAGTACGACCTTAAGACTATCAGTACTGCTCCTACATGGTCGGTATTACTGTCAGTATGAGCGTGAGTCTATCAGTACTATATCTACCGGTCAGTATTTATCAGTACGACCTTAATACTATCAGTACTGCCCCTACACTGTCGGTATTTTTGTCAGTATTTTTAAAGACCGACAATCTGACTATTTTTTTTAGCACAGTGTCTTACTACCCGTTTGTGTTATATGCTTATATACTAATACGCTAATGGTTTTGGGGATTGGGGAGGTTATATAATTAAAAAATTTACCCACATTTGCGTGGGAGATAGTGAAAAAAAGTTTAGTTAAAAACACCCTCAATAAACCCGACCAAGAATAGAACTCTCCAATCTCCCGATCATCAGCAGTCCAGTGCACTGCGCGAGTAACGCCTTAGACCATGAGGCCACCGAATCAAGTTGGTATTCTGATTCATTTTGTGGATGCTATATATGAACATAATAAGTTACATAAAATAACCAAATTAATTAGTTGATTAATTTTTTTTAACCCCGCATCTTACTACCTAATCAGGTTATACGCTTATATATTAATTACACTAATGGTTTAGGGATTAGGAAGGCTTAATTTAAAGGAACTGTATTTGCGTGGAGGAAGAGTGGAAAACTATTTAGCAAAAACCAACCCGAGATTAGCTTGTTAGACGCCGCGGCCACCGAATTTGTTTGAATAATGGGTACTTTCCAAAGGGGCAAATGGGTGCTGATAATAAAAAAAAGTAGAATATTATATATACAACAAATAAATGAAACGATTTTGTGCAAATATACATTATAGTTTTCAACGTTTCTTTTGACATCACACACTTCGAAACAAACCAAAAGGAAGTTCCTTCAACGAAACCTGTTCTAGGTAATCGAATGGTCTAGGTGTCACTCTCGTTCGTGTTAGACTATATTGACGATGACAAGAAGACCGGGGTACGAATCCTGGTTAGATGTATTAAGATTGTGTTTTTCATAAATATTTTACCCTAAGAAAAATTGAAACACTATCTCTAAATAGAACCTTCATCATACCCACTTCAGTGACCGCATGGTCTAAGACGTCACTCTCGTGTTAGTCTAGGCTGCTAATGACGGAAATATTGGGTTCGAATCCTGGTTTTGTCTAACGAATGTTTTTTTCATATATGATTTCTAGCTCTCCTTATAAACCAAAAGGGTAGTAAGACGTTGTTCCAAAATAAATATGAAAAATTACAATTCACAGGAATGAAACACAGGGATTTTGGCTTCGCGTTCTACCCCTAGACCACCTGGTCATCCTGGCTCGTCTTGTATTCAAGGTCATCTTTTACTAGTTGATGTGTTGAGTCAAGTAAAATTATGGTAACTGGTAAAATTAAACTCACCAACTGATTTGTAGATATCGACCAAAATTTAAAAACACAAACATCTGCCGGTTTGACTTTGATCTCCCTTAGGACTCCCTTTTTAGAAGGAAGTATACTCAAGGTTAAACAATGAATTATTTTGTGTAACTTTAATTTAAATTCTACTAGCTGCACTGAACAAATGTAATTAATGAGCCTTATTTTGACAATCAAATATTAAAACCTAATGTGTAGAAGCGAGTCTCTAGTATTACGGAACATAATAAAAGATTGGTGGCGAAAATTTTAAAAAAAAATACAATAATTTATACCATTTCGACAAAGCTTGGAAAGCATATTCTACAACACATTTAGATCATATTTAATATATTATGAAATTTTTCATATCAGCTTAGGTATCCAAAATTTGTATAAATATTAATTTTAGGATATTTAATATGATTTCGACTCAACTCTGTAAATACACATTACCTTTAAAACAAATACATTATTTTGATTTTGATCCTGTAGTGGCAAATTGTAATGATGCCAAGTTTATCCAAATCCAAATAATGGTTGCTGTTTATAGAGTTAAAAAAAGAATTAATATACAAAATAGAAAACTTTATTATTTCTTAATTTATTTAAAATTTAATTAAAAATACATTAGAATAAAAATATATTAAGAAATAGTTATTTTATATGGGTTTGAAGCATTTAGAATATCAAAAAAATTAAACTAAGTTAAAAGTTTAATATATTTATTTGTTAAGGAACAATAAGGTTGCACAGATATCACTACCTATCTGGACCCCTCAGTACAGCCCTCGGGCGTGACGTGTTGTTATTGTAAACATCGTGAACATATAGTCCGTGGAAGGGTGATATAGACCATTTTCTGTATGAAGGGATAGTACGTGTCCCCCGAATGGATTCTTGAGAATTGATAATTGTTTATGAATTATCGATGATCGAGAGTGTTTAAAACACGGATATTATGATTAATTATAAGGAAGCCCTCCCACCTGCAACATCGAAAACTGTCTATATTTTCAAAAAGTTCCTTCATATGAAAATCGGTCTATAGCCCTCCAGTCACCTTGGATATGTTGATTGCCTCCCAATAGCCTTGACGAGGACCTTAGTACAGCCCTCGGGCGTGACGCGTTGTTATTGTAAACATCGTGAACATATAGTCCGTATTTATGTATGAAGGGTGATATCTGAGTATGAAAAAACTATAGACCATTTTCTGTATGAAGGGATCGAATCGATTTTTGAGAATGGATAATTGGTGATCGATGATCGAGAGGGTTTAAAACACGGATATTAGTGTCCCCCCTCCCCCCGAATCTATTTTCAATAATGGATAATTCATTATCGATTATCGAGAGTGAATAAAACACGGATATTTTTTAGGAAGGGCAAAAAAAAACTATACTCTATAGTAGCTTAACTGAATCGCACCTTTTGATTATTGATGTGTGCTGGGGATGGACAAGCGAGATTTGAACACAGACCTCCTGTATTTTCAAAAAGTTCTTTCATACGAAAACCGTTGACCACCTTATGACCTTGAACAAGTTTTTTCAATAATGGATAATCGAATTTTGAGAATTGGTGATGGATGATCCCTTATGACCTTGAACAAGTTTTTTCAATAATGGATAATCGAATTTTGAGAATTGAGAATTGGTGATGGATGATCGAGAGGGTTTAAAACACGGATATTACAAAAATATATATTTATTCGACGTAACTAAAAAAAAACGGTCTATAGACCTCCAGACGCCTTGGATATGTTTATTTGGCCTTGAACAAGTTTGTAACCATCGTGAACATATAGACCATTTTCTTTCCCCGCGGGGGTAACCCCCGGTTCAAGCTCTGTTCCCTGGTGGTAGCGTCTAATAAAACACGTATATTCTAAAATATATATTTAATCTAAAAAACTTCCTTCATACGAAAACCGGTCTATAGCCCTCCATATGTTGATTGCCTCCCAATAGCCTTGACGAGGACTTCGTGAAAGTTAATATAAGAGTATGAAAACACTATAGACAATTTTCTGTAGGAAGGGATAGTACGTGTCCCCCCAACCCCCTCGAACCGATTCTCGATAATTGATATTTGGTGATGGATTATCGATGATCGAGAGGGTTTAAAACACGAATATTATGATTAATTATCAGGAAGCCCTCTCACCTACAGCGCCTGCAACATCTTTGGCGGGGACCATAGACTCTAGAGCAGCAGCCGTGGCTGGGACTATAGAATATGTTATCTTACAATCTCCATTTACTACTTGAAACATCACTAGAACGAGTTGTTATTGTCGGAATATCCTGTTGGTTACCCCCAGGGCGTTCAACGGTTAGTCGCAGAGTTTAGAAGGACATTAAATAATTTATACCCTGTTCGGTAAAAGATAAACTATAATACTTATTTGATCAGTGGACATGGTTTGACATCCCATTCAAATAAGTAATATTAACAGCTCGTATTACTAACCGATCGGGTTATACGCACTTATGTTGACGTGTGAGATGAAATGCATAACCTTGATATTAATGGAAAAACAAAAATGAGAGAGTATAAATAGGCCTCAAAATCAATACAGACGATCATTATAGTAACTGATTGCAGCCGATTACCATTAAAAAAAAATTAGTTTTGACGATCTTGAAAACTGGAAACCCCCCCCCCCCCCAGTTCCCCCGATCGAGATTCGAACCTCGATCTCCCCATCCTCAGCAATCGAGCTCAACACGACACGCGCGTTAGCCAACTACGCCACCTATGCGGGTGATAGACTCTTATTAGGTCATCGACTGAAATTTGACGTTAGATCGACCGGTCGATCACGATCAACAAGTTGCCGACCCCTATTTTAGATTATCAATGCCTACAAATTAATAAAAATAATATCTGTCTATCTTGAAAGCAACAGTTATTAAATACCTACACCTACTGTCGTACCAAGATTGAGTTCTATAATACACACTCTAAAGATTAGAACAATAGACACAGTAGAAGTGAAGGATCTACTTACAATTTAATACAGACCTAAAGTATAGGTTATTTGATTGAGTATTTGTTCACCACACTAAAATACGATAACGAATGTATTTAATTTTCAACTTTCAAAGAATTGTTTAAAGATCACTGAGAAAAATGGCTTTCAATCTATTATGTGTAACGATTTTTTTAAATTATTTGTATGATGACAGATTTGCACAGTTAACGTATTATTATTATTATTATTACATTTTATAATAGTTGTTATTTTCCTCCATCGCTTCTAACAAGTCTAATGACGTAGAGACCAGGAAGGTAATATTAAAAGAGTATGTACCAGAGAAAGGAGAATGGGAATAAACGCATCCTCAGTGCACCTATCCGGGATTTCAACCGTAGCCTTCCCATCACCATCAGACAAACTCATCCTTTAGTCCACGTATGCACTGATGTGTTTATTTTAATTTAGTATGGGAAGGAGGAACGAGATTAATTAGATTTGAAGAACTTTTAGCGGGGTTGGCAGTACTGATAGTGTACCACACTTTAAAAGCGGAGTGAGTATTTAATCCTTGTTGGGGTTCACTAGTGTTTCTGCTGTACGTACAAGTTTAGAGGCATTTTCTTAAAATTCACCTACATCTTCCTGTTCAATTTGGTAGTATAGTCACTGGTAACCAGTGTTATCACAATGAGATACTACTACCACTTCCTTTTATTTTCTTTAGCGCTTGGCAACAGATGCAAGCACTATAAATATACAAAACAATGCTAAGATAAATGCAGTAACATTGAACAATAAATTAATGAATCATATAGCTACTGTGAAATCTCTTTAAAAAAAACATTTAAAATATATTTCTAAACAATCTAAAGTAAACTCTTTTTTTCTAAATAATAAATGAATAAAAGTAATGAACTCTAGATATATTCCAAGCAAGTCATAAATTTAGTCTTTCTTGTATGATAAAAATCCAATTCAGAAAAACTAATATTATAAATAATAATGACTGTTAAAGATGACTATTATCTTTTTAAAGACATTTTATTGAGTTGTAGATAGAATTTATTTGGCTTGAATGTTAGTAAAGCACTTATAAATAATTGCGCAACGATCTTTAAAAAACTTGTAGGATGTTATAGGGATTTGCAACAAAAGATATAATTATCAACCCATCATGGAAGAGTGGTCAGGTACCTTCCCTTAATAAATAAAAGGGTGTGTGTGTATGTGTTAAGATCTCCAGCACCCTAGTGCTACGTTGTGACAGAATCTGTCAGCACAGAACAAATGTATCTAGACAAGTATTTCACCTCAATTGGGCTCTTTTATATTCCAAATATACCCGGGTAGAACGCGAAAAAATATAGCTCCCTTCACATTCTTCAGCCCCCTTTCCTCGTTTACCATCTTAAAAATGGATAAAGTTCTTGAGCTGAATAATTAAAATCTGTAATTTTTAACCCTTTTCCAATTAAAGAGGGGAAAAAGGGAAACTATGGATATACCTGTTTAGATCATTATAAAAAATAAAATGTTTACAAGTCCCGCTGATAACGGGACCTACATATACTCGCTGAGTATTCTGTGCTCGTACGTACGCCCGCTCAAAACAGACACAAGTGCAGTTTGTGAGTCGGAGATAATTCACATCAAGTGTCCTGGAGCTAGTGGCCGTTTGACGTAAGGAGTTTGAGAGGAGATTCCTTTAACACCTTTTATTGACACTAAATACTACAGTCTGATTATCATAGGAAGCCTCTTATTTTAAAACAGGAAACTAATGTTGCCACAATTGTATTTAACTTTTTAATTAATTTAATTAGTAATTTAGTAGTAGTTATACAGTAATCAATAATTATAATAGCAAGATTTTTATAAGGGCCTGATTTAGAACTGTGGAGGCGCCCGGGTTATAAGTTGAAAGGCCCAACATTTAACAAATAATTTCCTTTTTTATTTACGAAACTTACTGTTAAAACCTCGATGTTAAACATATTATTCAAAGAAGTAGCTACTGTCATTATGCTAAATTATATTGGTTTGAAACAAAACCAAAGTTTATATTAACCATAGTTTTTAGTTGATCTTGTTGACGACAGAAGATAATGTCAAAACTTTGAAAATAAAATATTTTTATTGTATTCATAAACAAGTTTGTGGATTTGTGAAGACCCTGAGGCTTTAGCCCCTGTCGCCCTCTCTTAAATCTGAACCTACTTTTAATATTAACTTTATGATTAATAAATATAATAAGACATATTTCTAGAGTGCGAAATTTTAGAAATTAGTGTTATTGCCCTACATCCTTACGGCGTGATGTGTACCCGGTGACTTCCCGCAGCCTGAAGGGCCGCTGATGATGGCCGAAAATGGATGTTTCAACTTGTCCATAATGTTTGAGACTGAGCTTATAGGATAGGAGAGGAGGGAGCGGGGGTGTAGACGTTAAAACACAAACATAACAATTTTTACAATATTTATTTGGTCATGAATATTTACAATATATAAACATAACTGGTTTTGTTTACAATATGAGGGAATAGTGGCCTCGGTACTAAATAAAAATATATACAAACAATTTATTATAATTAAAATATATACAAATAAATAAATCAGGTAGGCGGAGGATTGCACTGGCAAATAAAAAAATATAAAAAAGTAACCCGGGTGCATAAAAAAAATATAAAAAAATATGAAAAAAAAATCTTTGAAAAATGGTATGTCGGTGGAACTGTCTAGAGTGAAAGAAAGTAAAAGGTGATTATTCGGCCCGTCTAAATAATCACCTTTTAATCGTGGCGAGCGCGTTTGCAAGGACTTTGATACCCAAACGGCAACGTATTATAATCATCGATTATCCGGCGTTTGGTGTACACCGGCCGGTAAACCTTACTCTGCGAAACGGTACATACAGTCGCAAGACCTTTTCTTATAATTTTGTGCGGTATCTGTATGTACTGTTCCGCGGCCTGTTCGGTGACCATCGCTTTCAGAACGTCAAAATTAACGTCGTTCCGGTTGCCGTAGTTTATGGTGATCCCGCGAACATTGCACACCGTTTTTGTTTTGGTGGGATCGCCACCGACACAAATCCGGTACGCGTAATTCTTGGGACCACCAGATACAAAGGCGTCGATGTAGCTTCCCGGCCCGTAATCCTGAAGTTCGTCAGTGAGGTCACCTAAAAAGTCTCCGGTCGGTGGACTCTGATCGCCGGGGCGTTCCGTGAACAGAACGCTATCTGTGTCGTGATACAAAACGCGGTCCCCCAATTGTTCAAGGATGCCGTATAAGTGCAACCTAGCCATAGCAGTCGTGTAGCACGCCACCGCCACACTCGTGGTAGGGTTAGGGCGCAACGCGTCACGCGCATCCTTGTAATTGAGGAACATAACCTCGTCATTAACATCTATGACGCTGTCCACGGTGATGTACGGATCCGTCAGGTACTTGTGGACGCCCTGATAGTCGTTGACAACGGCTACGTGTGGTAAATCGGGTCTTTGCCCAAACTTTCCCCATAACGAATTTAAAAAGAGTTTAGCCAGTGTGCGGAGACCGGGGTTTTTACACACAGAATCGAAATCGAGTTTTACCCCTTCCCTTTCCTCATAATTTTGAATGTAAGCTAACTTTTCCTCTCGTGAGGTGCACCACTCTGGCCATCCGCTGGCTTGTTTAATTTTCAAAAAAGTATCGATGTAGCCGTGAAACAGGCCCCAGAACGTGTCTGACGGTCGTAAACAGATACATCGTACTCCCACACTTCGTGCACTGCTTCAACGGTGTAGCCTTTCTCAACGGCTTTCCGGATCTCGTCAATCACCCAGACGCCTGTCAACCAGCGATCTTCTTTGTCGTTGTGCCGACACGCGTCTTGGTTTTTCTCCTTCCCGCATTTCCTGCACAAGATGAACATCAACTTGTCGTGCATCCGTGTAGGCAATACGGGCAGGAATAAATCCCGCGGAGGCGTCACTGTAACTTTGGCTATGCCTTCTACTCGATCTATAGCGGGACAATTTGGCTCCAAGTGAATTTTGGGGTGGCCGACGGGGTATTTTTTGTACTTGCAAACGTACGGATACAACGAACACACATCCAAGTACCTGATCTTCTCTCCACAAGAAAAGTCAGCTTCGTGAAATAGTTTGATACAATTTGTACGCCCGCCAAAGAATGCATCCCTGGGGCTGAGGGGCTCCTTGGTATACACCTCGTGCCGGAGTACAAATCGTTGCAAGTCCTTGTCTGTGCGTTTCATCGCGTTAAACGTACACTCCCACATCTCTACGACCGTGTAGCCGGCGTTCTTAAACTTTTCCACGCAGGCCATGGTCGCTTCATAGCGCGTCTCCATGGTCTCGTGGCGGCTGTTTTTGACGGGGGTGGTCCTGTCCGGATAACAGAGCGGGCACCCGTGCCAATAACAGCCCCAGAACTGGAAGACGGTGGTGGTATCTCCAGCTTTAACAAAGCCGTCTACACGTCGTCCTAACACGTATTCCTCGCGGCCGTTACCCGCATGAAGGATAGAGACACCGCGTTGATGGGCCTCCCAACAGAGCCATTGTACTGCGACGTGCGACTGTTGGTCCGCGCACCGGTAGCCACCGTTAGGGACAATACCGACTGTATTCTCCTTAAGATGGCTTCGGCGGTAAACCAACATGGCCGCTCCAGCTATCGTACACGCCTCTCTGAAAGGATCCACCTTTGCTTTCTCCACGAGCATGTCTCTAAACTTTAGGCAGGCCTTCCGCAGGATCTCTACGTCTTTCACGCAATACAGTTCCAGCTCGCGGTTAAAATCAAAGACGTAATTTTCTTTGACCAACGCGTCATACCACTTCTCAAAGCGCTCCTTTCCCTCGACCGACATCTCGCCGACGCCGTAGTCCTCCTTTGGCGGCAAGGGACCCTATACCCGCGTTTTCTTTTTTGTTGAAAAAATGGGGGAAATGTCCCTTGGCCAAAGACTCATCCAAGCCGAACGTTTTAGGCATCTTGGACAACGACATGGGAAGAAAGTTCAGCGAGTCAATAAAGTGGAGCGGGCCGTAACGCATGGACATGATTTTCCCACCGTTCATGATGAGCTCTGGAGTCCATTTTTTCACCTCCATCATATATTTTAAAATAAAATTTCCATCATAGCCCTTGGCATTATGGGCTAAGAGGGTGATGTCTTTAAATTTTGAAGCTTTAATTTGCTCTATAAATCCGAAAAATTGGGCCATTGTTGCATCACCCTTGAATATGCGAGTCCTATCGCCCCCGCAATCGGTGCAATGATTGTCATTTGCATCTATATGAAGACAGGCCTTGCAACACGACTGCACGACACAAAAGTTAGGTTCGTGCAGGTACGTGTTGACCGCACCTTGAAGAAGCGTTTCTTGTCTGCATTCAAAATCGTAAAATACAAACATGAAATTGCTCTTTTCCAGTGTCGGCTTGGCTGGGGCCCGCTTCATATAACAGAAATGCCCAAAAGGGCGATGGGTCTCGCATACTCTACAAAAAGTCTCATAACATCTGTGTGAAAATCCTGCTCTTTCCAAACTGAAAAATTGCCCGCATACCTCGCAAACCTTTTTGACGTCACAGACCGACATATGACCTCTGCAAAAACCGGGACGTTTATGGTTATCAAAACACTGCTGGTTTGAGAACCGACGCCCGCAATCTTTACAGGTCACAGATCGGCCTCCACTGCAGACCGGTTTAGCGTAGCATCTTTTGCACGCGGATTCGCATTTGTGTTCGTTCTTTGTGTTGAACGGCACACGGCACTCGCGGCAAAAGTACCCACACTTAAACGCGGCTGTCAGGGATGCAATAACATCAAAATGGTTTTGCTTGTCGTCGTGAAAATACAAATCAAGGTGCCCCTTAAAGGAATGTTCGGAGGGAGTAGGCCCCTCAAATAGGACTTGTCTCCCCCGACGTTCCCTGAACACGGTGATTTTGTATTCGGTGAGGTATGTTTGAAATTGTTTCAGTTCGGTGAGTCCACCACCTTTCAAAAGATTCACACGGGCATCACGGCATAGTTCCTCTGCTTTGAGTTTTTGAATATTACGGCCAATTTTGATCTGCTTAAAGGTGTTCACGTCCATGCATCCCGGTTCTCTTTTAACGTCACATATAGCCTTGGCGACAACCAATGCACGGGCGAGACAAAGTGTGTCGCCATTTTGAATAGTAATTATTCCTTTATTATTACGGCTATACGTGGTAGCGGGAGCGAGTTTATCACATTTATGATTACCCCTCCCGCACGGCTCTTTAAAGTGGTGTAACTTGATATACAGAGGGGATGAAGTGAGGAACGAATCATTGCTTTGTAACACTCGTTCTACATTAGAGAGCACAGCCTTCGCGTCAAGCTGCTCTGCTCGTCTAAAGGAAACGAACACAGGTCTTGACGAGGAGTCTGTGTTGACCAATAGTAGACCTACGTGATCCTCGGCGCTAACTTCATGATCCTGGAGACGTCCAAGCAAAGCATTGATTTGCTCCTCGAGCCAGGTTTTAGCGTCACGATCGCTCCCCGGCGTCCCTAATTGTATGATCAATTCACGACCGACATAAAAAAACCGCCTCAATTGCTTAATTCTCTCTTCGACGATTCGGAGAGGGACGCCTTGAGGCAACGCTCCTCCTACCTGATTAACCGGGCCACTACTTGGTGCCGAAGACGGGCCAGCGATGGGTTGCGGGGACTCCCTCGGGGCTTAAACACCGTGCTGAGGCGTTGCGGCAGCGATGGTTGTCGGTGGGCCGCCATTTTCCCCATCCATTTAAACTATAACACACGTGTGTAATAAATACAAAGGTTAAACACACATGAATAGGAATCGAACCCGGGACCCCCCTCGAAAATTGTGTGTGTAATAAATACACCCTAGGACTTACAATAATTTATTATTTGTAAGAATATGTGACTGGCTGTATATGAAGTTGTTAAAGAAAGTCTTGCAATAAACTATTTGTAAACTCTACTATAATTACAGTCTTCCCAATTCATAATCTAAAAGCGCAGTGCTAAAAATGTGTTGAATATTATAGATCCTTCATCATCGCTGGGAGTTTTTTCCATTCTCCATCCATGCAAATGTATGTACACTTCCTATAATTTTGGCTTGAGGTTTAAGTGGATAATTTAGTATGTCAACAAAATATAGTTTGGAGCATTAAATTCCAGGACACCCTTGACAGGTATTCAACGAGTGTTGAAATGTGTATAGAACGTTTTCGATCACAACCCTATTTTCTCATCACCCAACTGTGGGTAAACTTACCTTTCATTATTCTACCCCTATAGTGTAGTGATAGTCACAAATTTTTTATATATGTTATATGTAGGGGTTAACACAAGTACCAATTTTCCTGAGTAGATGGCACAGAATAAATAGCAACGCATATGTTACCCTACACTATTTACTATATATGTTTGTTGATTGTACCATTTGGATGTTACCTGCAGGCAAATAGTGTGTATAATTCTATGTACATCGCACAGTAGACCAGACTGCCGTTGTTGAGGAGATTGGGGTTTGATAACTCTACAAGGGTGGATGTAACACACAGTTCTTTTAAACGTTAATTATTGTGTGTGTGTATTGAATATGAGTAGCTAGCACATCGAGTTCAAGGAAATCCCTGAAGTTAAATTATAACACACATCAGATTAGGTTGTTTTTTTTACGTAAACCGTTTTAATTAATCTCATCATGCACTGATTTTCTAAGGAATTGACATATCTGACAGCTAGAAGAACTTCCTAGATTAAATCTCATGTATTAATACGCCAAGTCATGTGATCTTCATATACCACTTGCTATACATGCATACATACATACAGACACTAGTACTGAACACAGGGCATTCTGTTTTTTTTTAAATGTGCTCCTACAAATTAATGAGAGAGCGGATTTTTTTTTTTGTGAGTGTTTAATGTAATTTAAATTATTTTATAGATTACCTTTGTTGGGAATTTGGATTTGTTAATAGTGGTTTAAACCGTTTCGGGAATTGAACCCCTCCTTCCACGCGAATGATAACTCTACAAGGGTGGATGTAACACACAGTTCTTTTTTTAAACGTTAATTAGTGTGTGTGTGTGTGTGTGTGTATTGAATATGAGTAGCTAGCACATCGAGTTCAAGGAAATCCCTGAAGTTAAATTATAACACACATCAGATTAGGTTTTTTTTTAATTAATCTCATCATGTGTGTATTTGTATATACATATCTGACAGCTAGAAGAACTTCCTAGATTAAATCTCATGTATTAATACGCCAAGTCATGTGATCTTCATATACCACTTGCTATACATACATACAGACACTAGTACTGAACACAGGACATTCTGTTTTTTTTTTGTGAGTGTTTAATGTAATTTAAATTATTTTATTGATTAACTTTGTTGGGAATTTGGATTTGTTAATAGTGGTTTAAACCGTTTCGGGAATTGAACCCCTCCTTCCACGCGAATGATAACTCTACAAGGGTGGATGTAACACACAGTTTTTTTTTTAAACGTTAATTAGTGTGTGTATTGAATATGAGTAGCTAGCACATCGAGTTCAAGGAAATCCCTGAAGTTAAATTATAACACACATCAGATTAGGTTTTGTTTTAATTAATCTCATCATGTGTGTATTTGTATATACATATCTGACAGCTAGAAGAACTTCCTAGATTAATACGCCAAGTCACTTGCTATACATACATACAGACACTACTGCTGAACACAGGGCATTCTGTTTTTTTTTTAATGTAATTTAAATTATTTTATGTATTAACTTTGTTGGGAATTTGGATTTGTTAATAGTGGTTTAATTTATCAAACCAACATTTTCATCTATGCCCGGGAATCGAACGCGGGACCCCTGGCTCAACAGCCTTTAAATATAATTGTTCCAAACATACGCGTTAACAAAGGTTAAACCCACATTTTCAGCTGTGCTTTTAACGTCAGAGTTGTTGATACGACATAAATACCCGCTCGTCTCCCGTCGCTAATGACAGGAGAAAGTGACTGGTTACTGTCTCTCTCTCTCTCTAGCAAAATATATTATTGCTTGGGTTTAAACTGAACAGCTGTAGCGAGGAAGTCAGCTTTCTATTTACAAGTATAGTCGATACTCACATAAGAGTTGATCTAGTAGCTCAAGTTCGGTCAAAACATCGGCATGAGGGATGGCTGCTGTGACGTCGGTGACCCTTAGCGGCGCCTGCACACCATCCCGGATCTCCGGGGCTAGCCGCTCGAGCTCGGCCAGAGTGGCCGACATGTCGTCGTCCATATTTTGGGCTGGCAGCGACGGTGGTGCAATGTCCCAAAAATCTTAAATTAAATAAATACATATTAATTACTATCACAGGGGCAAAAACAAACTACACACCAATCATGCTCAAATTTAAAGCCGGAAATTACCCGCCGTGCAAATCCCTTCCTCTGTGAAAAGCCCCAACAGATCTGATGGAGACCGCGTTTGAATAGTTCCTGAAGGCGCCGGTGTTGTGTCTTCTTGGAAGTCTGTAAAGAGCAAATACCTCTGTACACCAAATACTTTTTATCATGTAAAATAGTTACCCCTTAATATATATATATATACAAAACTTTTTAAACTTACCGAAATTAAACCAGTTTTCAAGATCGTCAAAACTCATCTTGATGTTTATAGGATGAAATCACAAATTATATTGAACGAGTGTAAAGATCTCGAGGTCTATTTATAGTCGTTTGCTTTGTTACACAACCACAAAAAAACAGGGATGTTTACAAACCCTCACGAAGTCCTCGTCAAGGCTATTGGGAGACAATCAACATATCCAAGGTGACTGGAGGGCTATAGACCGGTTTTCATATGAAGGAACTTTTTGAAAATATAGACAGTTTTCGATGTTGCAGGTGGGAGGGCTTCCTTATAATTAATCATAATATCCGTGTTTTAAACACTCTCGATCATCGATAATTCATAAACAATTATCAATTCTCAAGAATCCATTCGGGGGGACACGTACTATCCCTTCATACAGAAAATGGTCTATATCACCCTTCCACGGACTACATGTTCACGATGTTTACAATAACAACACGTCACGCCCGAGGGCTGTACTGAGGGGTCCAGATAGGTAGTGATATCAAACATGGTATTACGTGGACAGGATTTAATTTAGGATCCGTAATTAAAATTAATATTTCTTTTACTTTATTTGATTAAGAAGATAGTTTGTAGTACATAAATATTTTTTTTCAAAATCACATTTTTAGGAATTAATTGTTTTATACAGCAAAATATAATGTTATGTTTTCCTAATTATATTTTGACCCCTCCACTCCCCACCCCCTTTACCCTCCTAGAGCTTGAAAATAGATCTCCATGTTCAATAAACACACAACTTTAAACTAATTTTTAGAAAATACCTAAATAAATGCAGTACTCATGTGATATTATATACATTTTCAACACTTTATAGTTTTTGATATAATTTTTAATGTTCAATTTACAGCCAGCAATAAAAGTTAAACTCATATATTATTATATATTTATGAAGTAAATTGTAAAATTCAGATACGCAACAGATTTGAAATCAAGACTCGTTTTGCTGTACAAAGAGAAGAGTTCCTTTGACACTTTGAATTGAAGAACAAAACTAGCATGGTAAAACATTATCCAAGTGACAAATTACTAGAGGAAGGGAAAAATAGACAAAGTAAATGTCACAACTCAGCACTCATGTAGTAAGATACGGTGATATAAAAAAAGCACTTACGGGCAAAACATTATTTGGGGTAGTCCGATCCTTCCTTGGTCGGCTAGTCTGTGATTGGTAGGTATAGCCAAAGCAAGAAGTTTCAGGAAATAAATATAATAAATTTACAGTTGCATTGATCAATTCAGTGTTCATAATAAATTAAAATAGTAGAATTAGGTTAATAAACCAAACCAAACAAATTTGAAATAACATTATTATATACGACAAATGATACAAATTTAAAATATCCTGGTATAAAACTAGAATTACTCGTCTATACTAATATTATAAAGAGGAAATATTTGATTTTTTGTTTTGTTTGTTTGCAATGGATAAACTCAAAAACTATTGGACCGATTTAAAAAATTCTTTCACCAATATAAAGCTACACTATCAGCGAGTAACATAAGTTATATTTTATTTTGAAAATTTAATTTATTCATTATAAAAATGTCGATGGTATATTATATAGTCGTTGGAAAAAAAATGTTGTTGAAGGGAAAGTGGGGTTGGTGAAGGAGAAGGTGGGGGGGGGGGGTAGTAGGGATGAGTAAAGAGGAATGGAATGAAAATAGGACGGAAGATAAAAAATAGGGAGAGGGCTATACAGTGATGGTAGGATTGTATTTTAAAAAAAGTAAAAAAAAGTTATGTTTTTATATTGATATGATGGATGATTTGAAGCATTGTTTTACAGGATTCTTTACAATATTTTTTTTACGGAGAAGGGGGCTAGTAAAAGATAAAAAAAATATGTAATTTTAAAACTATCAAATAGCTTATAGATTAAAAACAATTTTTATTTAAATATTGTAAACAGTTTTTTGCATACACTTAATATGAATGTCTAGCTAGAATATATTTAATCTCCATCCATTAACTACTTTCCCTTAAAATGAGTACGTAAAATGGATAAAATAGTAAGTTTGATTACTCATAACTCTAGAACTGTAATGATTTGAATTCAATGAATCAATATTTATAGCTTATATTTATACACATATAAAAATAGTGTAATAAAATAATGATACTCAAATGACTTTAAACACATTTATATAAAAGGTGAAACCAAGTCACTGTTTATAACTAAATATAACATATAAGTGTGAAACTATAATATAGATTTCTAAACGATTATCGAATATTTGGGTTTATTGTATCTCAGACATGATGCTACTTCGACTTCAATGATTAGACAATTTATTTCAGATATACTATACAATTGTATAACCAGTTTAAAAAAAATGAATTTATTAAAAAAAGTATGAGAACATTAATATCAAATCTTTTTTAAAACTATCTATAAATTAGTACTCATATTTTAAATATTTTGAATTTATATTTATTCTACTTTTATTTATTACCTTTTACCATATTACGGCCAATCAACTTGACTTTGGAACCATTTACTAACTTCAAAGTTAAATTAAAATCCCAACGATCCATTTCCTTTCTGTCGCACGCCGGATAAACTGTGAAATGTCTCAGAACTGTCGCAAGAACTACCTTCATCTGGAACATGGCGTACTTGTAGCCAACACATTTCCTCAAACCACCGGAAAACGGAACAAAACTGTACGGATGTCGACCTTTGGAGCGCTCCGGTGAGAAGTTCTCCGGGTCAAACTCATCTGGGTTCGGGTAGATCTTGGGATTGCGATGTAGAGAATATATACCAAACAATACGTCACAGCCTTTAGGTATAGTATAGTTTGTTATTTTGATATCTTCAGTTGAAGTTCTTGGTACTAAGGGCACCGTTGGGTAGAGCCGAAGTGATTCTTTTATAACTTGTTCGGTGTATTTAAGGTTGTTTAAATCCTCCATTGATACTGAACGCTCTAAGTCATCTCCGAAAACAGCGTCAAGTTCTTCTAGTACTTTCTTCTGAATATCCTGGTGGAATCCTAGTAGCATCATCGTGAAACTAAGGCTGGTTGCAGTTGTATCCAACCCTGCCATGATCATGTAGTTTATTTCTCCTATGATCTCTTTCTTTGAGAAGAAACATTCATTATTTTCCATCATTTCAATGATGGAATCTATTAACAAGGGCTGGTCTCGTTTATTAAAGTGTTTTGGTTGTTCTTTTGTCGTAAACGAGTCCTTATTTCGTTCGCGGTACTGCTTCATCTTATTATTGGTGAGCTCGTTACAAAAGGAATTCATGTAGGCTGCATTTTCTGTCATTTTCTTGTGGTAGGATGTTAAACGACCTATAATGGGAATGAGGTGCCAAGGTTTAAAGAACATTTGTGTGCCAATACCAAGATAAGTGTTCAGAGAATCGATATATTTATCACTTCCTTTATCTTGAGAATTCATTTCTACACCTATAATTGATTCACATATGCTATCAAAAGTAGCTCTAGCAAAATAATGTAAAATATTGATACTTGTAGAAGTGTTTGTATCCAGTTTTAAACAATTAACTAAGATGTTGCTCTTAATATTAAATACCTTAACAAAATATTCAAAATGACGGTAATGAAACGAAGAAAGAATAAACTTCCTGTGAATCCTCCATTGCTCTCCTCCAATTGGAATTAAACCATCTCCTAACGTATAAGGATCTATCATATTCTGTATTCTTTCCCTTTCTAAACACTTATCACTGTTCATTAATATTTCTAGATCACACGGATTCGAAACAAATATGAGTAAATACGGTCCAGCCCAGAAACGAACTATTGGAGAGTTTATGACAATACGTAAGTATTTTTTATATGATTCTTCTTGAGTCCAGGCCAAGATATCCAGGATGTTTCCTATTAGTGGGTATGCTTTAGGTCCAGGTATTTCACTCGCCAGTTTCCTGATATGTCTGCGTTGCCACCACAATTTAAAAAAATATAAAAAACTCACAAGTGTAGTTAGTAAAATCAAATCAACAGAATTTAGAATCAGAAGCGACATTTTAAATGCAATTATTTTTATATAAGTCTTTGTGCACAATGCATTAATATTCACCTCCTTAATCGATTTCTTTATAAAGGAATTAAATTCATTCAAACTCTTTTTGAAAACTAAGACAACGTGTTATATTACCCCACCTTTTATAAGGCATGTTTCATAAAAATTGTGCTGTGAAGGTTTTATAAAAGAGTATATAAAAACTAGTTTTGCCACTGCATAACAATGTTGTTGACCTTGGAAACATTTGCTAGATATGATTTAATGATTCATTTATTAATAACTTTATCGATAGCTTCTAAATGGTTTGTTTGTATTATCAAAAAACTCTTTTGCTAAAAATCTAATTACAATATTATCGTCATTTAAGAAAATGAAATAAATAACAATTTTATTAATTTTGTCCCCTTTTTTCCCTGTGTCATATTATTAAGTTTGAATGCTGGAACTTTTTTAGTTCAGAATGAAATAAATAATGTATCACTAATTATAAACATGTATACTAAAATAAAATTAAATAATTATGATATAAGAATAAAAAACTGAGGCTATTATTTATGCTTTTTATTGAGAAATTCTCCATCAAGATATCATGTTCTGAAAATTGAAAAATGACGCATGAACACTGGAATCTAACCCGGGACGTTTGTCTTAGTACACCAATGTTCTTACCACTGAGCTATCTAAGATAACTTTTCACTCATATATTAAGGCAGAGTCTATGATGGACTTGTGGAAACCATCGGCTACCTAATGTGTGATTTCTTTTATTAAGATCACGGTGAGCTATCAGATAATGAATGATATAAATTTTACTCAAATAACATTTACAAATTTAGTTCTACACTTGGATTATTTTGTCTTTTATATGATTTAGAAAAAAATGACTTTTCCTTATTTTAACACTATTATATTTAGAAAATAAAAATGTTAGAAAATTGACTATAAAGTATTCATAAAATTATAAATTATAATATTATACAGAAACCTTCAAATACTCCTGTGGTCTAGTTTTCAGAGTTTTTGGCTAAAGATTCAGAGATCTCGGGTTCGATCCCAGTCACTTCCAGATCTTTATCTGAAGCTGTAGATCAAGGTCACCAACGAGGTTAATTCAGCCTCATGAGAACAAATGAAGAGTTACTGTATTGAAACAGAAGCGGCTCCGGTTTAGAAAAGTGAGATTAACATCTAGAGGGTTACTTGTGCTGACCACATGACACCTTCTATTAGAAGAAGTCGACACTACCTTCGCCAGCAGATGGTGGCCTCTCGTCCTATGTAGCTCAATTGCGGTCTGATGCTATGGAGTACATTTTATAGAAACCTCGAGTTTTATATTATGTACTATTTGTTTTAGTCCAGGTATTTGCTATTTTTTGTACCAACTGAGATACAACATTCTTTTGACCTTTCATATATGGAGAAAGTATTGTGATAGTGGAAAAAAATCGGCCTCGAGATTATAACAAATTTTTGCATTTTATGTTAACAAGAACAAAAAAAAAGTGAACCTTCTAGATCTGTCTGTCCCCTGGTCTGTTTGTCTGTCTGTGCTTGGCGACGGATACAAACCGCTTTGATGGATTTTATTTAAACTTGATATTTGGATTACATTTTGTTTCACCCTGCCACTTCTAGTTTAGTGATGAGTAAATCTTTTGAATTCCAAATATTTTCGACAACGGCTTCAACGATTTTCTTAAAAATGCATACCTAGGATTTGTTTGATTTGACAAATAGCACTATTTAATTGTTTTTGGGGCTAAAATTCTTTGAAGGGTAGTTTACTGATGACTGACTTTTGAAAAACAGGAAATATTTATAAAATTGTTTTGACAATTTGTTTCCAAATGGATAGCTAGGATGTGTTTGGCATAACAAATAACCCTTTATATGATTGGTTTTTGGTAAAAATTCAAAAAGGGGTCGTTTAGTGAGAAATGGTTTTTGAAAATTCAACTAAACTTAAAATTCAATGTAACGATTTTGATATAAATATATCTCCAGGGAATGTTTTATATGAACGTGTCAAATAAAGCTTTGTACTTGCTTTGGGGATTACATTTTGTTATGGGTGGTTTAGCAGTGATTGTTTTATTTAGTTATAATTTTGAAAAATTGGCCCTAGCGAATTGGTCCAAAACTGGTTACAGGGGGCTATTTTACGTATAAAAATATACATATGTTAACCAAACGTCTGAGATATGCCCAAGAGAAATTTCAGCTCAATCTGTATTGTGGTTTAAGTGATAGAATTATTATCTTAATTGTAGCATATTGAAACAATGATAGAGTATAGTAGAAGATATATTATAGTTTGGGCATCTCTTATACCAAATAATATAGGAATATAACGAATGCGTCAGAAAGAAATAAGTCTATTACAGGCGTATAATAAATTCAATCAAATTGTAATTAGTATTACGAAGTTAACAAGAATCAAACATTCAGAACTTATTTTTGCGTCATAAATATTCTTGTTAAGTAAAAAAAAAATGTTAAAGAATTTTTTTGTGTTTATAATATGTGACAAAAACAAAAAATATATTCGATATATAAATTGTAATGGTAGTGTGCGGGCAAAGAAAATTACACCAGATCAGAGGCAAATTTTAGGATTGAGCTAAGGAAGAAGGTTAAAAAAAAGAATTCACCAATGTTTTACTTTGCCAAGACAAGAAACCAGATTAAATGACCTTAGAATCTTATATAATAATGTTTGCAATAGACTAAGGCAAGTCGTCGTGTCGTGATATGCAAGGAAATGCTTGTTAGGACAGTGTTTTTGTTATTTTAATAGAAAAAACTTTAAAATATATATATAACAACTAGCAGAAAAAAATTAATTATAATAATATGGTGATAAAAACAGTTGTTGAATACTTGTCATTAGCATAGTGGCATTACATGAACTATTAAATGAAAAGAAAAAGTTGTCGTTAAATTCCAAGACACTCTTGACAGATGATATTCAACAACTGTTGTGTTGATATCACAATGTGAAGAAAATTAAGCTCCGAGTTTCTTCTAAAACAATATCAAATTTATTTAAACAAACAAAAATTTGGATAAAAAAGTGAAAAAAAAAAGACTGGCCTTTTCTCACGTTCCTTGATTCACCACCTTAAAATACATCTCGTGTACTGTTGAAGACAAGTTCTGAAACAAACATAAAAATCTAAGCCGGCAGAAATAATCAATATTATTATAACTAATAGGGCTTACTTAAAATATGATTAATGTGTGTGATCATAGCATATTAATATATTATGTATATTGTTCTTTTCACTGAATGTCTTACTTTCAAAGTCTTTAATTTAAGTTATTGAAATTAATGTTGTCGAAGAATTCTCATTTTGATAATTTAATAAATTTTCCTTCTTTAATATATTAACAATAATGAAATAGATGTAATTCCATTTTTATTTATACATTATATTTTATTATATTAAACCATATTTTCTTTTTTAACTATTCACACTTGATTTGTTAAAAATTTATTTAGTCCCTAAGTAACACACTGGTGGAGTGCATTAGCGGTATAGGTTCACTGTCAAAATGGACCTGTTGTATAATTAAAAATAATGCATGATAGTGAGTTACACAACGGTTTAATTATTTGATGCTATTTCTGAGTTTACTGTAACATCAAACCATTTGGTATAAGTCACTGAGACTAGATTGGCAATGCTCAACAAGTACTGCAACAGCTGGACTCCAATCATATCCGGAGTATTCTGATCATATTAGGGGACACTATTATAGAACTAGTTGTCCCGTGAACTAGTTTGGGGCACTATGTCTAGGAACAGCTTACAATGACGTCACAGATGAATGTACAAGCGTGGGCGTAAAGCCCATAGAAAAGGAGGTGTAAAATCTATAAAACTCACCATTACTCTATTGTTAGCAATTTATCGTTTATTTTAAAGAAAGAAAAAGTTTAGTAAAGTTTTAAATATTATAAAGTGGTTTATTGATAAAATAATGGATTAGTTACATTTGGTGGAATTTAATATATTAATTGTTGTTTCATTAATATTCCGCAATGGAAAATGCGTTGAGTTCCAAGTTTAAAGTCCGTTTCGAATCTACTAGTTCACGGCACTAACGCCGCGAGCGCTAGTGATGTAGTTACACTTGCCTACATTGGAATGGTGTTTCTATAAAACCTATCACTTTTCTATGATTCAATCAATATTATTGGACGACCATGAAGTGGGAAGTCTTACTGAAGTCCACCGTAAAGCTGGTAGCAGGCGAAGTACATGTGGTATGCTATAGATATCAGCACAATCTTTGAGACGGCGCAGTTGAAAGTGACGACCATATCAGTGACAACAATGTAGTCTTCGTGTATCTCCCTCCAGAAAAAGTCCCCGAATATCGCGAGATTGGTGTTCGAATCCCTTTTGAATGTAGTAAGGGAGGGTGTTTTTTTATACAAAAAATTGTTTATCACAAAAATGCGGCTACACATCTCTTTTAATACATTAAAGTAATTAGTATGGAAGCTTATAAACCGAACCGAAGGTGAGACGAATTGGTAAGAGAAAAGAAGAAGAAGACAAACACGTGTGCCGTGAGTTGCGTGAGTACACAAGACTGAAGGGCTAATACTGGTGTGATCAGAAAACTTGAACCACTTGAGTATTTTCGTCAGTACGACTATGAGTCAATCAGTACTGCCCTTACAGGTCGGTATTACTGTCAGTATGAGCGTGAGTCTATCAGTACTATATCTACCGGTCAGTATTTGTCAGTATAACCGTGAGTCTATCAGTACTATATCTAACGGTCAGTATTTATCAGTACGACCGTGAGTCAATCAGTACTGCCCTTACAGGTCGATACTACTGTCAGTACGACCGTGAGTACTGTCAGTATTTTTAAAGACCGACAATCTGACTATTTTTTTTAGCACAGTGTCTTACTACCCGTTTGTGTTATATGCTTATGTACTAATACGCTAATGGTTTTGGGGATTGGGGAGGTTATATAAGTAAAAAATTTACCCACATTTGCGTGGAGGTATAGTGAAAAAAAGTTTAGTTAAAAACACCCTCAATAAACCCGACCTAGAATCGAACTCTCCAATCTCCCGATCATCAGCAGTCCAGTGCACTGCGCGAGTAACGCCTTAGACCATGAGGCCACCGAATCAAGTTGGTATTCTGATTCATTTTGTGGATGCTATATATGAACATAATAAGTTACATAAAATAACCAAATTAATTAGTTGATTAATTTTTTTTAACCCCGCATCTTACTACCTAATCAGGTTATACGCTTATATATTAATTACACTAATGGTTTAGGGATTAGGAAGGCTTAATTTAAAGGAACTGTATTTGCGTGGAGGAAGAGTGGAAAACTATTTAGCAAAAACCAACCCGAGATTAGCTTGTTAGACGCCGCGGCCACCGAATTTGTTTGAATAATGGGTACTTTCCAAAGGGGCAAATGGGTTCTGATAATAAAAAAAAGTAGAATATTATAATACAACAAATAAATGAAACTATTTTGTGCAAATATACATTATAGTTTTCAACGTTTCTTTTGACATCACACACTTCGAAACAAACCAAAAGGAAGTTCCTTCAACGAAACCTGTTCTAGGTAATCGAATGGTCTAGGTGTCACTCTCGTTCGTGTTAGACTATATTGACGATGACAAGAAGACCGGGGTACGAATCCTGGTTAGATGTATTAATATTTGTGTTTTTCATAAATATTTTACCCTAAGAAAAATTGAAACACTCTCTCTAAATTGAACCTTCATCACACCCACTTCAGTGACCGCATGGTCTAAGACGTCACTCTCGTGTTAGTCTAGGCTGCTAATGACGGAAATATTGGGTTCAAATCCTGGTTTTGTCTAACGAATGTTTTTTTCATATATGATTTCTAGCTCTCCTTATAAACCAAAAGGGTAGTAAGACGTTGTTCCAAAATAAATATGAAAAATTACAATTCACAGGCATGAAACACAGGGATTTTGGCTTCGCGTTCTACCCCTAGACCACCTGGTCATCCTGGCTCGTCTTGTATTCAAGGTCATCTTTTACTAGTTGATGTGTTGAGTCAAGTAAAATTATGGTAACTGGTAAAATTAAACTCACCAACTGATTTGTAGATATCGACCAAAATTTAAAAACACAAACATCTGCCGGTTTGACTTTGATCTCCCTTAGGACTCCCTTTTTAGAAGGAAGTATACTCAAGGTAAAACAATGAATTATTTTGTGTAACTTTAATTTAAATTCTACTAGCTGCACTGAACAAATGTAATTAATGAGCCCTATTTTGACAATCAAATATTAAAACCTAATGTGTAGAAGCGAGTCTCTAGTATTACGGAACATAATAAAAGATTGGTGGCGAAAATTTAAAAAAAAAATACAATAATTTATACCATTTCGACAAAGCTTGGAAAGCATATTCTACAACACATTTAGATCATATTTAATATATTATGAAATTTTTCATATCAGCTTAGGTGTCCAAAATTTGTATAAATATTAATTTTAGGATATTTAATATGATTTCGACTCAACTCCGTAAATACACATTACCTTTAAAACAAATACATTATTTTGATTTTGATCCTGTAGTGGCAAATTGTAATGATGCCAAGTTTATCCAAATCCAAATAATGGTTGCTGTTTATAGAGTTAAAAAAAGAATTAATATACAAAATAGAAAACTTTATTATTTCTTAATTTTATTTAAAATTTAATTCAAAATACATTAGAATAAAAATATATTGAGAAATAGTTATTTTATATGGGTTTGAAGCATTTAGAATATCAAAAAAATTAAACTAAGTTAAAAGTTTAATATATTTATTTGTTAAGGAACAATAAGGTTGCACAGATATCAAACATGGTATAACGTGGACAGGATTTAATTTAGGATCCGTAATTAAAATTAATATTTCTTTTACTTTATTTGATTAAGAAGATAGTTTGTAGTACATAAATATTTATTTTCAAAATCACATTTTTAGGAATTAATTGTTTTATACAGCAAAATATAATGTTATGTTTTCCTAATTTATTTTTGACCCCTCCACTCCCCACCCCCTTTACCCTCCTAGAGCTTGAAAATAGATCTCCATGTTCAATAAACACACAACTTTATACTAATTTTTAGAAAATACCTAAATAAATGCAGTACTCATGTGATATTATATACATTTTCAACACTTTATAGTTTTTGATATAATTTTTAATGTTCAATTTACAGCCAGCAATAAAAGTTAAACTCATATATTATTATATATTTATGAAGTAAATTGTAAAATTCAGATACGCAACAGATTTGAAATCAAGACTCGTTTTGCTGTACAAAGAGAAGAGTTCCTTTGACACTTTGAATTGAAGAACAAAACTAGCATGGTAAAACATTATCCAAGTGACAAATTACTAGAGGAAGGGAAAAATAGACAAAGTAAATGTCACAACTCAGCACTCATGTAGTAAGATACGGTGATATAAAAAAAGCACTTACGGGCAAAACATTATTTGGGGTAGTCCGATCCTTCCTTGGTCGGCTAGTCTGTGATTGGTAGGTACAGCCAAAGCAAGAAGTTTCAGGAAATAAATATAATAAATTTACAGTTGCATTGATCAATTCAGTGTTCATAATAAATTAAAATAGTAGAATTAGGTTAATAAACCAAACCAAACAAATTTGAAATAACATTATTATATACGACAAATGATACAAATTTAAAATATCCTGGTATAAAACTAGAATTACTCGTCTATACTAATATTATAAAGAGGAAATATTTGATTTTTTGTTTTGTTTGTTTGCAATGGATAAACTCAAAAACTATTGGACCGATTTAAAAAATTCTTTCACCAATATAAAGCTACACTATCAGCGAGTAACATAGTTATATTTTATTTTGAAAATTTAATTTATTCATTATAAAAATGTCGATGGTATATTATATAGTCGTTGGAAAAAAAATGTTGTTGAAGGGAAAGTGGGGTTGGTGAAGGAGAAGGTGGGGGGGGGGGGGGGAGTTAGGGGATGAGTAAAGGGAATGGAATGAAAATAGGACGGAAGATAAAAAAATAGGGGGAGGGCTATACAGTGATGGTAGGATTGTATTTTAAAAAAAGTAAAAAAAAGTTATGTTTTTATATTGATATGATGGATGATTTGAAGCATTGTTTTACAGGATTCTTTACAATATTTTTTTTACGGAGAAGGGGGCTAGTATAAGATAAAAAAAATATGTAATTTTAAAACTATCAAATAGCTTATAGATTAAAAACAATTTTTATTTAAATATTGTAAACAGTTTTTTGCATACACTTAATATGAATGTCTAGCTAGAATATATTTAATCTCCATCCATTAACTACTTTCCCTTAAAATGAGTACGTAAAATGGATAAAATAGTAAGTTTGATTACTCATAACTCTAGAACTGTAATGATTTGAATTCAATGAATCAATATTTATAGCTTATATTTATACACTTATAAAAATAGTGTGATAAAATAATGATACTCAAATGACTTTAAACACATTTATATAAAGGTGAAACCAAGTCACTGTTTATAACTAAATATAACATATAAGTGTGAAACTATAATATAGATTTCTAAACGATTATCGAATATTTGGGTTTATTGTATCTCAGACATGATGCTACTTCGACTTCAATGATTAGACAATTTATTTCAGATATACTATACAATTGTATAACCAGTTTTAAAAAAATGAATTTATTAAAAAAAGTATGAGAACATTAATATCAAATCTTTTTTAAAACTATCTATAAATTAGTACTCATATTTTAAATATTTTGAATTTATATTTATTCTACTTTTATTTATTACCTTTTACCATATTACGGCCAATCAACTTGACTTTGGAACCATTTACTAACTTCAAAGTTAAATTAAAATCCCAACGATCCATTTCCTTTCTGTCGCACGCCGGATAAACTGTGAAATGTCTCAGAACTGTCGCAAGAACTACCTTCATCTGGAACATGGCGTACTTGTAGCCAACACATTTCCTCAAACCACCGGAAAACGGAACAAAACTGTACGGATGTCGACCTTTGGAGCGCTCCGGTGAGAAGTTCTCCGGGTCGAACTCATCTGGGTTCGGGTAGATCTTGGGATTGCGATGTAGAGAATATATACCAAACAATACGTCACAGCCTTTAGGTATAGTATAGTTTGTTATTTTGATATCTTCAGTTGAAGTTCTTGGTACTAAGGGCACCGTTGGGTAGAGCCGAAGTGATTCTTTTATAACTTGTTCGGTGTACTTAAGGTTGTTTAAATCCTCCATTGATACTGAACGCTCCACGTCATTTCCAAAAACAGCGTCAATTTCTTCTAGTACTTTCTTCTGAATATCCTGGTGAAATCCTAGTAGCATCATCGTGAAACTAAGGCTGGTTGCAGTTGTATCCAACCCTGCCATGATCATGTAGTTTATTTCTCCTATGATCTCTTTCTTTGAGAAGAAACATTCATTATTTTCCATCATTTCAATGATGGAATCTATTAACAAGGGCTGGTCTCGTTTATTAAAGATATTCGATTGTTCTTTTGTCGTAAACGAGTCCTTAGTTCGTTCGCGGTACTGCTTCATCTTATTATTGGTGAGCTCGTTACAAAAGGAATTCATGTAGGCTGCATTTTCTGTCATTTTCTTGTGGTAGGATGTTAAACGACCTATAATGGGAATGAGGTGCCAAGGTTTAAAGAACATTTGTGTGCCAATACCAAGATAAGTGTTCAGAGAATCGATATATTTATCACTTCCTTTATCTTGAGAATTCATTTCTACACCTATAATTGATTCACATATGCTATCAAAAGTAGCTCTAGCAAAATAATGTAAAATATTGATACTGGTAGAAGTGTTTGTATCCAGTTTTAAACAATTAACTAAGATGTTGCTCTTAATATTAAATACCTTAACAAAATATTCAAAATGACGGTAATGAAACGAAGAAAGAATAAACTTCCTGTGAATCCTCCATTGCTCTCCTCCAATTGGAATTAAACCATCTCCTAACGTATAAGGATCAATCATATTCTGTATTCTTTCCCTTTCTAAACACTTATCACTGTTCATTAATATTTCTAGATCACACGGATTCGAAACAAATATGAGTAAATACGGTCCAGCCCAGAAACGAACTATTGGAGAGTTTATGACAATACGTAAGTATTTTTTATATGATTCTTCTTGAGTCCAGGCCAAGATATCCAGGATGTTTCCTATTAGTGGGTATGCTTTAGGTCCAGGTATTTCACTCGCCAGTTTCCTGATATGTCTGCGTTGCCACCACAATTTAAAAAAATAAAAAACTCACAAGTGTAGTTAGTAAAATCAAATCAACAGAATTTAGAATCAGAAGCGACATTTTAAATGCAATTATTTTTATATAAGTCTTTGTGCACAATGCATTAATATTCACCTCCTTAATCGATTTCTTTATAAAGGAATTAAATTCATTCAAACTCTTTTTGAAAACTAAGACAACGTGTTATATTACCCCACCTTTTATAAGGCATGTTTCATAAAAATTGTGCTGTGAAGGTTTTATAAAAGAGTATATAAAAACTAGTTTTGCCACTGCATAACAATGTTGTTGACCTTGGAAACATTTGCTAGATATGATTTAATGATTCATTTATTAATAACTTTATCGATAGCTTCTAAATGGTTTGTTTGTATTATCAAAAAACTCTTTTGCTAAAAATCTAATTACAATATTATCGTCATTTAAGAAAATGAAATAAATAACAATTTTATTAATTTTGTCCCCTTTTTTCCCTGTGTCATATTATTAAGTTTGAATGCTGGAACTTTTTTAGTTCAGAATGAAATAAATAATGTATCACTAATTATAAACATGTATACTAAAATAAAATAAAATAATTATGATATAAGAATAAAAAACTGAGGCTATTATTTATGCTTTTTATTGAGAAATTCTCCATCAAGATATCATGTTCTGAAAATTGAAAAATGACGCATGAACACTGGAATCTAACCCGGGACGTTTGTCTTAGTACACCAATGTTCTTACCACTGAGCTATCTAAGATAACTTTTCACTCATATATTAAGGCAGAGTCTATGATGGACTTGTGGAAACCATCGGCTACCTAATGTGTGATTTCTTTTATTAAGATCACGGTGAGCTATCAGATAATGAATGATATAAATTTTACTCAAATAACATTTACAAATTTAGTTCTACACTTGGATTATTTTGTCTTTTATATGATTTAGAAAAAAATGACTTTTCCTTATTTTAACACTATTATATTTAGAAAATAAAAATGTTAGAAAATTGACTATAAAGTATTCATAAAATTATAAATTATAATATTATACAGAAACCTTCAAATACTTCTGTGGTCTAGTTTTCAGAGTTTTTGGCTAAAGATTCAGAGATCTCGGGTTCGATCCCAGTCGCTTCCAGATCTTTATCTGAAGCTGTAGATCAAGGTCACCAACGAGGTTAATTCAGCCTCATTAGAACAAATGAAGAGTTACTGTATTGAAACAGAAGCGGCTCCGGTTTAGAAAAGTGAGATTAACATCTAGAGGGTTACTTGTGCTGACCACATGACACCTTCTATTAGAAGAAGTCGACACTACCTTCGCCAGCAGATGGTGGCCTCTCGTCCTATGTAGCTCAATTGCGGTCTGATGCTATGGAGTACATTTTATAGAAACCTCGAGTTTTATATTATGTACTATTTGTTTTAGTCCAGGTATTTGCTATTTTTTGTACCAAGTGAGATACAACATTCTTTTGACCTTTCATATATGGAGAAAGTATTGTGATAGTGGAAAAAAATCGGCCTCGAGATTATAACAAATTTTGCATTTTATGTTAACAAGAACAAAAAAAAAGTGAACCTTCTAGATCTGTCTGTCCCCTGGTCTGTTTGTCTGTCTGTGCTTGGCGACGGATACAAACCGCTTTGATGGATTTTATTTAAACTTGATATTTGGATTACATTTTGTTTCACCCTGCCACTTCTAGTTTAGTGATGAGTAAATCTTTTGAATTCCAAATATTTTCGACAACGGCTCCAACGATTTTCTTAAAAATGCATACCTAGGATTTGTTTGATTTGACAAATAGCACTATTTAATTGTTTTTGGGGCTAAAATTCTTTGAAGGGTAGTTTACTGATGACTGACTTTTGAAAAACAGGAAATATTTATAAAATTGTTTTGACAATTTGTTTCCAAATGGATAGCTAGGATGTGTTTGGCATAACAAATAACCCTTTATATGATTGGTTTTTGGTAAAAATTCAAAAAAGGGTCGTTTAGTGAGAAATGGTTTTTGAAAATTCAACTAAACTTAAAAATCAATATAACGATTTTGATATAAATATATCTCCAGGGAATGTTTTACATGAACGTGTCAAATAAAGCTTTGTACTTGCTTTGGGGATTACATTTTGTTATGAGGGGGTTTAGCAGTGATTGTTTTATTTAGTTAGAATTTTGAAAAATTGGCCCTAGCGAATTGGTCCAAAACTGGTTACAGGGGGCTATTTTACGTATAAAAATATACATATGTTAACCAAACGTCTGAGATATGCCCAAGAGAAATTTCAGCTCAATCTGTATTGTGGTTTAAGTGATAGAATTATTATCTTAATTGTAGCATATTGAAACAATGATAGAGTATAGTAGAAGATATATTATAGTTTGGGCATCTCTTATACCAAATAATATAGGAATATAACGAATGCTTCAGAAAGAAATAAGTCTATTAAGGCGTATAATAAATTCAATCAAATTGTAATTAGTATTACGAAGTTAACAAGAATCAAACATTCAGAACTTATTTTTGCGTCATAAATATTCTTGTTAAGTAAAAAAAAAAAAATGTTAAAGAATTTTTTTGTGTTTATAATATGTGACAAAAACAAAAAATATATTCGATATATAAATTGTAATGGTAGTGTGCGGGCAAAGAAAATTACACCAGATCAGAGGCAAATTTTAGGATTGAGCTAAGGAAGAAGGTTAAAAAAAAGAATTCACCAATGTTTTACTTTGCCAAGACAAGAAACCAGATTAAATGACCTTAGAATCTTATATAATAATGTTTGCAATAGACTAAGGCAAGTCGTCGTGTCGTGATATGCAAGGAAATGCTTGTTAGGACAGTGTTTTTGTTATTTTAATAGAAAAAACTTTAAAATATATATATAACAACTAGCAGAAAAAAATTAATTATAATAATATGTTGATAAAAACAGTTGTTGAATACTTGTCATTAGCATAGTGGTATTACATGAACTATTAAATGAAAAAAAAAGTTGTCGTTAAATTCCAAGACACTCTTGACAGATGATATTCAACAACTGTTGTGTTGATATCACAATGTGAAGAAAATTAAGCTCCGAGTTTCTTCTAAAACAATATCAAATTTATTTAAAAAAAAAAAATTTGGATAAAAAAGTGAAAAAAAAAAGACTGGCCTTTTCTCACGTTCCTTGATTCACCACCTTAAAATACATCTCGTGTACTGTTGAAGACAAGTTATGAAACAAACATAAAAATCTAAGCTGGCAGAAATAATCAATATTATTATAACTAATAGGGCTTACTTAAAATATGATTAATGTGTGTGATCATAGCATATTAATATATTATGTATATTGTTCTTTTCACTGAATGTCTTACTTTCAAAGTCTTTAATTTAAGTTATTGAAATTAATGTTGTCGAAGAATTCTCATTTTGATAATTTAATAAATTTTCCTTCTTTAATATATTAACAATTATGAAATAGATGTAATTCCATTTTTATTTATACATTATATTTTATTATATTAAACCATATTTTCTTTTTTAACTATTCACACTTGATTTGTTAAAAATTTATTTAGTCTTTAAGTAGCACACTGGTGAAGTGCATTAGCGGTATAGGTTCACTGTCAAAATGGACCTGTTGTATAATTCAAAATAATGCATGATAGTGAGTTACACAACGGTTTAATTATTTGATGCGATTTCTGAGTTTACTGTAACATCGAACCATTTGGTATAAGTCACTGAGACTAAATTGGCAATGCTCAACAAGTACTGCAACAGCTGGACTCCAATCATATCCGGAGTATTCTGATCATATTAGGGGACACTATTATAGAACTAGTTGTCCCCGTGAACTAGTTTGGGGCACTATGTCTAGGAACAGCTTACAATGACGTCACAGATGAATGTACAAGCGTGGGCGTAAAGCCCATAGAAAAGGAGGTGTAAAATCTATAAAACTCACCATTACTCTATTGTTAGCAATTTATCGTTTATTTTAAAGAAAGAAAAAGTTTAGTAAAGTTTTAAATATTATAAAGTGGTTTATTGATAAAATAATGGATTAGTTACATTTGGTGGAATTTAATATATTAATTGTTGTTTCATTAATATTCCGCAATGGAAAATGCGTTGAGTTCCAAGTTTAAAGTCCGTTGCGAATCTATTAGTTCACGGCACTAACGCCGCGAGCGCTAGTGATGTAGTTACACTTGCCTACATTGGAATGGTGTTTCTATAAAACCTATCCCTTTTCTATGATTCAATCAATATTATTGGACGACCATGAAGTGGGAAGTCTTACTGAAGTCCACCGTAAAGCTGGTAGCAGGCGAAGTACATGTTGTATGCTATAGATATCAGCACAATCTTTGAGACGGCGCAGTTGAAAGTGACGACCATATCAGTGACAACAATGTAGTCTTCGTGTATCTCCCTCCAGAAAAAGTCCCGAATATCGCGAGATTGATGTTCGAATCCCTTTTGAATGTAGTAAGGGAGGGTGTTTTTTTATACAAAAAAATGTTTATCACAAAAATGCGGGTACACATCTCTTTTAACACATTAAAGTAATTATTATGGAAGCTTATAACCCGAACCAAAAGTGAGACGAATTGGTAAGAGAGGAGAAGAAGAAGACGAACACGTGTGCCTTGAGTTGCGTGAGTACACAAGACTGAAGGGCTAATACTGGTGTGATCAGAAAACTTGAACCACTTGAGTATTTTCGTCAGTACGACCTTAAGACTATCAGTACTGCCCCTACACGGTCGGTATTACTGTCAGTACGACCGTGAGTCAATCAGTACTGCCCTTACAGGTCGATATTACTGTCAGTATGACCGTGAGTACTGTCGGTATTTTTGTCAGTATTTTTAAAGACCAACAATCTGACTATTTTTAGCACAGTGTCTTACTACCCGTTTGGGTTATATGCTTATGTACTAATACGCTAATGGTTTTGGGGATTGGGGAGGTTATATAAGTAAAAAATTTACCCACATTTGCGGGGAGGGATAGTGAAAAAAAAGTTTCGTTAAAAACACCCTCAATAAACCCGACCAAGAATAGAACTCTCCAATCTCCCGATCATCAGCAGTCCGGTGCACTGCGCGAGTAACGCCTTAGAACATGAGGCCACCGAATCAAGTTGGTATTCTGATTCATTTTGTGGATGCTATATATGAACATAATAAGTTACATAAAATAACCAAATTAATTAGTTGATTAATTTTTTTAACCCCGCATCTTACTACCTAATCAGGTTATAAGCTTATATATTAATTACACTAATGGTTTAGGGATTAGGAAGGCTTAATTTAAAGGAACTGATTTGCGTGGAGGGAGAGTGGAAAACTATTTAGTAAAAACCAACCCGAGATTAGCTTGTTAGACGCCGCGGCCTCCGAATTTGTTTGAATAATGGGTACTTTCCAAAGGGGCAAATGGGTGCTGATAATAAAAAAAAGTAGAATATTATAATACAACAAATAAATGAAACAATTTTGTGCAAATATATATTATAGTTTTCAACGTTTCTTTTGACATCACACACTTCGAAACAAACCAAAAGGAAGTTCCTTCAACGAAACTGTTCTAGGTAATCGAATGGTCTAGGTGTCACTCTCGTTCGTGTTAGACTATATTGACGATGACAGAAGAGGGTACGAATCCTGGTTAGATGTATTAAGATTTGTGTTTTTCATAATATTTACCTAAGAAAATGAACACTCTCTCTAATTGAACCTTCATCATACCCACTTCAGTGACGCATGGTCTAAGACGTCATTCTCGTGTTAGTCTAGGCTGCTAATGACGGAAATATTGGGTTCGAATCCTGGTTTTGTCTAACGAATGTTTTTTTCATATATGATTTCTAGCTCTCCTTATAAACCAAAAGGGTAGTAAGACGTTGTTCCAAAATAAATATGAAAAATTACAATTCACAGGAATGAAACACAGGATTTTGGCTTCGCGTTCTACCCCTAGACCACCTGGTCATCCTGGCTCGTCTTGTATTCAAGGTCATCTTTTACTAGTTGATGTGTTGAGTCAAGTAAAATTATGGTAACTGGTAAAATTAAACTCACCAACTGATTTGTAGATATCAACCAAAATTTAATCACACAAACATCTGCCGGTTTGACTTTGATCTCCCTTAGGACTCCCTTTTTAGAAGGAAGTATACTCAAGGTAAAACAATGAATTATTTTGTGTAACTTTAATTTAAATTCTACTAGCTGCACTGAACAAATGTAATTAATGAGCCTTATTTTGACAATCAAATATTAAAACCTAATGTGTAGAAGCGAGTCTCTAGTATTACGGAACATAATAAAAGATTGGTGGCGAAAATTTAAAAAAAAATACAATAATTTATACCATTTCGACAAAGCTTGGAAAGCATATTCTACAACACATTTAGATCATATTTAATATATTATGAAATTTTTCATATCGGCTTAGGTGTCCAAAATTTGTATAAATATTAATTTTAGGATATTTAATATGATTTCGACTCAACTCTGTAAATACACATTACCTTTAAAACAAATACATTATTTTGATTTTGATCCTGTAGTGGCAAATTGTAATGATGCCAAGTTTATCCAAATCCAAATAATGGTTGCTGTTTATAGAGTTAAAAAAATAATTAATATACAAAATAGAAAACTTTATTATTTCTTAATTTTATTTAAAATTTAATTAAAAATACATTAGAATAAAAATATATTAAGAAATAGTTATTTTATATGGGTTTGAAGCATTTAGAATATCAAAAAAATTAAACTAAGTTAAAAGTTTAATATATTTATTTGTTAAGGAACAATAAGTTTGCACAGATATCAAACATGGTATTACGTGGACAGGATTTAATTTAGGATCCGTAATTAAAATTAATATTTCTTTTACTTTATTTGATTAAGAAGATAGTTTGTAGTACATAAATATTTTTTTTCAAAATCACATTTTTAGGTATTAATTGTTTTATACAGCAAAATATAATGTTATGTTTTCCTTATTTATTTTTGACCCCTCCACTCCCCACCCCCTTTACCCTCCTAGAGCTTGAAAATAGATCTCCATGTTCAATAAACACACAACTTTAAACTAATTTTTAGAAAATACCTAAATAAATGCAGTACTCATGTGATATTATATACATTTTCAACACTTTATAGTTTTTGATATAATTTTTAATGTTCAATTTACAGCCAGCAATAAAAGTTAAACTCATATATTATTATATATTTATGAAGTAAATTGTAAAATTCAGATACGCAACAGATTTGAAATCAAGACTCGTTTTGCTCTACAACGAGATGAGTTCCTTTGACACTTTGAATTGAAGAACAAAACTAGCATGGTAAAACATTATCCAAGTGACAAATTACTAGAGGAAGGGAAAAATAGACAAAGTAAATGTCACAACTCAGCACTCATGTAGTAAGATACGGTGATAAAAAAAATCACGGGCAAATCATTGTTTGGGGTAGTCCGATCCTTCCTTGGTCGGCTAGTCTGTGATTGGTAGGTACAGCCAAAGCAAGAAGTTTCAGGAAATAAATATAATAAAATTTACAGTTGCATTGATCAATTTAGTGTTCATAATAAATTAAAATTGTAGAATTAGGTTAATAAACCAAACAAATTTGAAATAACATTATTATGTATGGCAAATTATACAAATTTAAAATATCCTGGTATAAAACTAAAATTACACGTCCATACTAATATTATAAAGAGGAAATATTTGATTTTTGTTTTATAATGGATAAACTCAAAAATTATTATTATTATTATTATTATTATTATTATTATTATTATTATTATTATTAGCACCGCGTCTTACTACCCGTTCGGGTTATACACACTTACGCTAATGTGTAATGGTAAGGTGATTGTGAGATGAAATGAAGGACCTACAGTTTAATGTGGAATCCGAACCACGGTGGTGGCTTGGCATTCCCCACATTCACAAGATGTCTTGTCAGAGGTGAAGGAAGGGTTTGGTATTCAGATAAATCTGTGCCGGGACCGAGGATCAAACCCCGGCCGCCAGCACAGAAGTCTGACACCTTACCCCTAGACCACCAGGACACCCGATAAACTCAAAAACTACTGGTCCAATTTTAAAAATACTTTCACCAATATAAAGCTACATTATCAGTGAGTAACATAAGCTATATTTTATTTTGAGAATTAAATTTATTCCTCATAAAAATGTCGATGGTATATTATATAGTCGTTGGCAAAAAAAAAGTTGTTGAAGGGAAAGTGGGGTTGGTGAAGGAGAAGGTGGGGGGGGAGGGGGAGGGTAGTAGGGATGAGCAAAGAGGAATGAGATGAAAATAGGAAGGAGGATAAAAAAATAGGGAGAGGGCTATACAGTGATGGTAGGATTGTATTTTAAAAAAAGTAAAAAAAAGTTATGTTTTTATATTGATATGATGGATGATTTGAAGCATTGTTTTACAGGATTCTTTACAATATTTTTTTTACGGAGAAGGGGGCTAGTATAAGATAAAAAAAATATGTAATTTTAAAACTATCAAATAGCTTATAGATTAAAAACAATTTTTATTTAAATATTGTAAACAGTTTTTTTGCATACACTTAATATGAATGTCTAGCTAGAATATATTTAATCTCCATCCATTAACTACTTTCCCTTAAAATGAGTACGTAAAATGGATAAAATAGTAAGTTTGATTACTCATAACTCTAGAACTGTAATGTTTTGAATTCAATGAATCAATATTTATAGCTTATATTTATACACTTATAAAAATAGTGTGATAAAATAATGATACTCAAATGACTTTAAACATATTTATATAAAAGGTGAAACCAAGTCACTGTTTACAACTAAATATAATATATAAGTGTGAAACTATAATATAGTTTTATAAACGATTATCACATAGTTGAGTTTATTGTATCTCAGACATATGATACTATTTCTACTTCAATGATTAGACAATTTATTTCAGATATACTATACAATTGTATAACAAGTTTTAACCAAATGAATATATTAAAAAAAGTATGAGAACATGAATATCAAATCTTTTGTAAAACTATCTTTAAATTAGTACTCATATTTTAAATATTTTGAATTTATATTTAATCTATTTTTATTTATTACCTTTTACCATATTACGGCTAACCAACTTGACTTTGGATCCATTCACTAATTTCAAAGTAAAATTAAAATCCAAACGATCCATTTCCTTTCTGTCGCACGCCGGATGGACGGTGAAATGTCTCAGAATTGTCGCAAGAACTACCTTCATCTGGAACATGGCGTACTTGTAGCCAACACATTTTCTGAAACCACCGGAAAACGGAAGAAAACTGTACGGATGTCGACCCTTGGAGCGCTCCGGTGAGAAGTTCTCCGGGTCGAACTCATCTGGGTTCGGGTAGATCTTGGGGTTGCGATGTAGAGAATAGATATTAAATATTACGTCACAGCCTTTAGGTATAGTGTAGTTTGTTATTTTGATATCTTCAGTTGTATTTCTTGGTACGAAGGGCACCGTTGGGTAAAGACGAAGTGATTCTTTTATAACTTGTTCTGTGTATTTAAGGTTGTTTAAATCCTCCATTGATACTGAACGCTCCACGTCATCTCCAAAAACAGCGTCAAGTTCTTCTAGTACTTTCCTCTGAATATCCTGGTGAAATCCTAGTAGCATCATTGTTAAACTTAGGCTGTTTGCTGTTGTATCCATTCCCGCTATGACTATGTTATTTATTTCTCCTATGATCTCTTTCTTTGAGAAGAAACATTCATTATTTTCTATCATTTCAATGATGGAATCTATTAACAAGGGCTGGTCTCGTTTATTAAAGTTATTCGATTGTTCTTTTGTCGGAATTGAATCCTTAGTTCGTTCGTGGTACTGCTTCATCTTATTATTGATGAGCTCGTTAGAAAAGGAAGTCATGTAGGCTGCATTTTCTGTCATTTTCTTATGGTAGGATGTTAAACGAACTATAATGGGATTGAGAAGCCAAGGTTTTAAGAACATTTGTGTGCCAATACCAAGATAAGTGTTCAGCGAATCGATAAATTTATCACTTCCTTTATCTTGAGAATTCATTTCTACACCTATAATGGTTTCACATATGCTATCAAAAGCAGCTCTAGAAAAATAATGTAAAATATTGATACTGGTAGAAGTGTTTGTATCCTGTTTTAAACAATTAACTAAGATGTTGCTCTTTTTATTAAATACCTTAACAAAATATTCAAAATAACGGTAATGAAACGAAGAAAGAATAAACTTTCTGTGAATCCTCCATTGCTCTCCTCCAATTGAAACTAAACCATCTCCTAACGGATATGTATCTGTTATATTCTTGAATCTTTCCCTTTCTAAACACTTTTCACTGTTCATTAATATTTCTAGATCACACGGATCCGCCAAAAAAATTATTAAATAAGGTCCAGCCCATAATCTAACGGTTGGTAAATATTTCCTTGCAAGATTTACGTGTTTTTTATATGATTCTTCTTGAGTCCAGGCCAAGACATCCAGGATATTTCCTATTAGTGGATATGCTTTAGGTCCTGGTATCTTACTCGCCAGTTTCCTGATATGTCTGCGCTGCCACCACAGTTTTAATAAATAGAAAAAACTCACAAGCGTAGTTAGTAAAATCAAATCAACAGAATTCAGAATCAGAAGCGACATTTTAAATGCAATTGTTTTTATACATGTATTTGTGCATATTGCATTAATATTCACCTCATTAATCGATTTTTTTACTAAGGATGTACAGCCATTCAAACGCTTTTTGAAAACTAAGACAGTGTGTTATATCCTTCCCCTTTTATAATCTTCGTTTTAATAAAACAAAACTATCAAGGTTTGATAAAAAAATATTTAATATACCACGGCAAATATGATGTTGACCTTGTCAACATAATGATGTTTTGAATCCACGAGTTTTTTTATTAATAACTTTCTCGATAGCTCCGTAATGGTTTGTGTGTGTTATTTAAAAAAAAACTTTGTCTAAATATCTAATTCCAATGTTATCATCATTTACAAAAATGAAATAAAGGGCAAATTTATTAATTTTGTGCCCTTTTTGCCCGCTTTCATATTATTAAGTTTGAAGGCTGGAACTTGAATTATTCGAGTAACTTTATTAGTTCGGAATGAAATACATAATATATACACTAATTATAAACATAAATATTAAAATCAAATTAAATAACTCTGATATAAATTCTACTCAAATAACATCTATAAATTCAATTCTACATTTTGATTATTTTGTTTTTTAGATCATATAGAAAAAAATTACTTTTCCTTATTTTCACGATATTATATTAAGAAATAAAAATGTTGGGAAATTCACTTTAAAGTTATTATAAAGTTATAAATTATAATAATATACAGAACCCTTCAACCACCTCAGTGGTCTAGTTGTCAAAATTGTTGGCTAAAGATTCATAGGTATCGGGTTATATCTCCGTAGATTCCAGATATTTATGTGAAGATATAGGTCATCTCAGTCTCATTAGGACAAATGAAGGGTTGCTTGAATGAAACAGTCTCAGCTATGGTTTAGAAAACTGAGATTAGCTGATGGAGTGTTCCTTGTGTTGACCACATGACACTACCTTCGCCAACAGATGGCGGCCATTCGGACTGATGCCTTGGAGTACATTTTATAGAAACCTCGAGTTTTATATTATATACAATTTTTTTAGTCCCGGTATTTGTTATTTTTATACCATCCGAGATACAACATTCTTAGATTTTCTCATGACGTGATAAAGTATTGTGATAGTAGAAAGAAATCTGTCTCAAGATTGTGACACATCTTTACGTTTTATGTTAATAAGAACAAAAAAAAAGTTAATCTTACAGTTCTGTCCATCCCTTGTACCACACTTTTTTTTTTTCACCGTAGCATTTCTAGTTTAATTATGAGTAAATTTTTTTAATTCCAATTTTTTTATAAAATGTCTCCAAAGATTTTGTTTAATATGCATGCGTAGGATTGGTTTGACATTACAAATAGCTTGTTTCAGGGCAAAAATTCTTTGAAGGTTAGTTTACTGATGATTGACTTTTCAAAAAATAGGAGATATTTTAAAAATATATTCAACGATTTGTTTCCAAATGGGTATCTTGGCAGTATTGTACATGAAAAATAACCCTTTATATGTTTGGTTTTGGGTAGAAATTTAATAAATGTTTTTTTATTGAGAAACAGTTTTTGAAAATTCGAATTATTTAAAAAATAGATATAATGATTTTGCTTTAAATATATATCCAGGGAATGTTTTACATGAACGTGACAAATAAAGCTTTGTACTTGCTTTGGGGATTACATTTTGTTATGGGTGGTTTAGCGATTATTGTTTTATTTAGTTGGAATATTTAAAAAAAATGCTTTAGCGATTTGTTTCGAAATTGGTATCGGGATGTTTTTTTTACGTATAAAAAATAATGGATCTTTATTTATCTAAAATATATTAATTTAAAGGTTGTTGAGTCCCAACAAATAATAGAAAAATTGAATATTTAGGAAAGTGACCTTGAATATTGAATTCAAAATGGGAATATGGGAATTGTTTTTCATGATAAATAAGAATGCACTTTTACTTTTACAAATATATAATAATTTGTGTATAGTTAAACATAATTTATTTTGAAAATTTGAATTTTGTTAAATATATTTGAAAATGTTGGTTTCAAATCTATTTAAAAAGAATGATTATTGTGATTAACAAGATTAAGTTTTATAAGTTAAGCTTATCTAAAGGAGTTTTTTTTTATAAAAAACCTATTTTTGAAACTTTTTTTTTCGAAACTATGATACACAATATGATACATATTTGTGCAATTGTGTCGAACCATTTATTATTCTGTGTGTGCTTGGTTTTGTGCAGATGAAATGTAAAATACGGCATATAGTTCCGTGTATTTTCCCTAACTCTTTAAATTAATGTAAATATAAATACATCTGTATATATAGCACGACTGGCACTTGGATCAAGAGTCCAGAGTCCCTACTATGGGGATTTTATCAACTTTTAGGACTCTTGGGTTAAAGTGGGATGGAAGGGAGACTGCAAAATTAGATCCCATAATTTTGCAGTTTATATTACGAAACAACTTTTATATTTTGGACCAAATGATTTTTTTTTTCTTCATTAGATACGTTTGATAATATTCATTTATACTCAAAGCTACTTGAACCATTCTTGGATATTTGTCATGAACATATAGTGAAATTTGAGCAGAACTTTATATCTATTAGGATGTCATCGGACCTTAAAAACAAGTAAAAGTCAGGGAATTTGATCAAATTTCTGGAAATTTCACATATTTGCTAAAATAATACGAAGCTTTCATTTAAAATAGTCAAAATATCTGTGTGTTTTTTCAGTTTAATATTCATCACAACTCTCATTTAGCACAGTTGTACCAGTTGAGCATTCGAATCTAAGCTCTCAGTCGGTATATTATTTTCATATTGTCTTTTCACACCTCTCCCCTTCACCTTTAGCCAAAATAAATTCTTGCCTATGCACATGTGCGACAATTAGATAACCCTACATTATAGAAAGAAGAAACTAAAAAATAAATGTGTCTTGACATTATTTTAAACTATACTGATATAAGGCGATATTTTAAATTCTCAACATGATTTCACTGAAATCTAACTTAGACATTACAACCCGGAATCTCATCGCTTTGGGCTGACATTTTTTAACCCAGTGATACCCAAAGTTGTCTATATCAACCACCAGGGGTTGACGACGGCCTGCAAGGGGTCCATGTCAGCGAAAAAATAAATTGTGGGTCAACGATAATGGATCACATTTAAGCAGGTCTTGACTTTAATTTTGGTTTTCCATGAATGGAATGGATAGTACCTATTTACTTACATAATACTTTCTTATAATTATAAGGTAACACATATATCTATCTATATAAATTATAAAACTACCTATGAAGTAAAAATTTTAAAAACATAATGTTCATGAAACGTGATGAAGAGTTATATTAAAATTTAAGTTATTATGTATATTTTTTATATATGAAACTGTTTAAGAGTTATTATAAGCTAGTAGTTTCCCGCAGCTCCACCCACGTATGTTATTATTTTCTCTGCGTGTAAGTTTTTATTTTGTAAAAAAATATATATATATTTTTCCGCATTAAATTGTAACCTGTGTCAACTTTTTAACTAGTAATACCTCCAACATTATCTGTGCAAAAGATCACAGAGATTTGTTGCTTAGTTTTTACGTGAAAACATAACAAACAGACCGACAATACACTAATACTATTTTGTATACAAACTTATTTTCTCAATTACAATATTAGTTGCTCGTGTTGAGCCCGACTGCTGAGGACGGGGAGATCGAGGTTCGAATCTCGGTCGGGTGAACTGGGGGTGGTTTTTCCTAAATGGTTTTCCACTCTACTTCCACGCAAATGCGGGTTCACTTCCTCTAATTAAACCTTCCCAATTCCTAATCCAATAGAGTAATTAATACTTAAAGCGTATAAACCGAACGGGTAGTAAGACGTGGTGCTAAGTATTATTATTATTAATATTAGTTGCGAAATAGGTATTTTATAGTGCAGTACTTTATACTATTTACAATTACATATTAATTAAATTAAATTAAATTTAATTACATAGTATTTAAATTAGCATATTTCGTAAAATTGTGTAAGTTGTAGGCTATTCGCTTTGTGATCGCAATACACTCTGAGCTTGTAAAAACTTGCACATATTAATACCAGTATCATCATGTTACACGCATATATATGTGCAGTAGAAATTCTTGTCCCAGAGCTTCGCAAAGACAGCGCAGGAAGACTCGTACTTGCACTGACTTGTTCAACTCGTCAGTCAATAAATACGAATGTTAGAGACAAATACGTTCATTTGTTTCCGGAGATTTGAAAAGGATAGTATTAAGAAAATATTTTCAAAAATATAAACTGGTAGTTAGGCACATAAAAATTAGAGTGAATCAAAGTTAAAGTGAATCAATGTCATTTTGTTTGGGAGTGCCGGAGAAATGAGAAAGTACATTACTTTTTTTATAAAACTTTAGTTTTTTTACTCGTAGTTAGCAAAGGTAGATAAATTACGCGGTTCACGACTTGAGTTATTAGTAGTTTAATATCCAATGCTTTGAAATACATGTTTACATGTTTAAATACAATAAGGTTTTACAACCGGAATATTTTTTATTATTGCTATATCTTATTTAAATAGATTAATTTTGTCCACAGACAACTGGTACTAAACTTAGGTCGAATCTAAAATGGAATGTTGACAGTACAATGTTGATTATTTGAAGTTTGTCTTCATATCCGTCATTGTCGGACAAACAATGGCCTATGTGCCTTTTATGCAACAAAGTTTTAAGCAATGACGCTATGAAACCATCTAAGTTGGAGGATCGTCTGAGAATATGTCACCCTGATAAAACCAATAAAGATTTGAAATACTTTCAAACACTCAAAGATAAACTTTAAAAAAGACCCACGTCTGAAGGCGTCAATAAAGCTCTCTAATGAAAAAGGGGTCACGAATATAAAAAGACCCGTTTCGGTACCCGCGTGGTCTAACGCGCTACTATTGCAGTAGACTAGAATGCCAATGACGGAGAGTACAAGGTTTAAATCTCGGTCGGGTGTACTGAGGATGGTTTTTTCCTTAATGGTGTTCCAATATCCCTCCCCGCAAATGCGGGTACACTTCCTATAAATATAAATAGCCTCCCTAATCTCTAAAACAACCAAAGTGATCAGTACTTATGCGTATAAACCGAACGGGTAGTAAGACGTTGTGCTAAAAGAAAAATTCGGGGAACTTGTTTGACAGACAATGATCTCAAGGCTTACAGGAACACATAATTCTTGGCAAGTTGATTAAAGCTGTCGACCACACATTTAGGAGGCCTTGGAGCAAGTTTGAGTGGTTTTGTTGAAGATAATAATATGGTATCATTGTTGTACCTACTTTGTGGTCTAGTGGTCAGAGTTCCTCTGCGTCGCTTAAAAATTTTTCTGTGAAGCAGTGGTTCTGGAACGGGGAAAACTCAGCCTCGTGGGGGAAAAAAATAAAGAGCTACTTGAATGAAGAAGGTAGCGGCTCCGGCTTAGAAAATTGAGATTAACGGCTCAGCCAAGTGTGTTGGTTAATATTTATCATTTTGGATTTTTCCATCCTTTTATCACCGCATCTTACTACCAGTTCAGGTTTTACATAATAATACTTTGATGGGGTTAGGATAAGGTAGGTTGAATTTAGAGGAATTGTACCCGCATTTATTTTGAAGGAGAATGGAAAAGAATTTAAGAAAAAACAACTTCAGTACACCCAACCTAACTTGAATACATCAATCATCGGCAGTCTAACCCATAGAGAGAGTAACGCCTTATACCATGCAGCCACCGAAACATGACCGTTTTAGTTGAATCCGGCTACCCGCCCGTGGATATTGTCCATCTACTTCCGACAACTAGGTCGGACAATTCTTTCAAGAAGATGTGTGTCTATTATAGACATGTACTATTGTTATTGCCGCTGATAATAGACGTACGATCCATTAGCATAATATCTATTATAAACTATTTAACCTAAAAACTAGATCATACAAAATCTTCCAATATAATTTACACCAATAAATGTTCCTTAGTACTTTACGTAAAACAAATGACATTTATATATTTATAATTCTGTTTACCAAACTTAAAACTGTCAAATTAAAGTCAAATCCTGAATCGTGTGTCCATACGACCCCCTCTCATGTATAGAATGTGCAATCACTTAATCCCATTAAATTACTGAATCTTTCCAGGTTCCGATGGTGCAGTTTCCGAGTCCTGCACAGCCTGCTGCTGTGCTTGGTCTTCTCGGTACTAGCGCTGCTCAACATCGCATGGCTCGCGTCCACAGGCTTCACTTTTCCTAAATCATGTGAGTGGGAAAATATTATTATTATTATTATTATTATTAGCACCGCGTCTTACTACCCATTCGGGTTATACGCACTTACGCTAATGTGTAATGGTAGGGTGATTGTGAGATGAAATGAAGGACCTACAGTTTAACGTGGAATCCGAACCACGGTGGAGGCCTGGCATTCCCCACATTCACAATATGTCTTGTCAGAGGTGAAGGAAGGGTTTGGTAATCAGATAAATCTGTGCCGGGACCGAGGATTGAACCCCGGCCGCCAGCACAGAAGTCTGACACCTTACCCCTAGACCACCAGGTCACCTCATGTGAGTGGAAAAATGAGATACAGACAAACGTCCTTTAATCCGTTCCAGAAAAATTATCGTTAAATGGATCAATCCTTAATCGGATGTATATTAAAATTACTAATCTTTTCCATATAAATTATCGTTAATTTGCTATACAGAGTGTTCAATTCTTCAATAATTGGACGAATAATTTGATGCTAAATTTTTCCATCCTCGAGACCTCTGAATCTGTAGCCAGGAGCTCTGACCACTAACCACCGAAGAAGTTGAAGGGTTCTGTATATTATTATAGTTACAAAACCAGTGTGCACTTTGATTTTTACTTTAAAGGCAATTTCCTAAATATTAATATTTTCTAAATAATATAACTAAATTTATATATGTGACTTGAGTAAAATTTATATTATAATAAACTAATTTGGTTTTAATATTCATGTTTATAATTTGTTTATTTATTATTATTTACTTATTAATTAATAAAGTTACTAGAATAATTCAAGTTCTAGCCTTCCCACTTATTAATATGACATAAGGAAAAAAATGGCATCAAATCGATAAAATTGACATTAGCTATTACTTAACAAAAGTTGTTTTTAAATAAGTACAAACAAACCATAATGATGCTCTCGAAAAAGCAAATAATAAGAAACTCGTGGAAACAAAAGTATAACATGTTTCCAAGGTCAACAACCTTTTCATTGTGCTTTGTGAAAACTAATTTATTTCGTCTCTTTACCAAATCTTGACAATCCAGTTTTAGTGAAATACAACTGTTTTCTTTTCATTTTTTAATCAAACCTTGATAGTCCAGTTTTAGTGAAACAGAGATTATAAAAGGGGATGAATATAACACATTGTCTTAGTTTTCTAAAAAAAATTGACTATCTTACATCCTAAAAAAAGAGTCGATTAGTGAGGTGAATATTAATGCATTATGCACAAAGACTTATATAAAAATAATTGCATTTAAAATGTCGCTTCTAATTCTAAATCATGTTGTTTTGATTTTACTAACTACGCTTGTGAGTTTTTTCTATTTATTAAAACTGTGGTGGCAGCGCAGACATATCAGGAAACTGGCGAGTAAGATACCAGGACCAAAAGCATATCCACTAATAGGAAATATCCTGGATGTCTTGGCCTGGACTCAAGAAGAATCGTATAAAAAATACGTAAGTCTTGCAAGGAAATATTTACCAACAGCTCGATTCTGGGCTGGACCGTATTTAATAGTTTTTTTGTCGGATCCGCGTGATCTAGAAATAATAATGAACAGTGATAAGTGTTTAGAAAGGGAAAGAATAAAGAATATGGCCGATATATATCCGTTAGGAGATGGTTTAATTGCAATTGGAGGAGAGCAATGGAGGATTCACAGGAAGTTTATTCTTTCTTCGTTTCATTACCGTTATTTTGAATATTTTGTTAAGGTATTTAATAAAAAGAGCAACATCTTAGTTAATTGTTTAAAACAGGATCCAAACACTACTACCAGTATCAATATTTTACATTATTTTGCTAGAGCTGCTTTTGATAGCATATGTGAAACCATTATAGGTGTAGAAATGAATTCTCAAGATAAAGGAAGTGATAAATTTATCGATTCTATGAACACTTATCTTGGTATTGGCACACAAATGTTCTTAAAACCTTGGCTCCTCAATCCCATTATAGTTCGTTTAACATCCTACCACAAGAAAATGACAGAAAATGCAGCCTACATGACTTCCTTTTGTAACGAGCTCATCAATAATAAGATGAAGCAGTACCGCGAACGAACTAAGGATTCAATTCAGACAAAAGAACAATCGAATAACTTTAATAAACGAGACCAGCCCTTGTTAATAGATTCCATCATTGAAATGATAGAAAATAATGAATGTTTCTTCTCAAAGAAAGAGATCATAGGAGAAATAAACTACATGATCATGGCAGGGTTGGATACAACAGCAAACAGCCTGAGTTTAACAATGATGCTACTAGGATTTCACCAGGATATTCAGAAGAAAGTACTAGAAGAAATTGACGCTGTTTTCGGAGATGACGTGGAGCGTTCAGTATCAATGGAGGATTTAAACAACCTTAAATACACAGAACAAGTTATTAAAGAATCGCTTCGTCTCTATCCAGCGGTGCCCTTCGTACCAAGAAATACAACTGAAGATATCAAAATAACAAACTATACTATACCTAAAGGTTGTGACGTATTGTTTGGTATATATTCTCTACATCGCAACCCCAAGATCTACCCGAACCCAGATGAGTTCGACCCGGAGAACTTCTCACCGGAGCGCTCCAAGGGTCGACATCCGTACAGTTTTCTTCCGTTTTCCGGCGGTTTGAGAAAATGTGTTGGCTACAAGTACGCCATGTTCCAGATGAAGGTAGTTCTTGCGACAGTTCTGAGACATTTCACAGTTCATCCGGCGTGCGACAGAAAGGAAATGGATCGTTTGGATTTTCATCTAACTCTGAAGTTAGTAAATGGTTCCATAGTCAAGTTGATTAGCCGACATATGGTAAAACGTAATAAATAAATTAGTGTAAATAAAGGTTCTAAAATATTTGACTTGTGTTTAAGGTACAGTTTTGAAAAGATTAGTACTTATTTATAGACGGATTACAGAAAGGCTTGATACTCATATTCTCATAATTTTATATATTTTTTAAATATCATCATTTTGTTAAAATTGGTTATACAATTGTATAGTATTTTTGAAATAAATTGCCTAATCATTGAAGTAGAAATAGCATCATATGTCTGAGATACAATGAATCCAACTATGTGATAATTTTTTAGAAAACTATATTATAGTTTAATACTTATATATCATATTTATTTGTACAAAGTTACTTGGTTTTTCTTATTATATAAACGTGTTTAAGGGGACGTTCAATTATTACGTTTCCACTATTTTGGCTATTTTTAACCCCTCCTCCTCTTGTAAGCAAAAATAACCAAATGTCTCCCCCCTCCCCCTTCTTTGGTTACATAAGATTAATCAACTCTTTTAATTCATTCACAGGAATAACTTTTTTATATGTAATTTTGCCTATATCCTGAACAGGTAATCAGGCGTAATGGAAAAAGATATTGAAAATTCGTGCAATTCATGAAAATTACTAGTAAGTGTTAGTAACATGAAGGTGTAAATTAAATATTACAAAATAATTGACAATTAACAGTGAAATACAATGAATTTAAATTTATTGAACAGGTAAACCTAAAACAAGTTATGACATTATAAAAGTTAAAAATTAAAATTAATCTTTAATTGATGGTATAAAAAAAAGTATTATTAATGAATACATGAATATTATATTTATAGGAAAACAACCTTAAGTCCTAAATTATATTTAATCCGATGACCAAGGCCGTTGAATCCCCGTCTCAACACTTTCAATTATTATTGTTTCTATTTGGAGGGACCTAAGTCACTCAAGCTTAGGACAACTTTTATAGAATCCTCCACTTCTTCCTAGTTTAGCCTCTCAGCATCTTCAGAGCTGTCCGAAGTCCAAGCGGATTGCAATGCACCCTCCCTCAATGTTGCCCGTCTTTCTCTGTCTTACGTAAGCACAATTTTAACCCCCTTTCCCTTTTGTCAGCAAAAATAAGCAAAGCTTAATCCCACCTCCGCCCTCCACCCACAAGGTGCTAACGTAATACTTGAAGGGCCCCTAATCTAAGGTGAAACAAAATGTGTACTATACATTTTAAGCCTATATTCACTTTTATATATTAAAAAATTTAGATTAAAGCAAGGAAAAAATAATTGTTTAAGTTCGAATGAAAGAGATTGATAATTTTAGGGCACTTTTTTTTTTCTTTTTCATTTTTAATAACATTTTTTTTTTACAATATAAATCACAACAATTTATATCAACAGAAGAAACATAGTTTATTCTTCTTCACATAATAATCTTAACAGTTGTTAAATATCTGTCAAGGGTGTCCTAGAAATAGATAATCTTTTCTCTCCTTATGGTAAAATAATCATGACACATATTCAACAACTGTTGAGATTACTGTATGTGGACTAAACTTTCAAGGTACATTTCCTTAGAGACGGTCACCACAAAATGCTGCCATCCGTGGATACACGTGCGTTGTTGTTTTGTGTTATTTGTCAATGATCATGTGTTCTCTTTCTTTCTTTCATAAGGATTTTTATTTATTTTCACTTAATATCTATTTACATACATATTAATAAGCACAAAATTGAAAATAATAATTTTTCCCAACCCCTTGGGGTTCTTGAAAATAACATTAATATCGAAAATAATAAAAGTTTATGCAGTTTGTTGTATCCCCAAATAGGGCGCACTTCCCATATTGTGGGGGGTTTGTTGTTCTCCCCCATACGGCACATAAGACCTGGTCAGCCATGTTTGGTTGGTAGATGGGTTCACTACACTCATGCCCCCCCCGTTCCCCCATCTACCCACCCAATCTCTCCTAACACGGCCTATTGGCCGGCATCGCCCGCTATATGGCCTCCCCTCCCAGTCTCACACGACTAGAAGGGGGGTCAAGACTCCCCAGATTCGACTCCGAGGTCACCTGCCGTCGTCGACCCGGGGATTCACAACGCCGTCCCTGATTCGGCGGTAGGGATGGCCACCAGGAGCGTCGTAATCGCCGATGCCCCTGACGATCATGTTGGAGCTGGCCTGCGCTCGGGTGAAAAATCTTACCGCCAGCCCGCGGATACGGCTGTCCAGGGATGGGAAGCCTGACATGGTCAGGAGAACGCGGTTTGGGACGCGGGGCGGAGCCCTGAGGATCAAGCGAAGGAACCGGTGGTATACAGAACGGAGATAGTTGTATCTGTATCTACGGAGATCGGAAAATACGGGAGCGGAATAGAGAAGGATGGACATCACACAGAGCAGGAAAAGCCTGATCTTGTGACCGTATTTCAACGGACTGACCGGGCGCAAAAGTGGAGCCAGCTTCAACATGACGCCCCTGGCCCTACCCGCCGCCGAACGCAGGTGCGGGTCCCAGCTGCATTTCGCATTCAGGGTCACCCCCAGCCACCGGACTGACGGCGACCACTGGACCGCGGTACCCTTCACGCGAAGTAGCTGCAGGGGGTCATGTGTTCTCTATAACTCAGGCAAGAGTTTGTACAACATTCGTGTTCATGTTGTCATGAATAGTGAATAGCTAACAAAACTTGCTCCGTCTAGAGCCACCACACAGCAAAGAAGATGAATAACCTCCTGAGAGAGTATGTTGGTGTAGGTCACTACGAATCGTTAGCGAACATTTGGGGTAGGTTGCTTGCAGTTTCTATCCACACCAATGTGGATACCTTTTCTCTGAATTTTACCTCTCTCATCTCTACAACATTAGTGTAAATAAGATATATGAATAATTCCAGTGGTCAAATGTGTATAGACCCACCTCGGTGGCGTAGTTGGCTAACGCGCTAGTCGTGTTGAGCTCGACTGCTGAGGACGGGGAGATCGAGGTTCGAATCTCAGTCGGGTGAACTGGGGGTGGTTCTTCCTAAATGGTTTTCCACTCTCCCTCCACGCAAATGCGGGTTCACTTCCTCTAATTCAACCTTTCCAATTCCTAATCCATTAGCGTAATTAGTACTTAAAGCGTATAACCCAAACGGGTAGTAAGACACGGTGCTAAATATTATCATTATTATTATTAAATGTGTATAGAACGCCACTCAAGCTCTTTGATAGTGTTTCTGCCCTAATGTATATAGAACGCCACTCAAGCTCTTTGATAGTGTTTCTGCCCTAATGTGTATAGAACGCCACTCAAGCTCTTTGATAGTGTTTCTGCCCTAATGTGTATAGAACGCCACTCAAGCTCTTTGATAGTGTTTTCTGCCCTAATGTGTATAGAACGCCACTCAAGCTCTTGATAGTGTTTCTGCCCTAAATGTATATAGAACGCCACTCAAGCTCTTTGATAGTGTTTCTGCCCTAATGTATATAGAACGCCACTCAAGCTCTTTGATAGTGTTTCTGCCCTAATGTGTATAGAACGCCACTCAAGCTCTTTGATAGTGTTTCTGCCCTAATGTGTATAGAACGCCACTCAAGCTCTTTGATAGTGTTTTCTGCCCTAATGTATATAGAACGCCACTCAAGCTCTTTGATAGTGTTTCTGCCCTAATGTATATAGAACGCCACTCAAGCTCTTTGATAGTGTTTCTGCCCTAATGTGTATAGAACGCCACTCAAGCTCTTTGATAGTGTTTCTGCCCTAATGTGTATAGAACGCCACTCAAGCTCTTTGATAGTGTTTCTGCCCTAATGTATATAGAACGCCACTCAAGCTCTTTGATAGTGTTTCTGCCCTAATGTATACGATTTAGTTTCACAAATTTTGAGTTTTTAGTAAATGTCTCTATTTTAAGATAAAAGAGGGAGTATGTCCATGTGTTACGCCGTATAATTTATCTATAAATGATCCCCCACCCCTAGTTTTCCGCGTTAATGTAAGGGCATTTCTTCTAAATTCGACATTCTTCATTTCTGGCCCATGAGCGGGAATAATACGCATGTGTGGGGCCGGAATATGTATACTGGCACTAAAGTATTTTCACAAATGACACTCCCTACACGATTATCCTCCTTTCCCCTGGTATGACCAGCATCGTCGTCCACGAATCACTAATATAGAGTGGATGTGTGTGGATGCTTCATTTGACAATTAATTGCACAGTCATTTAGTTACAAACATTTAATAAAAAAAATATTAGAACCGCGTCTTACTACCCGCTCGGGTTATACGCTTTAAGTACTAATTACGCTAATGGATTAGGAATTGGGAAGGTTGAATTAAAGGAAGTGAACCCGCATTCACGTGGAGGGAGAGTGGAAAACCATTTAGGAAAAACCACCCCCAGTTCACCCGACCGAGATTCGAACCTCGATCTCCCCGTCCTCAGTAGTAGAGCTCAACACGAATAACGCGTTAGCCAACTACGCCACCGAGGCGGGTCTAGAATAGTAACCAGTCTTATATTGCAGCCATGCTCTGGAATAATTACCAGTCTTGTGTAAAATTATGGGAGATATATTGTGTTAAATAGAGAGAAAATATGAGGGCAGGTGAGAGAAAGTTCAAGAGGGAAAGTTAAAATGGAGAGATTAGTTCAGAGAAAGAGAAAATTAGGTTGAGAGAGAGTTATAGCGATATTTTAAGAGAGATAAGAGAGAGAGAGTGTTTGAAAACAAGAGTTAGAAAGAGAAATCCAGAAAGTGATTTTGAAAAAGATAGAGTAGGTTTGATAGAGTGAGGTTGAGAGACAGAGATAGTTTGAGTCATAGATTTTGAGAGAATGAGTTTGAAATAGAGCGTTTAAGAGATAGAACGTTCTAGAGAGAAAGCGTTTGAGAGACAGAGCACATTTGAAAAAAAGAAAGCAGTTGAGAGAGTATAATAAAGGTGATGTTAGAGAAATTGTGTGATAGAGCGTGTATGTGATTGTAGAGAGTGTGTGTGAGAGCGGGGATAAAGTGTGAGTGAGAGAATGAGAAAAGATTATATTAAAGAAAGAGTTTTGTAGAGTGAGAACGCGTGTGAGAGTTAGTGAGTGTGTGTGTATGTGAGAGTGTGTGTGTGTTTGTGTGATAATGAGAGAATCTGATTGAAAGAGAGAATGTGAAAATATAGATTTGGCACTCAAACATTTGAAATATAATTTCCTCAAAAATAAGTAATCTATCTTTATTTATTTAACATAATGCACAACTGTGCATACATATTAACGTAACTCAAATATAAGCTTTCAAACCATTTAGAATTAATAAAAAATGTTTAAACGGCAGCATAAAGCTACTATGGATCAACGATGGAGTGTTTTTCTGATTGTTATTAAATGGCCGACAATTTTACGCAATTATTACCGACTAAGTCTTAAAATATGAGCGATAAATGACCCTAACACAGAATTAGCACTAGATAGTTCAGTGGTAAAATATTGACGTGATAAGCTGGAGGTTCCGGATTTAGTTCCAGATTTAATTTTTTTTAAGTTAATTATTTAAGTTAAACAACATAATATAGGTTTGACGTCATTTCACCAACTTATTAGCGGTTTGGGATTTCCGAATCGCTTGTAAAAGCGTTTCATTGCCTTAGAATGCTTATTAATTTTGCCATTTACATCTCTTCTGCCATCTTTAAACTGTTGTAGGGCCATTTTTTAAAATAATAAAAATGTTATTTCCACTATTATTACATTTCACACATCCCTAAAGACATTAAATGCAATTACACTCAGCCACATTGAAAAAAAATCCTTTCATCAATAGTAGCACTTGCCACCTTGAAAACGGCGAAGAGCCAGGTAACAATCCCTAAAGTGAGATGGTGAAGGGTCAGGGCGATAAGCTGTACAATCATGCCAAAACCACTGGCGACATGTTTATGGTTTCAAGGACAGACAGCTCGTGACTTGGAGTGAGAAGGGATGAGTTGTCTGCTCTACTCTGACCAGGCCGTTCTGTTTCGGCTATTGCAGGGTTGTTTCAGATATATTTTCAAAATCCGGGGGCAAAATATGAAGCACCTCAGCTAGTATCAGTTTTCACGAGTTTCAGATTGAATATTAATGTGAATGAAGTAACATTATAAAGTTAAAAGAAGTCGGCATTAATTGATTTACTTCCCCCATTTATTACACACGTCTGAGTATACAAAATAATTAATTGAATATAGTATTTATTTAGATTTTTTTTACGAAATTAGTTAAAGGTTCATTGAAATAATTTTTATTTCAAATACTTCTAACATTCCAAATATGAAATCTTTGTTCATTTGGTTTTTATAAATTTGTTTGCAATAGATGCCAAAATTTCAAAGTTTGAGTAAACACTGTGCTTACAATATACAATTAATCTATATTTAATACACTGCTCCAAGTTTGGTTTAAGAAAACCTATTACTATATATATATTTATTATATTATTAATTTTGAGCCATACACCCTTAGAAAAATTATGTCACTCACAATGGTTACATTTTTTTAAACCTATATTTACTGAGTCACCATTGACCAACCTAACGTTTAAATTAGCCAATTTTAATTAAATTGAGTATACAAGGGTTCTGTCTTACGGCAGATCCATTGCTTTTGTCAGTGAACCGTTGAATGTATAATAGTATATACTTTCAACGAATGAACTTAGACCGCCAATGCGCAATGTCCTCTGCCTCCTCCTTACACTCCCATAGTTCTCTTCTTCCCTTTAAGTCATCCAATATTAGAATACTCCTTCTTCCTAAGCTCCTCTTTCCCTCAACCTTGCCTTATATGATGTCGTGTAAAAGAAAATTCCTCCTAAGTATTTTCAGATCCAATTTGCTTTGTTCCAAAGAATCACATCCAAAACGGTTCTCTCTCATCCAATCTTCTTAGGACATATTAATTCTCAACCCTGTCTCTCCATCTGATATTTTCAATTCTTCTCCAGCGCCACATTTTAAATCTCTTCAAGTATTTAATTTCCATCTTCTTGAGAGTCCAAGACGAGTATAAAACTTTAAATAATTTTAATAACTCATTCAAATAGTTTTTCTGAAATTCATATTTCGAGTAATAGAGCAATAATATTCAATGCATAGAAGACTGAGTTGATTGAATTTCCCTCAAGCTTTGTAGCTTACATATTCTATAATAGATCCTGAATATTAGTAAACGATATGTTTTTTCCCTTCTGTCCTAATAACTGGTCCGATTGTGTAACAGTTATATTATAAATCTGTCAACTAAAGTAATACTTCAAATATTCCTTGAAAATGAAGAAAATATAATATAGTAGTAACTATTGGTTTTAAAACCGGCTTTTAGGCTTAGCCTAGTAACGTGTGATTTAAAAAAATTGTCTACAAATTTTCTTTTATTATATTATTTATACTACTCATACGAATAAAAATATGTGTACAGCTGATTTTGATTGGAAGGGCTTGGTGAAAGGCCTCTTTTTAAAACCAAAATACAACTGAATAGTAGAATACTAGCAGGATAAAAGGCCACTCATAAGGACCTTGCTATCAAAATCAGTGAACTATTTTTACAGGAATTTACAAAACTAATTACCATATATATTGTATTCTACCAACTTGGTTGATTTCAAAATAAAGTTCTGTTTTATAAATACTGTAACATTCCGTAAAAAGTTTACATATTTAAATTACATACAAATTATAAAATTATAACACAATTTGATAGTAATTAGTATTTACATCAATGGGTGCTTTGATTGGTTTTTCTTTCACGATGTAATGGTGCGTTGCACTTCTAGTATAGATTAGGATCTAAGCATTTAAGTTTTCTTGGCAACACACACTCCTAAAACAACTTTTTACTTTTGGAGCAATTAATTGACTTCATCGTCATCTTTCTTTGTTTCCTCTATGAAAAGAGGTGTTTTATCATCAATGAAGACGACTAGATAACATTTGTCCACCTGAGCTACGTGTAGCTTTCCCTGATCCTGAGCTACGTGTAGCTGTCCTGGGACCTGAGTTACTTGTAGCTGTCCCTGATTCTGAGTAACTTGTAGCTGTCCCTGATCCTGAGCTACTTGTAGCTGTCCCTGAACCTGAGTTACTTGTAGCTGTCCCTGATCTTGATTTACTTGTAGCTGTACCTGATCCTGAGCTACGTGTAGCTGTCCCTGATCTTGATTTACTTGTAGCTGTACCTGATCCTGAGTTACGTGTAGCTGTCCCTGAACCTTAGCTACGTGTAGCTGTCCCTGAACCTTAGCTACTTGTAGCTGTCCCTGATCTTGATTTACTTGTAGCTGTCCCTGATCCTGAGCTACTTGTAGCTGTCCCTGATCCTGAGATACTTGTAGCTGTGCCTGATATTGATTTACTTGTAGCTGTACCTGATCCTGAGCTACGTGTAGCTGTCCCTGATCTTGATTTACTTGTAGCTGTACCCGATCCTGAGCTACGTGTAGCTGTCCCTGAACCTTAGCTACGTGTAGCTGTCCCTGAACCTTAGCTACTTGTAGCTGTCCCTGATCTTGATTTACTTGTAGCTGTCCCTGATCCTAGCTACTTGTAGCTGTCCCTGATCCTGAGCTACTTGTAGCTGTACCTGATCTTGATTTACTTGTAGCTGTACCTGATCCTGAGCTACGTGTAGCTGTCCCTGATCTTGATTTACTTGTAGCTGTACCCGATCCTGAGCTACGTGTAGCTGTCCCTGAACCTTAGCTACGTGTAGCTGTCCTGGGACCTGAGTTACTTCTAGGTGTCCCTGATCCTGAGCTACTTGTAGCTGTCCCTGATCTTGATTTACTTGTAGCTGTACCTGATCCTGAGTTACGTGTAGCTGTCCCTGAACCTTAGCTACGTGTAGCTGTCCCTGAACCTTAGCTACTTGTAGCTGTCCCTGATCTTGATTTACTTGTAGCTGTACCTGATCCTGAGCTACGTGTAGCTTTCCCTGATCCTGAGTTACGTGTAGCTGTCCCTGAACCTTAGCTACTTGTAGCTTCCCTGAACCTGAGTTACTTGTAGCTGTCCCTGATTCTGAGTAACTTGTAGCTGTCCCTGATCCTGAGCTACTTGTAGCTGTCCCTGAACCTGAGTTACTTGTAGCTGTCCCTGATCTTGATTTACTTGTAGCTGTCCCTGATCCTGAGCTACTTGTAGCTGTCCCTGATCTTGATTTACTTGTAGCCGTACCTGATCCTGAGCTACGTGTAGCTGTCCCTGATCTTGATTTACTTGTAGCTGTACCTGATCCTGAGCTACGTGTAGCTGTACCTGAACCTTAGCTACGTGTAGCTGTCCTGGGACCTGAGTTACTTGTAGCTGTCCCTGATCCTGAGCTACTTGTAGCTGTCCCTGATCTTGATTTACTTGTAGCTGTACCTGATCCTGAGCTACGTGTAGCTTTCCCTGATCCTGAGTTACGTGTAGCTGTCCCTGAACCTGAGTTACTTGTAGCTGTCCCTGATCCTGAGCTACGTGTAGCTTTCCCTGATCCTGAGCTGTGTCTTTCCATCTGAGTACGTGTAGCTTTCCTGATCCTGATACTGACTTTCCGACTGACTACGTGTAGCTGTCCTTGGACCTGAAGTACACACATTTAAATCTGGTCATATGTAAAGTTTTTATTAGACGTAGAAAACTAGTTTCTCAAAATTACCCTGGGTATACCCGACTGGAATTGTGCCCCAATCCCCCACCATCGGCATTCTAGTCTAGTCTAGTCCAAAGAAAGGTCTTCACCGACTTTAAAGTTGCTCCGCCATTTTGGATTTTTTTTCGGGGGTTAAAAATTATAATTTTTAACTTTTTGTAATTTTCCCGTCGGTTACAGACTAGAAGCTAACAATTTGCCAAATTTCAAGTTTCTATCTCATCTGAAAGTGGGGCGTACTGAAAGTGGTTTTCCCTAAGTGGGTTTTCTCTCTACCGCCACGCAAATGCGAATACATTTCCCCTAAATTCAAACTTATTTATCCCTGATACATTAATATAATTAATACATAAGAGTGTAAGCCCACATGGTTTTATATTTTCCCTCTACGCTAAAAATGGAAGAGAATATTTCCTATAGATTATATCTGGTTCTTCTCTTCCTCTGGTAGATTATCCCGGACGGACGGGTGGTAAGACGCGTTTCCCCGTGTAACGTTCACGGTTCGTCAAGTGCCCCTAAACCTCCAGTTATAATGTTGTTTTTGAATCTCTCCTTGCCAGGTCTGGCGGTTTTCTACGGAGTGATGTTCTCCAATAAGGTCCTCTTCTTGAATCTGGCAAAGAAATGGCCCAACATATCCGCCATATGGTCCAGGATGGAATTTGATCTTGATGGTAACTACGGTTATCCCCGTGGTCTGGATACGAGGATGAATTTCATAACTTGCTTCTGGTTCGGTTCTCTGATGGGTGAGTAATTATTGGGCTTGTATATATATATATATATATATATATATATATATATATAACATTACCGTTTCTAGCCTGTGGATGCAAATGCGAGTGCACTTTTTAATATCCTTTCTCTTCCTCGTCCCATTTGTGTATATATGCGAATAGCCTGTATGGGCAGTAAGATACAAAATACACAAAAGCTGTGGTAGATATATGAACCACTATCTTATAATTTAAATCTGTAAGGTCAAACTTTTTGGTGAAAACCTTACCATTCAAAAACCATAATTAAGAATCCAATTTCAAGGTCGCTTAGCAGATTTTCTTTTTTTTAGTTGTGTGTTTCTGGTTTTTATAAAAGCTAGTTAAACTTGAAAGTTTTGAAGACATGTTTTATTGGTGATGGTAAATCACATTGTCCTTGTTAATTGCTCTATTCTAGAATTAGGGAGTAGAAATTTCATTTCCACAAAAGCACGCCACCGACCTCTATATTAAGCTAGGTCCAGCCAGTCCACCTCCTCTTGAGTTAGTTCTATCCACTCCACCTCATTATACCTATCCCTATCTTGAGTTAGTTCTATCCACTCCACCTCATTACTACCTATCCCTATCTTGAGTTAGTTCTATCCACTCCACCTCATTACTACCTATCCCTATCTTGAGTTAGTTCTATCCACTCTACCTATTACTACCTATCCCTATCTTGAGTTAGTTCTATCCACTCCACCTTATTAATACCTATCCCTATCTTGAGTTAGTTCTATCCACTCCACCTCATTACTACCTATCCCTATCTTGAGTTAGTTCTATCCACTCCTACCTATTACTACCTATCCCTATCTTGCGTTAGTTATATTCATCCACCTCACTACTACCTATCCCTATCTTGAGTTAGTTCTATCAACTCTACCTCATTACTACCTATCCCTATCTTGAGTTAGTTCTATCCACTCCACCTCATTACTACCTATCCCTATCTTGAGTTAGTTCTATCAACTCCACCTCATTACTACCTATCCCTATCTTGAGTTAGTTCTATCCACTCCACCTCATTACTACCTATCCCTATCTTGAGTTAGTTCTATCCACTCCACCTTATTACTACCTATCCCTATCTTGCGTTAGTTCTATCCACTCCACCTTATTACTACCTATCCCTATCTTGAGTTAGTTCTATCCACTCCACCTCATTAATACCTATCCCTATCTTGAGTTAGTTCTATCCACTCCACCTCATTACTACCTATCCCTATCTTGAGTTAGTTCTATCCACTCCACCTCATTACTACCTATCCCTATCTTGAGTTAGTTCTATCCACTCCACCTCATTACTACCTATCCCTATCTTGAGTTAGTTCTATCAACTCCACCTTATTACTACCTATCCCTATCTTGCGTTAGTTCTATCCACTCCACCTTATTACTACCTATCCCTATCTTGAGTTAGTTCTATCCACTCCACCTCATTACTACCTATCCCTATCTTGAGTTAGTTCTATCAACTCCACCTCATTACTACCTATCCCTATCTTGCGTTAGTTCTATCCACTCCACCTTATTACTACCTATCCCTATCTTGAGTTAGTTCTATCCACTCCACCTCATTACTACCTATCCCTATCTTGCGTTAGTTCTATCCACTCCACCTCATTACTACCTATCCCTATCTTGAGTTAGTTCTATCCACTCCACCTCATTACTACCTATCCCTATCTTGCGTTAGTTATATTCAGTCCACCTCATAACACCTTATGGTCCATTTATATGTTATTCTCCCATCTGCTGTGCTCACCGTAATCTACGAGACTTGATTGTCCTAACAATGTCTTGTGATGAATACAGGGTATGTAACTCATCACTATGTAGCCTCATCACATTTTGGAGCAAATATCCTTCAAAGCATCATCTTTATAAACACTCCGAATATGTTTTCATTGTGTAAAGTAAAATACAACGGTTCACACGAACGAATAACAACCAGTAAAAATTATTGTGTTGTAAATTCTTTGTTTTACATTTCTTAAAAGCAGGTTAGATGTCAACAACTTACTGGCCGAGTAATAGCACGTATTTCCCAACTGTATTATTTTCCTAATTTCCAATCTTATTGCTAGTTAAAATGGCTTAAACTCATTAACCCCGTCAAAATGATATGTCGCTCGAAGTATTTATAAAATATCGTCCATAATTCGTGTTCTTTGTTTGATAATATATTTAGTTTCTTTAGCGTTCACTTCTAAACCTATTTCCTTACTAGCCCTTTATTTATTTTTTTACAAAATAAATCGAGGTTCTGTTCAAATATACCTGAATTTTGAGGAAGTGTACCCGCATTTGCATAAAGGGGAAGTTAAAACTATTTATAAAATACCCCCTCAATAGACCCGACTGAGATTCGAACCCTGATCTCTCCGTTATCGGTTGATCTTAGTCTATTGCGAGAGTGATTCCTTAGACCATGTGACTACTGAAGCAGAGCTCAGTGGAAATTATTCAGCCAAACTGTTGTAGAATAGTCAAGAAACTGCTACAATTTTTCTTAACTAAGTATTATAAAGTAAGAAATAGATACAATTAATATATATATTATTATTGTTATTATTAGTGTTTATGTCTTAAGACAAGTCAATTCCTTTTGTCAGTGACCTTAGACCGCCAATGCGTCCTGTCCTCTACTAGAATTTTCTTATTTCCTTCTAGTCATCTAATATTAGAATACTCCTTCCTAACTCCTCTTTCCCTCGTCCTTTCCTTCTATGACGTGCTGAAGACAGTTCCTCCTAAGGATGTGTCCGATACAGTTTGCTTTGTACCAAAGAATCACATCAAAAATGGTTCTCTTCTCACCCCTCTTCTTTGAACTTGTTTATTTGTCACCGTGTCTGTCCACGTGATCTTCCATCTTCCTGAGAGTCCAAGTTCCTGTCCCATACAATGCGATGTTACAAATATTGCATTTCATCAGATTCTTCCTCAACTCATTTTTCTGGTCAGCAGTAACCTCTTCTTGTTGAAAACTTCCTCGACCATGGCGGTTGTAAAAAAAAAGGGGGGGTAGAGGGGGAATCGGGGTGTGGCTGGCTGCACTCAAAAATTAAGAAAGTTTATAAGTCATGTTTTTATATATAAAAAAAACTTTTGTTTACGAATTACATAACAAAGCCTCATTGTTATTTGCGTTTGAAGAAGCCGAAAATAAAATAAAACGGTAATTTGTGTCATAAACACAAAAATCAATGCTTGTGTCGAAAACAAAAATTATTATATTTGTTATAAATATAAAAATTAGCATTTGCATTTTAAAAAAAAACCCTGTCGTTTGCGTCTAAATATAAACAATGTAATTTTGCTTCGTACAGGGGTGTGTAAATTAATTGGAACACGTTTTCATTTTCATTAAATTGTCATTTTACCAAATGTTGTTGATTTAATCCAGTTTTAACTGATTTCAGATAGTTTTGGAGGCTGACCATAAACAACATAAACCTGATTGGACTCTTTCTATACAAGTGAAACAAGTTTACTTACAATTGAGTGCTGAAGTTTGTAATGTGTGTATGGTGTTTTGTGCTCTTATATTGTTAGTATTTGATTGTGTGGGTGAAAATGAATATTACTCTCCTCAAAACAATAGAGAGAGAGAGAGAGCAAAGATGGTTGCTCTTGAAGAATACACTTTTATGTCTTTGAGATATATTGCCTCTGCTGTTGGTGTAAGAAAATCTAGTGTTTCCAGAATAATCAATTCACATAAAAGATTCAAGGTCGTTGTCTTCAAACAGAAAAGAAAAATGTGTGAGAAAACGATAAACAACTCAAAGAGATGAAAACATTCTACTAAGAAATAGTAAAATTCACACACAGAAGACAAGTAAGGAAGGACCTTCAAGGAGATTTCTTAACTACTGGTATTGACATTGGTTTGTCAACAATACGGCTGAAGGATAGAAAGCCAATTAAAAAGCAGTTGTTGACATCTTCTATGAATAAAACACTTTTGGCTTGGGCTAAAAAATAAAAATCACTAGTGTTATAAACAGAAAAATTGCTGTCTCCGTCTATATAGAACAAAATGTAAATCGAGTCATAGATATAGACATCTATATTTGCTTCATAAACACAAATAAAAACTTAAAATTAATGAAGAAAGAAAGATAAAATAAAGGAAGGAATATAAAATATGTTGTTGAGAACACACATGCGAGTGAGAGTGTAGGAAAAACAATTAACTATCCAGTGTCGTGTCATGCAGTGTTGTCAGGGTAAGCAGATGTATTTTAAACTTTAACGTTTTCATCAGTCAGTAAGACACTCAGAAATACAGTTGACACGAGAGCATAGCCTATGTGTGGTTGGTCAAATGGGGGACCGATTGTGCGAGAATATATTACCGAAACATTTTAAGTAGTCTCTGCTTACCCTGGCAACATTACACTTTACTGAAACTAACGTTTTAAAAAGGTTCAATATTATAAAATATGAGAGCGGTAAAAAAAATAATCACACCGTCATAATTATACAATTTAATACACTTTCTGTCACGTAATTCCAAAGAAGGTGCACTGTAGAATCAACGATAAGATAATTAATTTGTTACGATATTAAAGGACATCGAGCTCATAATTTCTCATCATCATCATCAACAACTGTTCTCAGCCTGTGTCCGGGTCAATTTAATAAAATGCCTCCACCTTCCACTATCCTTCCACCGTTCTTCCTCCTTTAATTGCTTCCATTCTTCTACTATCACTTGCACAATTTCTATTATCTGCTCCTCCCATCTCTTTCTTGGACTCCCTTGCTGTCTCTTTCCTACATACCTCATTTCCATAATTTTATTCAGCATCCTCTCCTTCTCCGTCCTCAATGCATGCCCATACCATCCTACTCTTGCTTCCTCTACTATCTGATGTACTCCCTGTACTCCTACTCTTTTCCGGATAACTTGATTCCTAATCCTGTTTCTCCTGGTGATGACCTCCACTTTCCTAGTTTCTCTTACATTCAATGTCCATGTTTCTGTTGCATGTGTGACAATGGGAACAAAGTACGCCCTATACAACACTTCTTTACACTTCAAGAGCACTTCTCCCTCCTACTAATATGTTGTATTAAGGTAGTATGTAAGGGAACGTGAATAAAGTGCATGTTTTTGCAATTATGCCAAAAAAAAACGAATCAAACATTATTTCAGTAAATAGGTTTAGTTTAAATTTCTACACATGTTAATGCCAACAGTTTGTGATATAGTGAAATTTGATGATGATCTTTATAAACTAAGAGAAAAGGCTTTCGTCGAGTTCCAGTATGGTAATGACATATATTCAAGGACTGTTGAGATTAGAATGCGCAGAAAAATTAAACTAAGCGTATCTACTAAAGCAATGTTTGATTTATTTTGGCCAAAACACAGATTTATCTGATTACCAAACCCTTCCTTCACCTCTGACAAGACATCTTGTGAATGTGGGGAATGCCAGGCCTCCACCGTGGTTCGGATTCCACGTTAAACTGTAGGTCCTTCATTTCATTTCACAATCACCCTACCATTACACATTAGCGTAAGTGCGTATAACCGAACGGGTAGTAAGACGAGGTGCTAATAATAATAATAATAATAATAATAATTTGGCCAAAACATGTTTGTTTTTTTGACAATGACCACTGCAAAAGTACGGTCTTTTATCACGCGTACCCTCCCCCTTCATCCCAATAAAATACAGTCCTTGTTTCGACAACAGTGGAGTACGCTTTCTGGATAGTGTTCTCGTTCCTCCAAGTGCCCGACACTTATCCCAACACACCTTTAGGCCTGATTCGAGGCTTCAGCGAGACCACATACGGCTTTGTTTATCACTTCATCGAGTACAGCGACTGCGTGGGGGTGATCATCTTAGTCGTGGACCTCTTGGGGACTCTCAACATGGTGGTCTCTGACGTGTTCTTGATACTGTGCTGCATGTCACTGACGGAGAGATTCAAGCAGGTCAACCGCAGATTGGAGACGGTGAGAGGAAAGGTAAGTCCTCGCAGAAAAGTCGTGAGCTGTGATGGTTGTACAAAACTGAGCATCCAATAGGTCGGTGGGGTGAAGCAGATAGGAGTTGATCAGAACCGCTCTGGAAAAAAAGTCTGGGATTTGTTGAGGACGACGCCTCAACGCTACGCTCCACCGGTCCAATGGACGGAAGAGGAGATCCAAATGCATAGATTTCTGGAATCTTAGAATACCCTCGGAAGGGTTTGTAGTCAACCACGTGAGACGTTATCTAGATTCCATTCACGGTAGGAATTACTCTCTGAAAGGTCTTTTTTCCTACCAATATCCTACTATATAATAGATTTATGGTAGGGAAAAAGGCCTTTCAGAAGTCAATTCCTACCGTGAACAGACATTACATCAGCAATCCAGTCAAAAGGTGTCCATCAGTTTTGAATTTTTCGAACATCAGTCCAGTAAACGGATGCACATCTGGGGTAAAGGTGATGGTGTTAACCGAAGGTAGTTCTGTGAACCCACATTTTCCGTTTTCGTGCTTTATCCTCCTCCTGTGACTCCACCACCGCAGCAACAAAAAAAAAAAAACCTTCCTCGTCACTACTCATTACTATCCACACGAATACTGCTAGAATCCTACACAAGGACTTGTTGTTTGTTTGTTTGTTAGAGTTTATTATCAATTTTTGTAACACATATATAAGTATAACATTAATAAAACATGAGAAACATAAAGGACAGACAGTTAACACCAGCCCCGAAGGGCTCTCGGAAACGGACACGACATAGGACGTAAAATAAAAACTCACAATGAATGACAATGGCGCCCTGGCGGGCTGAATGCTGCTATCCATAGGTTGGGGGTGGGAAAATAAGCATAAAAACCCACCCCATAGCTCATAGTGGGTCGCCAAGGACTTGTATACTCGGTCAGAATGGAGGGAACTAAACAGACACGCATCGCGTCACGAGATGGGAGTTACACGAGATGGGAGTTTACACGATATTGGAGTTACACGATATTGGAGTTACACGAGATGGGAGTTACACGATATTGGAGTACACCACCATCTTTACGCATGGGTACTTCAAGTAGCTAGTTTTCTCAGCAACGCGTCTTACTACCCATTCGGGTTATACACATACGTACTAGTTACTCTAATGGTTTAGGAATTAGGAAGGTTTAGTTGAGAGTAAATACACCCAAATTCACGTGGAAGTAAAGTGGAAAACAATTTAGGGAAAATTGCTCTTAGTACACCCGACCGGGATTGGATCCCGATCTACCTGTCTTCGATAGTATAGTACAACACAAGAATAGCGCGTTAGACCACGCTGTCACTGAAGTGGGTAAGTAGTTATTTGTTCAGGGACACTACGATTCAAGGGCGAATTCATCACCAACTGATTAATGTTGATTATAAGTTTAGAATCACCTATAAAAAAAGTTTAAAAAAAATCTAAAATTATATAATTGAAAGGAGTCTTCGAGATATTATTATTATTATTATATATTATTACTATTATTACGTAACTATGCTCATGTGTCAGGTACTTGTGTACTTTTCAGTAATGGTTTTTCTAACTACCCTTGACCATCTCTATAATCAAGGAAATAAAAAAAAAAGGAAACAGAAATTTGAATTGCAGAGGTAAAAGCTCATTTTCTTTAATAATTGAAACATAAAAATAATCAGTTTCTCAGGATAACGAGATAGCAGCGATTGAATGGGTGTTTATGGGACCCCAGTGAATTACTTTCAGCAGGGCCTACGACACTCTTAAGACTGTCAGACTTATAATGCTCATATAGGGCATCCTCACAATCAGCCAGAGTGCCAACCCAATTAGGTGGCCTAATTGTCTAAGGCGTTGATCGTTCAGTGCATTATACTGCCTATTACGACAATATAGGGGAGTTCGATTCTCGGTCAGGTGTACTGATAGTGGGTTTCCCCCCCAAAAATGTCCACTATCCCTTCACGCAAATGCGGGCACATTTTCTATTAATATAACCTCCCTAATCCCTAAAACCATTAGCGTAGTAGTACATAAGCGTATAACCCAAACGGGTAATAAGACATAGTACTACAAAAAAAGTCAGATTGTCGGTCTTTAAAAGTACTGACAGTACTCACGGTCGTACTGACAGTAATACCGACCTGTAGGGCAGTACTGATAGACTCATGGTCGTACTGACAGTAATACCGACCATGTAGGAGCAGTACTGATAGTCTTAAGTGTACTAACAGTAATACCGACAGTGTAGGGCAGTACTGATGACTCACGCTCATACTGACAGTAATACCGACCTGTAAGGCAGTCTATTGACTCATAGTCGTACTGACAGTAATACCGACCATGTAGGGGCAGTACTGATAGTATTAGGTCGTACTAACAGTAATACCGACAGTGTAGGGGCAGTACTGATTGACTCACGCTCATACTGACAGTAATACCGACCTGTAAGGGCAGTACTGATTGACTCATAGTCGTACTGACAGTAATACCGACCATGTAGGGACAGTACTGATAGTCTTAAGGTCGTACTGACGAAAATACTCAAGTGGTTCAAGTTTTCTGATCACACCAGTATTAGCCCTTCAGTCTTGTGTACTCACGCAACTCAAGGCACACGTGTCCGGCTTCTTCTTCTTTTCTCTTACCAATTCGTCTCACCTTCGGTTCGGGTTATAAGCTTCCATACTAATTACTTTAATGTGTTAAAAGAGATGTGTACCCGCATTTTTGTGATAAACAATATTTTGTATAAAAAACATCCTCCTTTACTATATCCAATAGGGATTCGAACACCAATCTCCCGATACTCGGTAGTATATTCTTTTGCGAGAGTGAAACCTTAGAACATGCGGACACCAAAGTGGGTATTTTTTCTTGTCATCTACGTTGTTGCACTAACTGCACTTTGAATGCAGGAGCTGTGACTAATGGAAGAGCCAGTTTCATAGTCAAATTTAGTACGCCTCAAGTGCGGCGCTACACTAAGTACAAGACGACACCTACCTAAACTCGAATGGAATGGGCCGGTTTCCAATGCGAGAACGGCCCATTCCATTCGAGTTTAGGTAGGTGTCGTCTTGTACTTAGTGTAGCGCCGCACTTGAGGCGTACTAAATTTGACTGTGAAACTGACCCATTATTTGAAGAATGAACGTGTGGGGGGTCCCTAAATAAACGTTACATTCTCGTATCTTAATTAAAAATTTTAGATATATTTTTATTTAAAGGTTTCTGCACAAGATGGAGTATCGCCTTCGTTCAATAATATTCCGTTTCCAGATTGTGCCTGCCTATTTCTGGAGGAAGATACACGAAGACTACATTGTTGTCACTGATATGGTCGTCACTTTCAACTGCGCCGTCTCAAAGATTGTGCTGATATCTATAGGAAACAACATGTACTTCGCCTGCTACCAGCTTTACGGTGGACTTCAGTAAGACTTCCCACTTCATGGTCGTCCAATAATATTGATTGAATCATAGAAAAGTGATAGGTTTTATAGAAACAACATTCTAACGTTGGCAAGTGTAACTACATCGCTAGTGCACGCGGCTTTAGTGCCACGAACTAATAGATTCGAAACTGACTTTAAACTTAGAACACAACGCATTTTCCATTGCGGAATATTAATGAATCAATTCTTATATTAAATTCCACCAAATGTAACTAATCCATTATTTTATCAATAAACCATTTTATAATATTTAAAATTATACTAAACTTTTTCTTTCTTTAAAATAAACGATAAATTGCTAACAAATGAGTGATGGTGAATTTTACAGATTTTACACCTCCTTTTCTATGGGCTTTACGCCCACGCATGTACATTCATATGTGACGTTATTGTAAGCTGTTCCTAGACATAGTGCCCCAAACTAGTTCACGGGGACAACTAGTTCTATAATAGTGTCCCCTAATATGATCAGAATACTCCGGATTTGATTGGAGTCCAGCTGTTGCAGTACTTGTTTAGCATTGCCAATTTAGTCTCAGTGACTTATACCAAATGGTTCGATGTTACAGTAAACTCAGAAATCGCATCAAATAATGAAAACGTTGTGAACTCAATATCATGCATTATTTTGATTTTTTGTTATTATTATTATTATTATTATTATTATTAAGTGTTCTGTCTTACGACAGGTCCATATTGACAGTGAACCTAGACCTCCATTGCACTCTTTCCTCTGCCTCTTCCTTCAGATCACAGGATCTACTTCTTTCAAGTCATCCAATATTTGAATCCTCCTCCTCCTTCCTAAGATCCTCTTTCCTTCAACCTTTCCTTCTATGACGTCATACAGAAAACAGTTCCTCCTAAGGATGTGTCCGATCCAGTTTGCTCTGTATCGAAGAACCATATCCGAAATGGCTCTCATCTCACCCACTCTTCTTAGGACTTGTTCATTTGCCTGTTCAGTGCACCTCTCTATCTAACCAAGACATCCAGGGTTCGTTCCCGACTGGTACCATGGGTATTTTTTCTTAACAGGGGAATTATCACAACGGTAATCATATTTAGGTAGATTACTCTTAAGCTTGGTTTGAGATCACCTCACTACTATCTTCTCATATTAACTAACATCACACCATCTCATCGCGGGTAGACAACCTCCACAGATGTACCTTTGGCGAAGTTCTGTGCCACCAGAGCGGTTAAAAGTAGAATACTCTGAACTAGATACTATAATATCTCTCCTGCCAGATCCATAATTATGTTGTTTTTTTCTTCAGATCCAACGGAGACTTGATAGGCAAGATTTTCTTCCATCTATCGTTCCTGTTCGTGGCGGGCAAGTTATTCACAAGCCTGTCGTACATATCTCAGGTTCATAATGAGGCATCCCAGCCGAGGTTCATCTTATCATCTGTACCGCAACAGTACTACTGTCCAGAGGTGAAGTTTCTCTGAAGGATCCTTGTTTTAGATCTCGGACTATTAACCACAATATATACGTTTGAATATTCGGCCTGGGCTTTGAGTGTTAGAGGTGTAGTGTATGTCTAAAGTCATGTATGTGTAGTGGGTTACCTATAAATATTTACTTAACGTTTATATTTTAAAGAAGGAAAATTTATTAAATTATCAAAGTGAATGTATTTGACAACATTAATTTCAATAACTCAAAGTAAAGACTTTGAAAGTAAGATCTTCAGTGAAAAAAAAAAAATATAAATATATGATATATTAATATGTTATGATCAGAAACATTAATCATATTTTAAGTAAGCCTTATTAGTTTGAAACATGTTGTTTAGTTCTTCAAGCTTAGATTTTTATGTTTGTTTCATAACTTGTCACCAACAGAACACGAGATGTATTTTAAGGTGGTGATATAAGGAACGTGAGAAAAGGCCAGTTTTTTTTTAGCAATTTTTATATCAAAACTTTGTTTGGTCAAAATAAATCAGATATTGCTTCAGTAGAAACACACAGTTTAATTTTATTCACACGGTGATATCAACAGTTGATGAATATGATCTGTCAATAGTGTCCTGGAATTTAACCACAACTTTTTCTGTATCGAATGCCGCTATACTCATGACAGATATTCAACAACTGTTTATATCACCATATTATTCAAATTAAAATCTATTTTCCTGCTGGAGAAATATTTTATTTATTTTGTAAAAAAAAATTTTTTCTATAAAAATTACAAAAACTCTGTCCTAACTCACATTTCCTTGCATATCACCTTAAGTACGAGTCAAGATTATTTCTAACCGCTAACTTCATAAAGTTAATTGTTACATAGCGTTGAATAACACGACGACTACCAATACAGTTTTTTTTACTTAACGATAATATTTATGATACAAAAACCAGTTTTGCATGTTTAACTCGTGTAAACTTCGTAATACTAATTACAATTCGATTGAATTTAGTATACGCCTGTATTAGACTTATTTCTTTCTGATAAATTCGATATATTCCTATATTATTTGGTATCAGAGGTGCCCAAACTATAATATATCTTCTACTATACTCTATCATTGTTTCAATATGTTACAATTAAGATAATAATTCTATCACTTAAACCACTATAGAGATTGAGCTGAAATTTCTCATGGGCATAGCTCAAACTAGTAATGGGCAGAATCGAGTAATTACTTTTTAAAAAGAATCAAGTAAAACTACTCAAGTAATGTTTATCGAATCATCTACTGTAATCGTCCCACGGCAACCGGTTGGACAACATTACTCGGGAGTCTCACAACGGGATCCGAAACTAATAACATGTCAATAATCTCTTCTTGTAGTAGTCAGTCGACACTGACAGAGACCTCCATCCCCTTATTTTCAGGTTTCACGTTGAATGCAAGTCATTATGAAATTATCGCGTTTTAAGAAGTGTCTCATAAAAAAAAATTGTTTTGTGCTCTTTTTAATAAAATAACTTTTCTTTATACATTCATGTTAAAGAAATTGATAATAATTGTACCTTTTTAAAAGTGAAAACAGATTTATGGTTTTATTTTGTATCTTACTCTAATTAGTTTTAATTTATAAATAATAATACTATCTTACTAAGGAGAAATCATAATAAAAATAATTAAGAAAGACAGTAATTAGTTTTGTTATATGCGATTGTAGAAATAAGACTGTCGAGGTGCCGAGTAAAAAAAATCAAGTAACATTCATCGAGTACTTTTAAGAAGAATCGGAAATGTGATACGCTTAGTTAACATGCTTTTCGATTGTGTACCTTACATCTGCGAGTAATTTGTATTGAGAATGAATGTGCAACATTTAAACCATAAAAGGTCATTTTTGCGTAGCATCAGAAACTGTTGATGAAAAATGAGCTCTAAGGGAATATGGCTTTTAAATGGAAATAGCATGGTAAACAGTCTAGCTAATAAGGTCGATTCTAACTAAGCTGATAAGAAAAGAGAAAATAAAAGAATGACAATGTCCGAGTCCGAGTAAAGTTACTCGAGTAATCCTGGAAGAATCGAGTACTCCCGATTACACAACACAATCGAGCTACTCGATTGTACCTATCACTAGCTCAGACTTTCGGTCAACATATAGGCTAGTTAAAATAACTTAGACCGCTTATCCTAAAACAACAAACACACACCACCTCCCTCCTAGCACTCCTACTGGGAGTCAACCCTCGGGAAGGGGTACCGACAGTCGCTAGACTTCAAACATCCCCACCCAACTCACCACCCCAATACATGTCTCCGGAACCATTGAGGAAAAGAGGTCGCCTTAATTCCACATATATTTTCAAGATTTAACCACCCGTAACATTTATATCCATCTGTATATCAAGAAACTGATGCATAATAATTACTGACACAAAACACAAAATGCAGAACAATTTTCCGGTTATTTTTGGGAATTGGGATACTTAAAAAAAAGGAGAAAAATAGGGACCTCACTAAAACTATGGGGAAGACAAAAAGGTCACTTGATTTTTTGTAAAAAAAAAACCTTATCATCACACGACTTATAAACTAACATAAATTTAGAAGACACAACATCCAGCCCTCCTGTCGTTAGTTCATCCCTATGAAAGGACAAAACCCACATATAATAATGATACAGCTTTGATCATGCCGGGAATAGAATCCGAGGCCCTTATTTCACTAAGAATACACTCTACTGATTTATCTCTGGTGTCGGACATTATTAAACTACATATATACATATAGACATGAAATAAATAGATAATTATTCCTCTGAACAACCTACCTCGTCTCCTTATGCCTTGCACTAATACCATGATAGTCATGGGAATAGTTTGGAAGATAGAATTCCTCTAAATTCAAACTTCCCCATCTTTAACGCCATTAGTGATAAATTGAGGATATCCCGGACGGAAAACAAGACCTGAAACCACGGATATATTTAATTTATTTTCAGGTGCAGAGATTTCTGCTTCAAACCATTCTGAATCCTGTAGCCATCACTGGACACGATTACTTTACTGTCACAAAAGGACTGATTTTAACAGTAAGTCTCTCTCCATATTAATAACTAGATAGCTGTTGCCCGCGGCTTTGCTCGCGTGGAAGTTGATTATATACAAATACGAAAATATACATATGTATTTACAGATTAATTTAAAATATTACGTTACGTTGATGACCATAACTTGACCTCAGATCAAAAATAATGCAAGTCCGATACAAACTTTCACCCCCTTTTTCATCCCTTATTAAATAAAATTTCCAAAATTCCTGAAACACGTATTTATTTGTTTTACGTCAATAACCGAAATACAAAATTTTATTTATGTAACTTTCAAAATGACGGACTTTCATACATATTATCATACATATTATCATCCCCTATTTTGACCCCTTTGGGGTGGAATTTTCTAAAATCCTTTCTTAGTGGGTGCCTACATAACAAAATGAATATACAGTCCGAATTTCATGCTTGTAGCCTTGATAGTTTGCGCTCGGCGATGATGAATCAGTCAGTCAGTCAGTCAGTCAGTCTATCAATCAGGACAGGTTATTTTATAAGTATAGATAATTGAGCTGTATTCATTACTTAAACATTAAGTCACTCTTTTTAAACAATAGATAGGCTGTATTCATTATTTTAACAGTAAGTCACTCCCCATTTTAACAATAGATAGGCTTTATTCATTATTTTAGAAGTCAGTCACTTTTCCTTTTAACAATAGAAAAGTTATTTAAAATATTTGATCTTGTGCATACAACATTAACTCGATGCCGAAATATGGTCTTGTTATATATTCCAATTTTATATTTAATACAAAATATATGCTTTGTTGAATTATTTGTGTTTTGTTTGTTTTTTTACAGATAGCTGGTACTATACTGACCTACGAAATCATCCTGATACAGTTGAGTCCAGTCAAAGAGTGACTTGTTCTTAAGAGTCCTATATAGGGTCATACAGTGACGTATTTCGGAGGCATTGTTATGGGGTTATAACTAGTCGCAAATATTCCAATAAAAGAAAGGACTATTAATTGTTTCTATTTGTTAAAAAAAATGTGTTTTATTAATTATTTTTCCTTAAAAGAATTGTTAAATAGGATGTTTTAAGTATGATTAAAAAAAAAGTATAACTGTAAACATGAATATTGGTAAATAAAAACATAGCTTACCAAATCCTGAACAAAATGGTATATTACTATCAAATAATCACCGCTAAATAGCTGCCTAAATTTACCTAAAACGAAAGACATTTTCTTGCAATTTTGAATCCGTCTGGTGACGCGCTCTTACAGCTCCGATTCCTAACCGGCCACGCGGAGCTTGGAGTTCGGGAAGGAGACCCAGCAAGAGCAGGCGCGGTGAGAGAGGGGATACAATTGATTGTTTTGAAGCGGCTGGCAAGTTGTGCCGGTCCCCGTTATTTTTAATTTTGCCTGTAATTTTTCGGGCTGTTTTTTCTTCCAGATAACACTGGTGCACAACATTCAATGGTTATTTACTCTCATAAATATATTCATATAAATATGAAAAGCTTTTTTGTGATTTGCCAACAATTTACTATTTGTGACTAAGATTCTTTTTGCATACACAGATTAAAGAAATGTCTTAGACTTTTGGTTTGGATCCTGGCCCCGTCAGGATCGGCATTTGATAACTGAACTGAATATTGGAACCATGATACTGAGTGGTGATTTAAGAATCGGTCTTCTCGGAGTGCTTTGGTTTAGTCTCACATCTTCCTTCCGACACAACTCAAATCTGATTTAATCCCTCAATCACTCGCGTCACCATATTATGATTATTGGAGGAATAAAGATATATCTTCACTTACCTTCTTAACTCTATTTTCTTCAGCACCACGTTTTACTACCCGTTTAGGTTATACGCCTATGTACTAATTACTTTAATGGGTTAGGTTAGGTATTAGGAATGTTTAATTGGGAGGAAATTCACCCGCATTTGTGTAGAGGTAGATTTGAAAACGATTTAGGAAAAACCACCAACAGTGCACCCGACTGAGATCTAATCCCGATCCACCCATCTTCGGCAGTCTAATCCAACACGAGAGTAGCGCGTTAGACCACGCGGCTACCGAAGAGGGTAAATCTCTTGTTATTCTCATCATAAGATAAAGTATTATTTTTTACTTAAGAACTTCCCCTTTCCTCACTTTGTTAATGTATCAACCTTAAAATACTTTAAGATGATGCAATCACCAGAATTTATGTCAGCTCTATTGCAATTAAGAGTAAAATAATCACATTGACCACTGAAAAGCGAGTGTCGCCAATGTTCATAACTTTGATATTTAATGTGTAGGCTTATTTTATGTAACTTCTTGTTCTAACCAACCTTGATAAAGAAGCAAGAACATAATTAGTATATAATTTTCATTAAATCGCAAACTCATCCAAAAATGCTCCTACTCCTTCCTTGGTTATATTCTGGCGCAGGAATATTTTTGTAGAACTATACACTGGTATGCCTACTGTATTCAGTAGAATAATAAGAAATTCTCAATGTTTATGTTGAATTGTAAAAAAAATAATGTAAATGCGATAGTATTTTTTCTCCATGTCAATGTACCCTATATCTTGGTTCCCCATTTGGTAAAATAATGTGAGGGACGCGTCCCTGAATATCCATAGGACATGATGCCGGTGTCACACTTCAACTCTCGTAAATGCAGTTTAGAGTCTCACCGTACGTACAGTAGCCCCATGCCTTCTTTGGTGCTGAATGACAGTTCACAGCTCACAGCTAAAAACTTTGAAAAGTTACTAGACCAAATTATGTATCCCTACGCCAAACTATATGATCTGCAAAAACATGTGTTTAGCAGCTGTCACTTCTGACAGTCAAAATTTATGTATATACCTAAATGTTGACTGTCAGAAGTCAGCTGTGAACTGTCAGTCAGCACCAAAGAAGCCACGGGGCTACTGTGTCTGTTCTACACCCTGGCATTATTCATCCATCCAGAACTTGTCGGTGACGGTGAGAACTGGGTGAAGATTAACATTTACTTACTTACGGCAGAACTTCAATGCAGCAAGAGTATATAAATTAGAGAAGTGGGCTGCAAACACGTTTTACACTACTCTTAATTAAATTTTAATTTTACCTCTTGCAGTACTAGATCATGCATGTTTCTTACAATAATTGAGCCTGGTTAAAATGATATTTTAGCCATAGGATGGATAGAAAACAGCTAAAAATAACAAGCCCGGAAATTTTATTTAAGGTTGTTCAATTGGCCGAAAAAAATTCTATGGTTGGATGTTATTTTATATTTTTACTATTACACATTGAATGGTTTCTTGATGAAATTCCGAAATTTTAAGTACACGACATGATGTTAAGACTTATGAGAAATAAGAAAATTATTTTAAAAAGTGGTGGTGGAACCTTATTTGTGTGATGGGGGGGAAAGGGAGTAATGAAGATTTATTTCTCCCTCCCAGCTAATGTTTGAAAATTTGATGACCTAGAATATATTTGGAGTGGTCCTTAAAAGTGGAAAGTTTTTGAAAATCATACTAATTTAAGTGAAATTTAGAGTAGAACTTTCTCATTTTTTTTTTTAAATTTGTATAATCTTAGGGGCTATTTGGAGTAGTCCTCTTCCAGCAAATTTTTGAGAATTGGATGCCTCTAAAAGGTAACCGTAGACAAGATTTTTCATAAATTAGATCCCCTAGAAATAATTATATATTGGTACTACTCCAGAAATTTGGATGCCCAAATAAAGCTAATTAGAGGCCTCCTTGCCTTTTTTTTTTTTGCCATCAAAGTTAAATGCATCTAGAAGCTGTTTGAAGTTGTCTTCCCCCGATACATTTTTGAAAAATGGATGCTTTTAGATGATAAACTACTATCTCTGAAGATCGGATTGCAGAATCAAATAGTTTCACAAACATTCTTTTCCGATCAACATTAAAAACTTCAGAAATATTTGGGGAGATGTGTTGTGTTTGAACCCATAATTATTCCTTCGATACGTCCATGCTAAATTTATATCGGATAAGCTAGGCCATATTTGAACCATTCAAGGTAAGACTACTACAGTATCCCTGTGGTTTCTTTGATGTTGACTGTCAGAAGTGACAACCGCTGAACACATGTTTATTGCAGATCATATGGTTCGGAGTAAGGATACATAATTTGGTCTGGTAACTTTTCAAAGCCATTATCTGTCAGCTGTCAGCTGTCACTCAGCACCAAAGATGCCATGGGGTGACTGTACCTTTCAAGGTAAACTAATTGTATGTATAAACCCTGTAAAGACTAATATTGTGGAATTGTTACATTTTCTTATTTTTTGCTATGCAGCCTGCAGTTTTTTATTGAAAAATATTAATAATATTGATATTTGTTCACTGCTAAAATAATAGAGTATATAAACAGTTTAAGTTAATCAACATGCTTCTATTCTTGAACAAACAGTTTCCGGAAAAAAGAAGTTATAAAACAATTTAAAGAAATCTTGAAGTTAACCGTTTGTTCCCACGGCTCTGCATTTCCGTACCAAATGAAAAGATCGATTATCTATTCTTTCGATACCAGTAAGAATCGAGTGTATCTAGGTATCGAAGAGTTGAGTTAGACATCTCTAATTTAAAATATGTTTAGTTCAAAACTAACTGCACTCTAGCCCTGATACGTTGTCATTTTGATTGAAAGCCATGTTATATGTAGCCTACCACGTGCCTGGGCTGTGTATATCAATTACATTAGTTATTGTTTCTTTAAATGTATAGTTTTTAATATTAGCCTAATTATTTGTTATTTTCTCTTAGCACAACGGGTTTATGTACTAATTACGCTAATGGTTTTTAGGGATTAGGAAGATTATATTTATAATAAGTGTACCCGTGTTTGCGTGGAGGGAGAGTGGAAACTCATTTTGGGAAAACTACCTTCAGTACAACATTAATAAATTTGAAGCTAGATCTCCCCGTCATCGGCAGTTTAATGTCGTGCAAGAGTAGTGCGTTAGACCATGCGGAGTGGATGTAGTAAGATATCAATAGGTTTGTTTTATTTAAATTAATTAGAAGAGAAATACACACCCCATTTGTCTACCCTAAGAGCAAGTATACATTCATACGTCACAAGCTCCTTCAAGTTGTTTGTACTTATTATTTAATGTCAGCCTTTTATCACGTTTATTGTTAAGTCTGAACTTTCGAACACACTATTATGATTTTGGCATTGAGGTGATGACGTCAGATGATAAAAGATGTTAGACACTCCCGTATTTTGTATTAAAGAATAACTTTTAATATTTATGGTTTATTTTTTTTCTTCTAAACATGTAAAATTACTCATAGTGACATCTCTCCCTCCCACCCCCCTCCTTCTCGTTGTTTCCTTTATTCTTCTATAAATTCAAATTGAGCTAAGTGGGACGGTTAATTTTTACGAATGATTTCATGAAAATTTTTGGAGGTTAGACAGGTTCAAATCAAAAGTAAACTTGATAGACCGGTCTATTGATAAAGTTAATTTTCCTCTACGTGAGGTATCCTGAGGCCGAAATCTCCAATCACAAACAAGGCGAGAGGAACGAGAAACAAGTTTTTTTTAAAAAAAGGTAGAGGGGTTCTTTTTTACAAGGTCTAGTCACATGAATTTGTCTTGTAGCCACAACTATCAGAACCAGTATTCATAATTGGGTAATTTGACAATTTCTTTTTTTTAATACTAATACTATTAATAGATGTAACATTCATAATTATTCATAAAATACATAATTAGTTGTAGTAAGGAACAATATATATCCTATTAGATAAAGAACTCATTTCAGGATTCATTTATGACCTGAGGATGGTACCTATCGAACGCCGAAACATGTCGGACTTGTGATTAATTCACTCCTAATTTACAAGGAACAAGGGAATTCAAAAACTCTCAGATAAGGATAGATCTCAACTTATATTAACCTTTTTTGTATTTATAATATTCCAATTTTTTGTCATTTGACCTTTATCTTATTACACTATATTATAAGTTTCATCTATAATATCCCATGTTTCAACACTTGTCTTAATATATTTATGGTTTGTTAAATTGTAACTACATAAAATCCTGAAATTTTTAGAACAAACCAATTTAATAACTTTTAAGCAAAGTATAGGCTCAATTCTCAATGGAACTTTATTAATTCTTTTCTAATCATAATTATCTTGTCATCAATATTATACACCTTATTTTATTTTAACTAATGTCTATAATACATGTATTTTAATATGTTTTATTATTTTGTTATATATGTGCTTTTTGACTCACATTTTTAATGTGTTTGTAAAGGTTCAATTATTACTTTTTAACCAATTAAACTTTTCGCAATACATATCTATTTTCACTCACAATTATTGATTCTAATTGATTTTTGTTTCTTGTTTTAACAACAACTTTCCCACTCAGTCCATTGACTCTTTATGAAAATTATACTTAATTGATATTGTCAATATAATTTATATTAATAACCAATTTCTATCTTATTCATATCCTTCAATTTGATATCTATTTTTATCTAATAGGATTCATAATTATATTCGTATTACTTTAAAAAACAACACATATGCGAAGGTGGATTTAGTGATCTCGTAAAAGTTTTGAATTTGAAATATTTTAAAATAAATAATCAGTTGATTGCTGTCCCCTTGAATTTAGGATTGTAGTAAACATTCGAATACACTGTAACGTTGGTTCTGGGATAATAACTAATATTATGGCTGTAGGTCAGTAACTGAATGACGTTACCATAGTTGTAAGTTAATAACCAGTCGTGTGTTGAAACTATGGTTGTAGAATAATAACCAGTCTTGTGTTGAAACTATGGTTGTAGAATAATAACCAGTCTTGTGTTGAAACTATGGTTGTAGAATAATAACCAGTCGTGTGTTGAAACTATGGTTGTAGAATAATAACCAGTCTTGTGTTGAAACTATGGTTGTAGAATAATAACCAGTCGTGTGTTGAAACTATGGTTGTAGAGTAATAACCAGTCTTGTGTTGAAACTATGGTTGTAGAATAATAACCAGTCTTGTGTTGAAACTATGGTTGTAGAGTAATAACCAGTCTTGTGTTGAAACTATGGTTGTAGAATAATAACCAATCGTGTGTTGAAACTATGGTTGTAGAATAATAACCAGTCTTGTGTTGAAACTATGGTTGTAGAATAATAACCAGTCTTGTGTTGAAACTATGGTTGTAGAATAATAACCAGTCTTGTGTTGAAACTATGGTTGTAGAATAATAACCAGTCTTGTGTTGAAACTATGGTTGTAGAGTAATAACCAGTATTGTGTTTATGTTGTGGATGTAGGAAACACGAGATAGGGGCAGTGTTTTGCAGTTTTTATTGCAAAACTTATTTTTAGCCAAAATAAATTAAATATTTATCCAGTAGCAACATAAAGGTTTTTTTTTCACATGGTGATATCAACAATTAATGAATATCTGTCAAGGGTGTCCTGGTACTTAACAACATTTCCGTTTCATTTAAAAAGTTTGTTATATAATGCCACCATTATCATTACAGATATTCAACAACTGTTGATATCACGATGGGAAGAAAACTAAGCTTTATGTTTCTATTGGAGCAATATTTTATTTATTTTGGCTAAAAAAAAGTTTTGCTAAAGGCCTAAAATCTTCAAAACTACTGAGATTTTTTTTTTAGTTATTTATAAAAAAATAAATTGCACTATTTTAACAAATGTATAAGCTATAAATAGTGATTCAATGATTTCAAATCATTACAAATCAAACTTTATAAGTGGCCAAACTTGCTATTCAATGCGCTTAACGTATCTTTGTAAGGTAAAATAGTTATATGTATGTATGAAATTCAATCTAGTTAAACATGCATAATGGAATTTACACATAAAATTATTACAATATATTAAATAAAGCCACTTTTTAACTTTAAAGCAATCTAAATAATAGTAAAATTGCATAATTTTTATTCAGATTTAAGTAATTTTCTTTTATACCTACGTATACATATTTATTTGATCTGATTTTTTAGCCCATAATGTAATTTCCAGTTAGTTTTGTTTTTTAGCCAAACTTTACCTTAGTCACTATCACTTTTGACTTCTCAATGTTGATCTCCATGCCATCTCTTCTCCTTATCTCCACCAGCCAGTCCATAATTTCCTGTAACTATTATTTATTTTATTGTGTTGACGACGACGCGTCCTCCTATCCTGAAATTGCCACTTCCCTTTATGGCGTCCCAGACAAGACACTAACCAATAACCATACAAGTTGAGCAGATTGGGTGATAAACAGCATTTTTGCCTCACTACTCTTCATATCCAGCGATGTGGCATCGAAAGAAAAGTTTCGATACTGTACTCATTTAAAGTATCGGAAGAACAATATCGATACCATACTAGTATCGAAAGAAAAATATCGATACCGTATTAGTATCGAAAGAAAAATATCTATAAGAGTAAGTATCGGTATCGATATTTTTTTCTGTAATTTTTTTTATCGCGTAATAATTTCTACCGTTGCATAGTAATAATAATTATTATTTCCTATTTATTTAAATACCTAAAATTATAATAATTTAATCATATTATAATATATTTAGGTCCATCACGTCTACATTATTTGTTAGAACTTGGAAGGTGTGATAGGTAGGATTATAGTAATGGATATTATAAAAGATTTTACCATACCAGATTTCAAAATATCTATGAAAATGTAGCCGATGGAAAGTTATTTAATAGCTAAATATGATTAATGATATAATTTTCACTCTATTTTTGTACCCTTCTTGAACCATTGAATACATTTAAACCAAGCATGAGTGTAGATAGTAAAAAAAGTTGTTTCTATAACAGATTGTGAGTAATAATATCAGTAAAATGATCGAGTAAAATACTAGTATCGAAAGGAAAATATCGATATTAGTAGTGTATCGATACAGTTTTCATATCCCTATATCCTATCTATAGACTGTTGGTCTTTCTATCATTCAGCCTCACTTTCACTCGCTGTACCAGGTACCAGGTACCAGGTACAGGTTTACAATCAGCCATATCTGTCCCTATAGGTAAAATACATGAGGTTTTTGTACACTCGTGAGTACCATGGAGGTTAAGAACAATTAAATCATAACGAACTTACCCACCTCGGTGGCGTAATTGGCTAACGCGCTTGTCGTGTTGAGCTCGACTGCTGAGGACGGGGAGATCGAGATTCGAATCTAGGTCGGGTGGACTGGGTGGGGTTTTTCCTAAATGGTTTTCCACTCTCCTTCCACGCAAATGCAGGTTCACTTCCTCTAATTCAACTTTCCCAATTCCTAATCCATTAGCATAATTAGTACTTAAAGCGTATAACCCGAACGGGTAGTAGGATGCGGTGATGATGATGATAATAATAATAATAATAACATAACGAACTTTCGCCTAAATTTTTGTTTTTTTGTTTTTGCAAATCTGAAGCAAATTTTTAGAATTTCTTTCACCCTGTTGATGACTAGTCTAGAAGTACTTTTGTATAATTTCCTAAAGAAGATGACCTAGTATTTCATGAACTCTCCCAAGTGTTTATATAATGATGAGAACAAAAGTTGGCTCCCCCTTCGAACCTCGTCAAACACCCCCAGACAAGTTCACAGTGGTCGAAGAATCAAGGAAAGCTGGGGGTGGGGGGCAAGCCGGTTATTTAAATATTTAACAGACCTGGGCGGCCGTCAAAGCTATCTCAGTGCCCTCTTGTTCATCTGTTTCCCTCATCTCCGACTCTAGAAGCTGTGGAGCCGGTTATAGTAATAATAGTAGCACCGCGTCTTACTACCCGTTCGGGTTATTCGCTTTAAGTACTAATTACGCTAATGGATTAGGAGCTGGGAAGGTTGAATAAGAGGAAGTGAACCCGAATTTGCGTTGAGGGAAAGTGGAAAACCATTTAGGAAAAAACCCCTCCAGTTCACCCGACCGAGATTCGAACCTTGATCTCCCCGTCCTCAGCAGTCGAACTCAACACGACTAGCGCGTTAGCCAACTACGCCACCGAGGCGGGTCCGGTTATAGTCGCGGAAAGGTTGCTGGCTTGTTTGCTGTTTAATTTTTTTTTTGTGACCCCCCCCCCCCTCTTTACCATAAATATACAATCATTGTACGATTTTCCTCGCCCAACAACCCACCGTATCTACACACCCATTCGGAATTATTGTCTCCACTAATAAATTTGAGATTAAGTAGGTAGAGTTAAGAGGAAACGTACCTTCATTAGCGTCGAGGGAGGAGTGAGTAACCAGCAGCTTATAAAATAGCTTCATAGCTAGGGATGTGAAAAAAAGTATCGATACTTTACTAATATCGATAATTATTTTTCCATACTAGTATTTGTTTACTCGATACCTTTTTTCTCGATACTTTTATTCTCACTTCGGTTTCGAAAGAAACAACCATATTTTTTATCTCCACTCATGTTAGGATTAAATGTTTACTAAAGTGGATTGTGGTGGAAGAACAAATTACATTATTACACAATTCTCACACATTCTCAGAATGACAAACAAGAAGCAACTACAGCTGGTATGGTAAAACCTTTTATAATAGTTATCATAAAATACTATATATCAGACCTTTCAAGTTCCAACACATAACATAGACGCGTTAGACCTAGGCATACTATAATAGGTTAGATCGTTATTATTTTCAGTGTTTAAATAAATTTGAAAATAAAATTATTATGATGCAAAAGTTGAATTTATTATTACTAGATAAAAAAACAATTTTTTCCCGATTAAAAATTTCGGTACCAATACTTATTGCTATCGATACTTTTATTTCGATACTAGTTCGGTATCGATATTTTTCATCAGATACTTTAAATGAGTACAGTATCAATAGTTTTCTTTCGATACTAGTATGGTATCGATATTTTCCTTTCGATACTAGTTTGTTATTGATACTTTTCTTTCGATACTAGTAGGGTATCGATATTTTCCTTTCGATACTAGTTCGTTATTGATACTTTTCTTTCGATACTAGTAGGGTATCTTTACTTTTCTTTCGATACTAGTACAGTATCGATACTTTTCTTTCAATATCACATCCTTAGCTTTTCCCTATCTGTTCAAGTTTATACGTCTATCTAATAATTACGATAGAGCGTTAGGGCTGATAAAGCTTGAATTTAGAAGAACAATATTCATATTCGCGTGGAGAGATAGTGGAAAACCACTAAAAGAAAAATACTTTTGTACAACCGACCGGGATTTGAGCCCCAATTTCCCCGTCATCTGCAGACTAGTCTACTCTGATAGTAGCGCGTTAGACCACACGGCCACCGAAGCGGGTACCTACCACGTCATCTAAGACATCACTCTCGCAATAGACTGAACTGCCAACGATGGGAAGACCGGGGTTAAAATCCTTGTCTGGTGTACTAAGAGTGGTTTTCCACTCTCTCTCTCTACGCAAATGAGGGTACACATCCTCTTTAATGAATCTTCTTGATGTGAACACATTAGTGTAATTAGTACATATGCATACAAACCGGACACAATACTTAAAAGAAAATTGCACCTTGAAAGTTATTTTTAAACGAGTCGTCAACACCACTTTTATTTCCACACGATTAACTTTTTATTTTTATAAAAAAGCTGTCTTTTTCCTTGAAATACAGGTGATAATTTCATTGGCTACGACTTGCAAGAGTCTCAAAAATGAAAAACTTATACTTTGATTTGAAAATATCAACATGGCTATTGAAGATGTTGACTTCGGTGGTCTTTCATAAGTGCTCCCCCGGGACCCGACGATCATGGATGAATTAGCCGAGTATCAATGGATTTTTTTTGAGCGATTAAAATCCGTAGCATAACTTCCTTCGGACGGGAAGTAAAGCCTTGGGGCCTATGCCGATTGTGGCTTGTATAAGAACCCTGGAAGTTATATGAAAATACCTTTCCCGTCAGACTTGGTAGGTCCTTTCACTCTCGCCCATAGAAATTATCGTGTGTTCGTATAATCATTCTGTACAGTAAAATAACTAAAATAAAGTAAAATGAATAATATTGATGTTCGGTGACCTGGCGGTCTAGGGGTAAGGTGTCAGACTTCTGTGCTGGCGGCCGGGGTTCAATCCTCGGTCCCGGCACATATTTATTTGATTACCTAACCCTTCCTTCACCTCTGACAAGACATCTTGTGAATGTGTGGAGTGCCAGACCTCCACCGTGGTTTGGATCCCACATTAAACTGTAGGTCCTTCATTTCATCTCACAATCACCCTACCATTACACATTAGCGTAAGTGCGTATAACCCGAACGGGTAGTAAGACGCGGTAATAATAATAATAATAATATTGATGTATTTTATGGGAAATGAAAATGACTCAATATTTTTAAGTAAACGATATATTTGTTTCAATTTACCTTATGCATCATGAACAGTCAGGAAATTTAGAATTTTTTTTTTTTAATGTGCAGAATTTGACCTTGCTAGATTCAAGAAAACCTAGGCGTATCTAAAAGTATCTCTGGAGAGTTTTATGTTTTAAATGCAGGTCAAGGTGAAGTTTTATTAAAATTTCTACTAATACTCAAATAAGAGCACTTTGACAAGGTCAATATAATTGATATCCTTCGGATAAAACTCGCTTTTACATCAATACGAACAAAACTAGATAATCAAGTTTTAAAGCATGAATCTTTATAAAAGGAGTTAAAAAGTATAACATTTTGTCAGTATTTTATCGGATTTGAAATAATCAAAACATGAATTTTAAGAGTGAGCCGTTTAATTAAATTTTAACGGGCGCTACTTGTAGGTACAGTTTTAGAATATTTAAAATGTCGGTTAATAATTCGACCACGGTTTCTCTATTTCTACTCGCTGTAATTACTGGTGTAGTTTATATATTAATAGTTTGTTGGAGAAGAAGACATGCCTGGAAACTGGCAAATGAAATACCTGGACCTAATGTGCTTTCCACTATAAGAGATATTCTATATTCATTGGTGTATAGTAAGCAAAAATCAGTTCAAGAATGCATACGCATTCTTCAATCATATTCTTCGACAGTACGTTTATGGATTGGACCATATTTAATTGTCTCAGTTTCGGATCCTCGTGATCTGAAGATTTTAATGAAGAGTGATAAATGTTTAGGGAGAGAAAGATGTAAGAAAATATCAGATCAATATTCTATAGGAGAAGGTCTATTTATAATTAGTGATGATCAATGGAAGGTCCACAGGAAATTGATTCTATCGTCGTTTCACTATCGTAACTTTGAATATTTTGTCAAAGTATTCAATAAAAATACCAAAATTTTATTGGGTTGTTTAAGCGTGTCTTCAAAAAATTCGGACATTGTCAATATCTTACCTTATTCTACAAAATTCGCGTTGGATAGTATATGCGAAACAGTTATGGGTGTTGAAATGAAATCGCAGGAAAAAGGAAATGACAGGTTTATCAAATCTATGGATACTTTCACTGCCACTCTTACGAAAATGTTCTTGAAACCTTGGCTCCTCCTCCCCATGGTAATTCGTCTAACATCATACCACGATAAGCTGATAGCATCCGTAGATTACATGAACTCATTTGGTAATGAACTCGTCACCAAGAAGACGAAGGAGTACCGTGAGCGAAATGAAGGAACAAGTGAGATCGCGGGACAATCTGATGTCTCTACCAAGGAGGAACATCCGTCGTTAATAGATTCCATTATACAATCAATAGAAACTAAAAAATGTTATTTTTCCAACGATGAGGTCGTAGGAGAAATAAACTTCATGATATGGGCAGGAATGGATACAACGTCAACCAGCCTCAGCTTCACGATGATGCTACTAGGATTCCACCAGGATGTTCAGAGGAAAGTACTAGAAGAACTTGACGCTGTTTTTGGAAATGACGTGGAGCGTTCAGTATCAATGGAGGATTTAAACAACCTTAAGTACATCGAACAAGTTATAAAAGAATCGCTTCGTCTCTATCCGGTGGTGCCCTTCGTACCAAGAAATACAACTGAAGATATCAAAATAACAAACTATACTATACCTAAAGGCTGTGACGTATTGTTTAATATATATTCTCTACATCGCAACCCCAAGATCTACCCGAACCCAGATGAGTTCGACCCGGAGAACTTCTCACCGGAGCGCTCCAAAGGTCGACATCCGTACAGTTTTCTTCCGTTTTCCGGTGGTTTGAGGAAATGTGTTGGCTACAAGTACGCCATGTTCCAGATGAAGATAGTTCTTGCGACAGTTCTGAGACATTTCACCGTCTATCCGGCGTGCGACAGAAAGGAAATGGATCGTTGGGATTTTAATTTAATTTTAAAACTAAGAAAAGGTTTTAAAATTAAATTAATTCCTAGAATTTAAATTGTGTTAAATATCTTCAGTCTATTTTGAGTATATAATATATACGTATGATAAACTTTTAAATAATCTTAAGACCAAACCATATTATATAAAGTAAGCACACATTTACTCTTGTTATAATGTTATAAAGTTCTTGATTGAATTCACTTATATTTTTTTTCGACGGTTAAAGTTGTATAATCATTTGTAAAAAATAAATAATCATTAACAAGTATTTATTTACTCTTCTCAAATAAATAAACTATTTTTTTGCAGAAGAATATATTTTGAGGGTTTTTTCTGTTTTATCTTTGAGTGCTTTTCTATAACGTAACAGCTTCCGAATAAATCGGCTTATTTCGACAGGCTCACCCGAATAGTGCCAAGGACCCAAATATATCCCCACCCCTCCAAGACCAGACCCGAAATTCGCCAACCGCACAGTGGAAAACCAACATAAACAAAAAAAGTTTGTTTGTTTTAATAATTGCATGTCAAAGGTTAGGTTAAGTTTGCTCTGATAATATTGATTTAAAATAGCGCACAAAATAAATTATATAAAAAGTGCAACCGGATGTAGAACATCTTAATTTGATATAGTTTTTACATGGTTCCGTCCGCATGCATTATTCGAACATTTCTAAACATCCTTACAATCAAGGATTTAGAATTCTGATAGGTCTTAAAATAATGTTCTATATAAAAGTTAAAAATAAAAAAAATAACGAAAATCTTATGTGTCTGATTCAAAACAGCGGATCGGATTATCCCAAAAACGGTAAGATTTAACTCCTTATATATGAAGATTTAATTTGTTTTAACCCTTTAACAACCATTGATGCCTTGTCACTGTTATCATTTCTTTATTAGCACCCACAAGCAAAAGTTCAAAACATCGTGCCTAGAGAAATTATAACTAAAATCTTCAAAATAAAACAAATTCAGTTTATATCTCTATTTTTACTACCTTCTCGTTCTATAACACACTCTAAATTAATTAATGATTAATTTATAAACATATTTTAAGATTTGGTTACTTTTTTATAATAAAAATAACAAAGCTCTTTCATAGATTTCCCGTGTGCGAAGAACGGATAAACCAGCTGGTCTTAGATGAAATTATAAAAGATAAAATATGACCTTATGGATTTCAATCCGTCTTGATCAACATGTGGTGATATTTATTTAAACTATTTTTTGGGTGTCATATTTATATCAACCTCTTTCATTTGATTAGTACGAGAATCAAAACCTTTGAAAAAACTTTTGGTTAACTTTAAGAGTGCCAAAAATAATGTATTATTATTATTATTATTATTATTAGCACTGCGTCTTACTACCCGTTTGGGTTGTAAGCACAAAAAATAATGAAAATCATTATATACATTTATTAATAAATGTATAGGCTATAATTTCATTTTAGGTGATACACTATAATCCAAAAGATTTAAATGAAAATAGGATATATTTTAAAATCTTTGAAATACTGTTATTTTTACCAAACATTAAGAATATTTTTTTTAGATTATTTTTTGGTATGACCCATTTGACCAGATATAGTTCAGATGAATTTAAATGAAGTTCATTCACATTACACCTCTTAAGGTAGTGAGTTCCCTTGGATATGGTCTAGTAATAACACATCTCAAGCAAGAAGTACGTCACAAAGAACTATTATTTTGGGAGGATCCTTTTTTAATTTATTTGAGTTATTTAACGCACACTTTCTTAACCGACTGATTACTATAGGCACACGAGAATTTCTATGAGCGAAAGCGAAAGGACCTAACAATTTAGCCAGTAAAGTTATTTTACAGGGATTCACGTAAAAGATTTATTTTCATGTTTTTAATGGTTTGCTAGTTTATCGCATATGGTAAATTTGTCTAAACTCTTTGAATGTATACCTACCACCATACAAATTGTTTAAAAAAATTAATTCAAGTCCCATTTTATTTACATTAAATGTCGCACAAATCTAGAATTTTATTTTCATGATTTTTTTTTTCAAAACTAGCAATGATTGATGCTTTTGTGATTCTTATTATGTTTTGATATACAACTCTTTTTTTTACATATTTTCTGACTGATTTAAGGATTAATTCTGATGTTATTTATATGGTCCTTATATGCTGATGCAGGTAATATGGCCCAATTACACAAATTTGATTTTGTATTTATATATAGGCCTAACTATGGTGTAAGCAATAGTTACGCTTATACAATATTCAACTAGAAAATTAATAAATGAATATTTTTCGTAAGACCCATTTTATTATATCAAAAAATATTTTTATAGTGTGTTTCCACACAATAAAACATACCTCCAATGAAAATATAAATATAAAATATTTATATATCTGAATATACGACATACACAATCGATAATTTTAAGGATAAAATTGATTCCACGATAATTCAATCTATATCTAAAAAAAAAATTGGCAAAATGGGAAATTCTTCTGAAAACCAGGAATTTTATAATAAGAAAATATTGTTAATCTCACTTTTATAAAATACAACATTTTCACGCTAAACTTTGATTGTATATTATTATTATATATTCACAATTTCTATAAAAAGTGACAGCAGCAGACCAACTGACTTGATGTATGGATTCGTTAAATTAAACTAGTAAATTTTGCTTGCTTTCAAAATATGTACTTTCTAGCCGCCTTGTTAGATTGACTTCAAGTCTCCACGTGTAAGCTGTTTTTATTGTTTTACTTATGATAAGCGTACATTTTCCGAACAATGATTTATTAAAAAGTTCTTAGCTGAACATCTTCTAATTTTTTTAGCACCACCTCTTAATGCCCATTCAGGTTATTCGCTTATGTACCAAATACAATAGTGGGTAATGGATTAGGAAGGTTAAAATTAGAGGAAATGTACCCACATTTGCGTGGAGAGAGATAGCGGGAAACTATTTAGGAAAAAACCACACTCAGTACACCCGACCAGGGTTGAACCACACGCTCTTGTCATAATAGACATTCTAGTCTATTTCAAAAATAACGCCCTAGACCATGCGCCCACCAAATCTGGTATTTTCTCGATTAATAGTTAGTGTATCTGATAACCAGAAATATGTTTCTCGATCAACAAGGATTTTATTTTTTATTTTAGTTCGGGTACAACATCCAGTCCCCCGGCCGTTAATTCAACACTGTGAAAGGGTAAACTCATATTTCACAAATGATAGATTTTCGGCCATGCTGGGAATAAAACCCGTGACCTTAAGCTCGGAAGAAAGACACGCTACTGCTTGAGCTAAGTTTAGAAATCTACAGGTAGATTACCTATCCAATCATTCATTAACGTCATAGCCCGCCTCGGTGGCGTAATTGGCTAACGCACTTGTCGTGTTTAGCTCGACTGCTGAGGACGGGGAGATCGAGGTTCGAATCTCAGTCGGGTGAACTGGGGGTTGTTTTTCTTAAATGGTTTTCCAATCTCCCTCCACGCAAATGCGGGTTCACTTCCTCTAATTAAAAACCTCCCCAATTCCTAATACATTAGCGTAATTAGTACTTAAAGCGTATAACCCGAACGGGTAGTAAGACGTGGTGCTAAAAAATTAACGTCATACGCTCGGTGAAAACCTGCAGGGTTATAAGAATATAAGAATATAAGAATTGCTAGAGTAAGCTAATAGCACACACAGGGACTCTATCCTAATAGTTTCTAGAATCATAGGACGGATCCTTGAGTTATACACTTGTCACGCACTTCCAATCAATTCAAAAGGCAACCAGAAAATACTCTCCATCAGTTCATTTCTGGGATGGACCGTATTTACTTGTCTCAGTTTCAGATCCACATTATTTGGAGATTCTAATGAACAGTAAAAAGTTTAGGAAGGGAAATATTTAAGAATGTCCCTTGGGAGATGTTTTGGTTCAAATTGGAGGGGAGCAATGGAGGATTCACAGAAACTTTAAGCTCTCTTCCTTTCATTATAATAATTTTGAATATTTTGTAGAGGTATTTAATAAAATAAAAATATTTTTATGAAGTGTTTACTATATTTTCTTAGATTCGAATATCACAATATGTTAAAGGTATGCAACACTGTAATAAAAAATAAATAGATAAACTATCCCAATCCTTTAGCTCGGCTAACTCCGACAGTATCACGACGACTCTTTAACACTCGAGACCACTGGGTGTCCTGGGGAAATACTTTATAGCCGATGCGATGCTAACAATAATGTCAAATAATTACAACAATGGTGTGTTGTAAATTTCTAGCAGAGTTGAAGTAAAATACATAAAAATACAACAAGAACAATTTAAAATTAAAGTGGATCACTGAATAAAATGTACTAATTTAAACAATAATAAAAAATAAAATAAATTGTTGAAACTTTTATGGGTATTTATTATCATTGTTGTTGTTGTATTGTTGCACATACCAATCCTACCTATATACGTCCGAGTAGATACATTTCTAATCCTACAGAAAAAAAATCTATTTTATTGCAGCTAATTTTGAACAGTGAAATTATAAATATATATGTATATATATATACATATATATGGTTAACATATATATGTGTATATATATGGTTAACAAAAAAATTAATAGTTTTAATGATTTTGCAGAAAATAAAATATTAATTGAGCTTATAGACGAAATAAAGTGTCGGAATGATTTAAATTTATACTGAAAGATTGATGTGAGATAAAGAAAAAAACAACAAAAATAATTTAATGTTGAAGATTTGGATAGCTCTCACCAATAAAAAGTGGCCATGTTGAAAGAAAACCAGTGAAAAGTTGTGAATTTATTTCCTCTTCTTAATTTGTACACATTCCATATTATCAGGAAACAACAGTCTCTAGTTATTCTCTAGACACTTAGCTTTCTACTTGTATACTTATATTCCACTTTTACACTATTGTTCCATTTTTAAAATAAATTGATTTAGGAGCCACACATATCTCGTTCCATCTTTTTTTCAGATGCCGAGAAATAAGACCTTAATCTTCTTCAAATATTGTTCAGGAAACAAATTTAAAAGGCCACAGACAAACTTCAAAACACGTATTTTAATTCTACCAAAACAAAATTATATTGTTAAGTATTTACAAATTTAAAAAATAAAATGGAAAACATGGGAGGTTGACAAATCTCATTACAGCACCAATAGTTAACAATTATATTTAGTTAACAGACAAAGTAATTTTCCATCTAACATCGAATATTTACAAAACAAGTGACATTTTAGTAAATGTTTTCGATCTAATATGATGTTATAGCCATTCATCAGTTTCAGCGTAAGACATAAATCAAATCGATCCATTTCTTTTCTGTCGCACACCGGATGGACGGTGAAATGTCTCAGAACTGTCGCCAGAACTATCTTCATCTGGAACATGGCGTACTTGTAGCCAACACATTTTCTCAAACCGCCGGAAAACGGAATAAAACTGTACGGATGTCGACCTTTGGAGCGCTCCGGTGAGAAGTTTTCCGGGTCGAACTCATCTGGGTTCGGGTAGAAACCAAACTATCAGAGCGGAAAGACAGTGCTGATGTTTAGAGGGTCTAAGGGTTGTAATCTTAATATAGTGACCTGGCTGTGAGCGGGAGTCCCAGTTCTATTCCCTGTTTGACAAATATTATTTCATATCTGGGCTGATTTCTTAATTTCACTTCAAATATATATATATATATATATATATATATATATAAAAAGGCGACTATAATTTTCTCTAGCAGGGGTCTTGGTTCTCGGGTTTGAAGCAAGAAAACAATTACCATTATGTGTGGCTAAAAATCGAACTTTATTAATGTTTGTATTTATAATTTGATTAAAATAGCTATCTTCTTTTCATCGACAAGAAGAACCTTTCTCAATAGTTAATGAATAAGTAGGCTAATAATGTATTTATATTATTATATATCTACAATTACTTATATAAATAGATAAATGATACCGAGACTTTCTCTCGCTTTTATCTTAAAATAAGAATTTACTATAAACTCCTAAGCATTGTGAAGGTAAATGATAGGTCTGTAGAAACACTAAGCTTTGTGAAACTAAATATGTATTTACAGTGTTGTAGAAACACTACATCAAATATCATAAATGAAATAATATACTATGTTGCATACTCTGTTACCTACTCTATAGTACTATTAACGCAGTTCTACATGAGTTACACACACCTTTCAATTCTATTAAATCACACCCGGTTTATTCATGATACATTTTAGCGTTTACAATCATTGAGGGAATCTAGGTTTGGCTCTTAGTATGGTAAGCTATGTGTTAATGCACCTGTGGAGTACCTTACACTCTTTAGTTTAATAAACACTTTAATAAAATCTAGCTTAATTGCCTAGATTCGAGCTGGTGAAGCGCTGATGGACTAACGGTCGTAGAGCAGGTGGCCTAAATCGCGCAGACCAGGGAAAGTCTGAGGTTGGCGGATAACCTTGTAGAGAATATGGTCGCCTATCTGGCCAACGTTGTCCGCCGACGGTCTTCAAGGGAGAAGTTTCCTCCAACCACCGTGGCTCCTGAGGGCGTGCGGGTCTCCATCCCAATCCCTGACATACAGTACCCGGGGGACCAAATCCTTGGTTCACTCCAGGACATGCAGGACCGTTCGAATCCCTGTCGTGCGTGTGTACTAAGGCTGGTTTCCTCCCTCATTGTCCACGGTTTGTGCCCCGGATGGGTAGTAAGAAGACACATTTCGTTTTATACCATGATACTGATGCGGGTAAATTTCTTCCTTTTATTATTACACTCTACAAAACATGTATCTATGGTTTTCTTGTATCACTCCTGACCCCGTGACGGGTAGTAAGACGCAGTTCTAAATACCGATAAGCTTAACTTCGTGGCTATTAGCAGGGAGATAGGGTGGAGGGTTCGATTCCCCTCATGTTCAGTTGCCAATGACGCGCAAATGTGGCACACATCTCACCCTGTGACATAAGGAGGTAGTGGTTCAAGTCGCTTAGATGGCAACAAACGCTAATTACTTCACATTTCAATAACTAGCAAATGCTGTTACACATTTCGCCTGGTCAAAATCAGCTATTATCTCACGCTTGCATGAAGAGCTTAGTTCAAATCCCTGTCGTGAGTGTGTACTGAGGCCGGTTTCCTCCCTCATCATCCACTACTTGTGCCCCCTGACGGGTACTTGTTGGGATGTTAAATTTTTGCTTGCGCACTCGAATAGAAAGCTCCCTGTATAGGCGATCTAGCAAATTTTGTCAAAGGGTAAAACAAATAAAAACATAAACGTGTGGTTTGGTTTATCGAACGGGTGAAGCGAGTTCTCGCTTTTAACTCCACCGATCTGCATTAGTCTTTCTGTCTGTGCTGGGTATGTCTCAAAATAACTTTTGAACGTATTAACCGATTTAAATCAATTACGCTAATGTGTTAGAGATGAGGAAGGTTGAGTTTGGAGGAAGTGTGCCCGTATTTACGTGAAGGGCGAGTGGGAAACCATTTAGGAAAAACACGTTTGGTACACCTGACCGGAATTCGAACCACGATCTCCCCATAGTTGGAAGTTCTAGTCTATTGCAAAAGTTACACCTTAGACCATACGGTCACGGTAGCGGGTTTGTATATCTTAAAAAAGTAAATTTTGCTTTAATGTAATTTATTTAAATACTGTCTATATAGATCAGGATATTTTGGTTATTCGTTAAAATGGCCTGTAGAAATATTTCTGAAAGTATTTAAAGTGAGTGTCCCTGATATGGCCATGCTAAGTTGTGAGAATTTTTCTATGAGTCATTTTGAAGGGGGAGATTGAAGTTCATAACATGGTCGGGTGTACTGATGCCTGTTATTCACTCTTCCTTCGCGCAAATGTGGGTACACTTCCTATAAATATATATTTCCAAATGCCTAAAATCATGAGAATAATTAGTATAAATGTGTATAAACTGTTCCGTCAAGCAAATGCGTATGCATTTAACAGCGTAAGACGTGATAAAGAATTATTTGATTGAAATACCGTTCCAACGGTCATTAACAATGCTAAAAAACCCTTAGGATCTTGAGGTAAGGCGTGATGTATCCTGCAAGAGATAGCGGTTTTCATATGCGAAAAAGGACCTTGCAAGGCAGCATTATGAAACATCTCTGGCGTGTGGATAACCCCCTATTTTTCAGAGGTCAAAGACACTGACTTACAAGGCCATTTGGGACGGAAATATACCAGACTGTCAATGCTCTAAAAGGCGTGTGTTCCAGAAATACATTGTTGCAAAACAACAATTTTCCCATTCTCTTTGCACGTTAAATACTTCAAATAAATTTAAATGGAAAAAATATAATTTCCCTCCCCACGCAAATGTTGGTACAACCTTCCTGATTCCTAGCCCAATAGCGTAAATAGTACTTAAGCGTAATATAACCCTAACGGTTTGTAAGACGTGGTGCTAAAAAGAATAGTAGATAGAAAACTGGCCTACACTAGAGGACAAAGTGGTAATCACCGCTTCGATGGCCGCATGGTCTAACGCTCTACTTTCGCATTAGGTTATAGACTGCTGATGAAGGGGAGATTGAGGTTCGAATCTCAGCCGGGTGTACTGAGGGAAGTAGTTTGAGTCCATACCTGCACTTGGAAGGTTTTGTTTATGATTTCACCCTCTCATAGTTAAATAAGTACAGTAACACTAATATTTTATACATCGGTGGTCACGGGGCTACAAGTCGTCATTCTGCACTAGATTAACTTGACGGAGGAATAAGTATAGTAAAGCCCGGACCGGTAGGAAAAAAAGTGGTATAAAAACAACTGTTTATATGTAGATTCAATTTTTTATACAAAGAAACTTTTAGAAAATACATAACTTTTTTCAGCCAACATTTATAAAATAATACTACAGTATTGGTGATATTTTATAGGTATTAATAGTATATCAAAATAGGTTGCTGCAGAAATTAGATCTAGTGGCTTTTCTAGTTGTTCCTATGAAAATGAGAATGTAATTCGGTGAGACAGTGCTCAGCTGACATGTTCATCTCTATGATTCGGTTCGAATCTCGTTGGGGTGCAATGGGAATAAATATCGATATTGAGATTTTCCCTCTTGTTTTCGCTATTGCGTTCCGGGCCACCCGTCTGGGCTATTCACATATTTATATTAATGGAATAGGAATCTATAATAATAAAAGGAAGTGTTTGTCTGTGTGTTTGTGTACGATTCCCAGCCAAAACTACGGCACGCAGAGATATGAAATTTTTAGCATGAGTGTACGGGAGGAGGTCCGAATGCACCTCAAAGCCGGATTTTTAATTAGCTTTTTAGTTAGTCTATTTTTAACACAATACCATAATGGGTTACAGGCAAAGCCGTGTGGGATATCTAGTTATGAATAATTTAAAAGGTAAGTGTGCCCTCATTTGCGTGAAGGTAGATAATGAAACCATTTGAAAAAAACAACCATCAATTCACCCGACCATATTTGAACCCCATCACTGGCAGATTAAAGACTAGGTCCTTGAATATCAATCTACCGTCACAATGCATTTTATACTTGCATCGATGATTGTAGGTTTAGGGCGTCACTAGACGGCCTATGACAGAGTGATCAACGATTGAAGCAAATGCGGGTACACATTCTATCCGGTCTAGAAAAATCTGGTTGACCAGCAAAGCCCCTTCGAAAATGGTGGGGATGCAGAACGCATGACCGTTCTAACAGACACTAGCTCTGCTAAATATATCGAGGTTCAAATCCCGGTGTGCACGCTATCTAAATTTGTATAATTGCATAGATAGTCACATGGTCTATGATGTCACTAGACGGGCGATAGCAGAGTGATAGACGTTTGCATTTCTCACTACAATCAAATGCGTATACACATTCTACCTGGTAGAGAAAAATCTGGTCGATCGGCAAAGTTTTTAAAAAATGATGGGTGTACAGGAAATACGACCGCTATACCGCAGGGAAAACCCATTGCCACATAGGGGAGGAAGGAGAAGGTTGAGACACATACTTCTAAGGAGGGGTAGTGAGGCCAAGTGAAAGGGGTCTCAAGGCAGGGGGAACTATCTATCACACTCTTCGCTAAGCGGTCGGCCAGATAAGATGCTCGCTAGCGATGCAGAAGGAGGAGTGCTCGGTGCCGACTGCACGCCAATAAATAAATAAAAAACTCTTAACATCCCGTATCGATCCTACGACAACAAACTCCCCCACATCAATAAAAAAAACTCCACCGTCCTTCCGAATCCTAACCAGACATAAATAACCAATGATTACAAATAAAAAAGCAATGAGCATATATAAATAACCGTTGAGCACCCATAAAAAACAAATGAAACCAGAATAAACAAGTTTGGAACACTGGAAAGGGGGTCAGGAGGAGGGGAGTAGGAAAACCAACAGCCAAATTGAGAGCGAGGGGGCATGTTCATGTGACGAGCTCCAAGCCAATCAGCGTCGGGGTCAAAGGTCAAATTGGGGCCATACACCACCCTACCTACTGTTGTATCCACTCCTGCCATTATTATAGTGTTTATATCACCCATAATTTCATTCTTGGAAAATGAACATTTATTACTATTTACCAAGGGAATTATGGAATCTATTAATGAATGTTTATATTTCCTATTTTATATATATATATATATCGGAGTGTACTTTTGTTGGAATTGTATCATCAATTCGCTCACGGTACTCCTTGGTCTTCTTGTTGATGAGCTCATTAATAAATGTGTTCATGTAAACTGTACTTGCTTTCATTTTCTTGTGATATGGTGTTAGACGACTTATAATAGGAACGAGGAGCCAAGGTTCTAAGAACATTTTAGTACCAATACTAAAAAAACTATGCATAGAATCAATAAATTGTTCATTTCTTTTTTTCTTGAGCTTTCATTTCAACATTCCAGCAAATGCTATCAAACGTGAATCGGGTCAATTAATCTACAATATTAATACTCATACAATTAATTGACGCTTCTATTAAACACTTCACTAAGATATTACTATTTTTATTAAATACCTATACAAAATAATCAAAATGGCGGTAATGAAATGAATCCTCCATTGCTCTCCTCCAATAGTATTAAACTCTTTTCCACTGGATATTTATCAATTAAATTATTAAATCTTACCCTTTCTAAACACTTTTCAATGTTCACTAATATTTCTAGATCACACGGATCCGAAATTGAGATAAGTAAATATTGTCCAGCCCAGAAACGAACTATTTGATGAGGGTGTTTTCTGGCAATACGTAAGTATTTTTGAACTGACGCTTCTTTCGTCCAGGATATTTAATAAAATCGGAAGCGAGTTTGATCCAGGTGTTCGACTTTCCAATTTCCTTATATGTCTTCGTTTCCACATAAATTGTAATGTATATATAATACTCGTGAATACAGTGAGTACCAGAAGAACATATGTAATATCATTCGCAAATGTCATTGTAAAACTTATGTGTGTTCAAATATGATAGTTCAGTTTATATAACCTCTAGCTCTTGTAGTAAACTAATAAATATACAAGTAGCTGTTTGCGTTTACTATCTATAATCATGCCGGATGGAAAAAAAAAGAGAAATTGAGAAAATAAGAATATAAGTGTTTTATTGCTTAACATTTAGAATACATACGTGAATAATAATTACATAAATTATTTAATATTTCATCATTCAAATTAAAGTGTTTCTTTCATAGCACTTTAAATTACAATACTGGTTAACTCTTTTTTTTTTAATTATGAGTGCTGGAAAAATAAATTTAATTTAAATAACCGTGCCATTAGTGTGAATAAACAATAATAATAGATCCTTGCACATTTGATTAATATAACAAGTGCAATTTTTATTTGAAAACTCTTCGCAGACCAGATGTATTTCCGCCAGTTTTATATACAGGGTGTTCGGAAAGTCACACCTTAATCTGCACATATAATTTGTTTGAACCTAAGTAATACAAAATCCTTAAACACCTATATCCGGAAAAATCTGCTAATACCATTAAATTGTGGTCAAATTTTCGGCTTACAGTGCCAGGATAGCAAAGCTGTTCAACCATGCGTGAACAACAAGTTGCATAGGAATTAGGTGCGTGGCACTAAACATCTAATAATAGCAAGTACTTTCTATGATGTAGGACCGTAAAGGGTCGGTTACACAAGACGAGATTACTAGCTACTCGCTAGCGAATTATCTCTCTGCTAATAAACTCGCCGAATGTAATCGCACCAGCTAGTTAACTCGCCACTCGCTCTCCCCCAGCGAGTAAAGTTGGAGACCGGGCGACTTCACACTCTACTCGCTAGCTAGTTAACTCGCCACTCGCTCTCCCCCAGCGAGTAAAGTTGGAGACCGGGCGACTTCACACTCTACTCGCTAGCTAGTTAACTCGCCACTCGCTCTCCCCCAGCGAGTAAAGTTGGAGACCAGGCGACTTCACACTCTCCTCGCTAGCTAGTTAACTCGCCACTCGCTCTCCCCCAGCGAGTAAAGTTGGAGACCGGGCGACTTCACACTCTACTCGCTAGCTAGTTAACTCGCCACTCGCTCTCCCCCAGCGAGTAAAGTTGGAGACCGGGCGACTTCACACTCTACTTGCTAGCTAGTTAACTCGCCACTCGCTCTCCCCCAGCGAGTAAAGTTGGAGACCAGGCGACTTCACACTCTCCTCGCTAGCTAGTTAACTCGCCACTCGCTCTCCCCCAGCGAGTAAAGTTGGAGACCGGGCGACTTCACACTCTACTCGCTAGCTAGTTAACTCGCCACTCGCTCTCCCCCAGCGAGTAAAGTTGGAGACCAGGCGACTTCACACTCTACTTGCTAGCTAGTTAACTCGCCACTCGCTCTCCCCCAGCGAGTAAAGTTGGAGACCGGGCGACTTCACACTCTACTTGCTAGCTAGTTAACTCGCCACTCGCTCTCCCCCAGCGAGTAAAGTTGGAGACCAGGCGACTTCACACTCTCCTCGCTAGCTAGTTAACTCGCCACTCGCTCTCCCCAGCGAGTAAAGTTGGAGACCGGGCGACTTCACACTCTACTTGCTAGCTAGTTAACTCGCCACTCGCTCTCCCCCAGCGAGTAAAGTTGGAGACCGGGCGACTTCACACTCTACTTGCTAGCTAGTTAACCCTCTGGCTGGTTAACTCGCCACTAGCTCTCCCCCAGCGAGTAAAGTTGGAGACCGGGCGACTTCACACTCTACTCGCTAGCTAGTTAACTCGCCACTCGCTCTCCCCCAGCGAGTAAAGTTGGAGACCGGGCGACTTCAACACTCTCCTCGCTAGCTAGTTAACCCTCTGGCTGGTTAACTCGCCGTATGTAATAGGTGGAAATAGTAAATTAGTAGTATCCGAAATGTCTAGAGAAGTGGTTCGTGTGGTAATTGTTGTTGTTACCCTTATAATACGAAACCGACTCCTGTTCCACTGCTCTGATCCCTTCTATTTTTGCTCGTTCTTGCCGGTAGCTATCTTTTAAAAAAAAATATATTATTTTTTGCTTTGAGCTGCTTTTCATCCCACCCCTAAAGCAATCCTTCATTTTCAAGCTCTTCACATGTTTTTAAAAATCACATCTTCAAGATTCACATTGGTATATTCACGATGTTTGATGTTCCATAGCACAGTATATAGTTCATAAATTCGCAAAAATCTACAATATTGTTACTGTTTCACTTCATTACAGACATTTTGATAAACAACAAAAACAACCTGCCAGAAACATCTCTATTAAGCGAGTAGGCGAGTTTGGTAGCTCAATGTAAGCGACACTCGCTAAGCTTGTTGAAACAAGTTCACTCACGCACGAGTATACAAACCAGCAAGTAGCCAGTAATCTCGTCCTGTGAAGCTATTGAGCCTTTAATGATGACCCTCATAATGTATTCACATTTCTAGATGTACTGGTGTGTTGTTTAATATTAATTGTGGTATGTTCTGTTGCCTTGCTCCGAGATATAGAGGTGTGTAGTGCCGAGCGCCTAATCCCTATGCAACTTGTTGTACACCAATGCTTTAACAGCTTTGTCCTCCCGGCGCTGTACGCCGAAACTTCGCATACAATTGAATGGTATTAACATAACTTTCTTGAAGTACTCTGAAAATTGAAAAATGACACCTGAACACGGGAATAAAACCCGGGACTCGGGTTCGATACCCGTATACAGGTGTAATTTTTCAGTAATTTTCAGAATATTATATTTATATGTAGTAATCCTCACTAAAAATCATAAATAATGACTTTAACTATTGATTCTTTCTTGAAGTAATTGTATAGGGATTTTATATTACTTTTGTTTCATTCCAAAACCTATATGTGCAATTTGGGCTGTAAGTTTCCGTATATAACTATATATGTAACTATGGACTAAAGAGAAAGGAAGAAAAGCCTTGAAGTTAGAGGATATAACTGACACAAAAACTATTTGATGCTTTTGTAGATTGATAAATGTAAAACACTACCCGAATATAATTAAATTTACATAACTCATCAAATTGGAAAAAAACAAACAAAAAAAAACCATATTTGTAAAGCGGAAGAATACAAAAGTGTTGTTTTTTTCTCCAAATTTATTTACTAGTAAAAACGACATTAATAAGGACATTAATTAAAGAAATACATGGATGCATCCAGATCTATGTAGAAATATGGTTTGGGACAGGTAGCTATTAACTTTGTTTTTTAAAAAAAGTACACAACCACATAGGTAAGAATATATGTTTTGCTCAACGCATCAGGATTGAACCACGTCCTCTCAAGGCAAATTCAATCGTGCCGATAGAATAATTTTGTATTTTTTAGTAAACTTACTACTACATAAAAGTATTATTATTATTATTATTATTATTACTATTAGCACCACGTCTAACTACCCGTTCGGGTTGTACGCACTTACGCTAATATGTAATGGTAGGGTGATTATGAGATGAAATGGAGGACCTACAGTTTAACGTGGGATCCGAACCACGGTGGAGGCCTGGCATTCCCCACATTCACAAGATGTCTTGTCAGAGGTGAAGGAAGGGTTTGGCAATCAGATAAATCTGTTCCGGGACCGAGAATTGAACCCCGGCCGCCAGCATAGAAGTCTGACACCTTACCCCTAGACCACCAGGTCACCATACATAAAAGTAAAGGTATAAAGGAGACATAGATCTATTTTATGAGAGACACATTTAATTGAAATCTATAAATAAATTTAGTTTGAACGGTTCCATTCCAAAATTTAAACTATTTCTAAAATAAAAGAAGTGGTATTTGATACACGGGTGACCGAAAAGAAAAACATTTGAGTCAAACTTTACTAAACAAAATAGTTTTAAAAACAAATTAAATCTAAAATATTAAACAGTGTTAACAAAGATAACGTTTTTTTTTTTTTTGCGAGAGATTTTACGTGAGTAGCGGTTACACAGCGCATTTACTCTGAACAATTTCTAGATGTTTTTATTTTGTTCAATATATATAATTCTCATAGACTGCGTATAGAATCTACAGTCAAAAGGAATAGAAATATTTTCACCTTTAATGACGTCACAGATCTAGCACGCTCTGTAGAGCCCAGCACATGCGCAGGTATAGAAGGGAAAGTTTGCGGATGCGCAGTAAATCAGGTGACGTCATATATATATATATATATATATAGAGAGAGAGAGAGAGAGAGAGAGAGAGAGAGAGAGAGAGAGAGAGAGAAATAATGGCCGCATCCAGCGCAGCGGTTAAAGTTTAGTCACGCGCATCGTGGAATAATAATTTATTTTTTGTCGACAACAATTTAAAGAAAATTACTTTCAACGAGAAACCAATGAGTGTTCTACAACACAAGAATTTTTGTGCAGTGATTATTGTATTTTGTTTTGTTTTTACTTCCTCAACACAAGATTAGGGTTATTAGTTTTTGGGATTGTATTAATAGTGAGCTCTGAAACAATAATTGTAAATCATCTCTTGTAAAGCTCAGTTACTTTTAAAAACAATTTCTGTTGGCTGTACTGGGGGAGGTTTTTCAAAAACTGTTCTACACTCGCCCTCCATTTAAATGCATACACAATTCTTAATTAATTGATATAACACTCTAAAAAATAGGTCAAGGTGGGGATGTTTTATTTCCTTTCCTCAAATTTTTAATAAATGATATTAAATATGCATCCCATTATATTATTATGAATTATATAGGTATTTTTAAAATAATATTATAACTAAGTAGGGTTTTTATCAACCTATTCAGGCATACATCTTAATGCCAAAGCTAAATTTTCAATAAAACATATATATATATATATATATATACGTTGCACATGTAATAGTATAAGAGCTGTAGTTCATTAAATAACCATCTAGCTAGACTTCTATCAGTGCGCATTCTAGTGGCAAAGTTAGGTAACTATTGCGGGTTAGTTCAATAAATGTCCAAAATAAGCGCTAGCAAATATTACTTGTGTTGTGTTGATTCTCCATGGACCGTGAACTTGAAACCATGGAGCAGTAATGGGCACAATAGAGTAATTCTAAGAATTGAGTAAATTACTTGACTCTCTTTACAAAGAATCGAGTAAAACTACTCAAGTAATGTTTAGCGAATCATCTACTGTAATCGTCCCACGGCAACCGGTTGGACAACATTACTCGGGAGTCTCACAACGGGATCCGAAACTAATAACATGTCAATAATCTCTTCTTGTAATAGTCAGTCGACATTGATAGAGACCTCCATCCTCTTATTTTCAGGTTTCACGTTGAACGCAAGTCATTATGAAATTATCGCGTTTTAAGAAATGTCTCACAAAAAAATGTTTTGTGCTCTTTTTAATAAAATAAACGTTTCTTTATACATTCATGTTAAATAAATTGATAATAATTGTGCCTTTTTTTAAAAGTGAAAACAGATTTATTGTTATATTTTGTATCTTAATATAATTAGTTTCAATTCATAAATAATCATATTTTACAAAGGAGAAATTATAATCAATAAAATAATTAAGAGCTACTATAATTAGTTTAGTTTATGCGATTGTGAAAATAATACTGCAGACTGCCGAGGTGCCGAGTAAAAAGAATCGGAAATGTGATACGCTTAGTTAACATACTTTTCAATTGTGTACCTTACATCTGCGGGTTTTTTTAAAATTGAAAATGCACGTGCAACATTAAAACCATAAAGGGTCATTTTTGCGTAACAAAAGACACCATTGGTGAAAAATGAGCTATAAGGAAATATTCCTTTTAAATGGAAATAGCATTGTAAACAGTCCAGCCAATAAGGTCGATTCTTACTTAGCTGGTAAGAAAAGAGAAAATAAAAGAATAACACGGTCCGAGTAAAGTTACTCGAGTACTCCCGATTACAAAACAAAATCGAGTTACTCGATTGTGCCCATCACTACCGTAGAGGGAGTAGAGTATTGTGATCTGTGGCGGCAGCTATTAAACAAGTACTCCGTAGAATACTGAAGAAAGCTATGACGAGAAGAAACAGCTAAAAAAAAAATTAATTGTCCCACGCGATGTTGTTTGATAATGCTTCCAGGTCTTGATTATTCATATAGTTATTATGTCTTCTGTTATTAAAATAATTACCCAATAACATTTTCTGAGTGCCAAAGGCAGTTTCATCCAAATGAACAACAAAAAAGTTATGTAGTTTTATTTACTGAATAAAATAAAATATAAACAAATATTAAGCCATCAATATAAAAATAGTCAAAATCTTACAATATATTATAATTTTAAAAGTCATCGTCTTTACCGGTCTTATACATATTTATTAGAATAGTCAGAGGCGCTACTTAGAAGAGAGATATTAAATAATATAAGTTAGAGAGAGTTACTGTATTATTTATAGCATTTAGAGAATTTTATTCTGTTCTTTATCATAATAAAAATAACTACAGAAAGCTTCTATAGGATTTGAATGTGATTAGATGGCAAAACCTGATATGTGCACTTTTGCTAATTTTTCAGGAAAGCTATTTAAATTCAAAGATACTTTAAATCCTTCTAGCAGATTAGATATTATAAAATATTATAAGATTGCTATTAATTTTCATTGAATCATACATGTAGAATATTATGTTTAAGTTTTGTTGCTAAGTGTTGGTCACAAGCCAAGATTTTCTCACTTTTCCAACATATATACATTGTTGTAAGATGGCAAAACATAATAAGATTTGTTTGGTAAGATAGGAAAACCTGATAAGTGAGATAACTAAATATTTCGAGGCTTTGAAAGAAATACAGAATGCTTGAGAAACATTTTATATCAATTGTTACAAATTGATGTTCTTATATCACTAAAATCAATATAATAGTTATCTTCTATGACTTGATCTTGAAGCTCATCAAATTCTAAAGCTTGAACAGAAATAGGGAACTTCTTATAGAAATCGTGGCAATATTAATCTATTAGGGTTAACACGGGCAATAATTCCTGCTTTTCCAGGGGATTTATACCCAAAGGTTGAGTGTATGAGCGATTAACAGCAGTGGTCATTGTTTCGCCAAGATTAGGCTTTTGCTTGATGAGGTTCCCTCTCCTTTCCTCTTTCTTGAGGTTAAGAACTTTGAATGGCTCTACTTCATCCAAAGAAAACTTGTATTGTATTACACCACAATCAGGTGTATAGCGAAGCCATCTTATTTTTAGCCACTTCACTTTATTCCCTTCATTGTCTTCTTTCCGGTGAATGAGAATATTCGTCAAGAGCATAGAAAATTCCAAAAAGTCATTTCATTGACACTAAAGGGTTCCTGTTCTCTGACCAGTTTTACAAACTGAAACCAGTCACGAGGAACCATAATATTCATTTTTCGGTCATTAATTTTCTTTTTAGCTCTCTCTCGGTTCTCAAGTCTAGTTTGATCAGATAGAAGACATTTCTGGTCAATCAGCTTTAGTGTTTTTGGTTGTTTATTTTGCAAAACAAAAGTGAACATACAGGCCATATTAATATTTTTATTTGGTCCACTTACAGCATCTGAATAAGTGATCACGTGCTCGACTTGAGGATGGAAGATGTGATGTCATCAGAACCTCTATAGAAGAGCACTATCTAATGGTTAGATTGTACACTGGTAGAAGTTTATTGTAATACACAATGTTCATGGAGGGTAATGGATATGGTTGTAAATAAAAAACGAGAACTGTCTTATTTTCCATTTCTTTTGCAGAAATCTAGTCCTTAGTTTAACTGCCATAACCTTTCTGTGCTTCTATGATATGGGGATTATGTTTCTCGGACATTTGTTCTCTTGTCTTTGTGCTGGATGCATAGCGCTTCATTGTGACGAACTCATCACACGTTTTACAGGTATCCAAGTATCCAAGTTTAAACTTGTACCCTGTAATGTTGGAAACATCCCTGAATACATCATAGCACGTGGTTCGGGTTTCTCCACTTTATACATTTTTTTTGTATTCGTCATACATAATTTTTATATTAAAATGATTAGGCAAGAATATTTCATTGGGATAGTCCCGGTGGGTATGTTGGCTTTCATATTTTGGATACTTTTCTATGAACGCCCTTATCTGTATCCGTTCTTCAACTGACTTGTTTTTAGGCGTGTGCTGATCTCTTTGATCGTGCCCATGAAAACCATTCGGTGAGGAACAAAGTTTATGAATAATATAGTTCACTTTAGCCAAGAACAAACATAAACAACTTTTTAAAAATAATGATTTGGGATGTTCCAACAGTCACTTTATAGTTGGCAATTATTTGTATATTGTTAGTTTTTTTTAGCAGTAATCGTTTTCCTAATAGTTTTTTTCTTCACAAACTGAGTTTCGACAACAAAGGATCTCATCTTTCACTTCTTTTGGCTTTTTAATAAATGCATTAAAAATTCGAGTTATTTTACAGGATCACATCTTTCTTCGCACTTAAGCCTACAGCACTTAATAACGAGGGAAAAAACTTTCCCTTGAAAACTTTTACCATGCCGGTTGATATATGGCAAGCCTTTATCCTTCTTTTATCCTCTCTCTTCCTTTCCTTTTCACTCGATTCGTTGGCTTGAAGCTTTTGTAGCATGTGCTGCCCACTCAACTCTTAGATCAGCTTTTGGTCCGTAGTTTATCCTATACAGACACCAAATTATACATTTTAATTTTTGTGGAAGGATAGTAATCGAAGCATACATGTTGTACTGTAATCTTACAATGTGAATAAGTCATAAGCCCCGTCAGTGGAATCTCTATGAAAACTAGTCAGGGACATGATTTATAAAAAAATATATACTTATATAATAACGTTTAGGGTCCAGTTAAGGTGCGGTCGCATAGCTACTAATACACAGTAAAAATTACTGATTTGCGACCACAATTTTAGATGAACCAATAATGATATTTTTTTAATTTATTTTTTATTATGACTCTATGGACACTTTTATAAATTGATATTGAATTATATAATTAATTTTTTATGTGTATATTTTTTTAAAGTTAACCAGTTAGAACCAGTTAGAATATTTCAGTTGTATTATTTTTTTCCGAGTCTTAAAAAAATAATCTTTGCAAGCTATAAAATGAACCTACATCAATATTATTTCATAAACTACATCATTTAAATATTTTTTTCAATGGGTATTTTTAACGTGCAATTTATAAAAACAAGGATTATATTCGCACATGACTTACAAACTAACTGTAAGCTATGACATACATAACAGTTTACTAAAGTTAAATTAACGACTATACCTTGTATCGAAACCGGGACCCTTAGCATAGTAAGCACAAGTGCTAACGACGTAGCTAAAGTGTCAGTTAAAATATAAAGAGAAATGTATTACGTTAAATATGATAAGCCACTTTAAATAAATGTTAACAAATAATATAACGATAAAAGCATAGCTGTGGTAAAATAATATTCAATACCAAAACTGGATTAAATAGGAATGTTGCGCAAGTTGACGCACCTTATGATGACTCTCGACACATTAAGTATTAAATAAGTTACTTTTATTTTGTATTGAAGATAGAATATTTTTCTAAAAAACACAATTAATTTTATGCATCTATATTAATTCACTTTTTGGGGTCAGCGTAGCCTTTCGAATTGTTCGGAAACTATATGCTATCCGTCAAGTAGACCAGGGTGTAATGATATTGATTTGTAATCATCTAAAATATATAAAAAAAAATCATGGATGAAGGTAATTTTTCTTTAAAGTAACATATGAAGAGTATCCTTTTATGATTCACCCATGAAGAAACACGCGCTTTTCAGAAATAATGAGAAAAGGATTACACCATTAAAATATTTTTTTACACAATTTTTCCTGTTAAAGGAACAACGCCGCAGTATTTGGCAAAATATGCCAATAAGAAGCTAGCCTTCACAACACCTGTCACCAGTACTCTTTCTATTAGTTAGTTTTTACGAGGGGACCAAGAGGCAAGGGGTATGTCATATATAAGCCGCTTGTGCGTTTGGTTAGGCATAAGACCCACGCACCCACGCTCCAACTTGCAGTCTGACAAGCAACGCAGTCTGGCATAAGCAAACAAAAATCCAGTCTCACTAGCACTGTCTCTCGCATACGCAGTCTAACACAGAATACAATAATGTACGTTAATATCACAAGTGTGCATTAATATCAAGCATATAATTGGAGTATATATCAGTAATTAACGGATGTCATTTGAATAAACTGTGACCCGCCTCGGTGGCGTAGTTGGCTAAAGCGCTAGTCGTGTTGAGCTCGACCGCTGAGGACGGGGAAATCAAGGTTCGAATCTCGGTCGGGTGAACTGGGGGGGTGGGGGGGTGTTCCTAAATGGTTTTCCACTCTCCCTCCACACAAATGCGGGTTCACTTCCTCTAATTTAACATTCCCAATCCATTAGAGTAATTAGTACATAAAGCGTATAACCCGAACGGGTAGTAAGACGCGGTGCTAAATAATAAATAATAATAAATAAATAAACCGTGTGTGAATAAATAGCCATCAATAGTTCTCGTTCTTTCATTTTAATAAATATACCGATTTAATTAGTGCTCGACCACGGAGCAATTAGCAGCTAGTTAAACGGTATATAGTCCGTGTAGTGTTGATAGGCGCTCGACCACGGAGCTATAGACAACCGAAATATTATCACAGCATTATTATATCTGGATTTTAATCCCTACTGTTACAAGGGTTGGACTGGGCCCTCCAAAAGGGCGTGAAACTTGTATTTTTAGAGGACGTAAAATATTTTGAAGAGCCCAATTTTTTTTTTACCTATTTACTGTAAAATAAGTATACGAGTGCTGGTAGAATTCAATAATATTCATTGATAATAAAAAATATTGGTAGTTCCAGCAAAGACTTTCAAAATATTTTTTTTTTGACCCCATGTGTCTCAAAGCATTGTTAAATATTGTGAATTGCATAGGTTATGTTCAGTAAATATAGTATAAATTCATGGTCTAGGTGAATTTTATTTCACAAAAGTGAAAAAAACATCAAGCATTTAATGAACAAATTGTACAAATAGTATGCTATATCCTTGGCAAGAATCCTTGGACTATTTGGATACAGCCTGTCTCAACAACATCCTTCCTGAGCAAACTGGGTTCGTCTCGGGGAAAAAAGGAAGTGTAGACATCAAGTACCCAATTACCTCAACTAAACCTGACTTGAATCAGCGCTGAATACAAGTCTCTTCAAAGCAACACATTACAAAATAATTTTTCATTTTCACGCCAAGGCCAAGCTTTTAAAAATTTGAAATTTAAAATTATTAAATGAATTCAACTTTACATATTCAAATACTGAGATCGTAACACAACTCCCTCCCCCTCCCTGGAATAAGTTTTGATCACAATGTTCTCTCTCTCTCTCACCCTTTTCGATTTCTAATTTACCTAATCAACTTACTGTGACTAGTAATATTAAATGGACATTACACGAATTATTATGTTATGAATGGGATCTATTTAGCCTCCTTTCATTAATATAATTATTATTATCTTCACATTAGCCAAAGAAAATACTGTTAACTTGTATGGACAAAAAAAAAAGTATGGTAGTTAAAAGTTTAGAAAAAGATGATGATTTTTGGAAAATTGATATGGAATCAAAAAACTATATTTTATTAAAATTTCATTTTTCCAGAGCCAATAGATTCTAAGCATACTAGAGCAATGAAAATAAGAAATCCCAAATATATCTTGAATGCACAAAAGACTAAAACAAAGTAGGCAAAGCTTTTGGAAACAAAGTAATTATATAGATTCTTATTCTTAGATAGATATCTATATATAGTACTATGTTCGTGCAGTAAAAGTCACAACTCAAAATTTTTCATAGTAGAAGTTGGCTGTTTTATCCATGTTCCTCAGCTTGTTAGAACTAACAACGGCAAATCAAACGAGAGTTATTAAGTTCTGACTCGATGTCACAAATAGGTCAAGTTTTTTGTCACAGAATTTAATCTCTTCATTTGGAAGAACTGTACTCTAATGTATTCCACAACAAGATGTAATCTTCGAGCCAAACTTGTAAGGTGGATCATATCAGGATATAACAACTTCAAAGCACTTGCTATTTTCATTATATACGCCATGGCATCCAAATAAAACACAAGGAAGAGCCTTCTCTATTTGAGCTCACCTAGGTCACACACTTTCAATTCATCATTCACTAATCTTACAACATGATACGTATGTTCCAGCACTTCTCAGTAAATACAGCATGGTTTGGAAATATCCTTAGGATCTATCTTACCTACCACAAGGTTCATAACAAAATTACCCTAAACAACCGTGATTTCATCCACAGCGACCCATATGAAGGCATCTCCCCTGTAGTTTATTATCCTTTCCATTGTTTCTTCATAATGTATATGCAGATAATTCTTTCTGGGTATTGATTGATCAGGAATTTGTCGTTTTCATTAGTGTTACAAGAAGGATGAAAATTCAGGCCCTTGGAATATAAAACATGGGATGTTCGCAGTGATCATTGCAATACATAAGTCCTTCCAGTTAAAGAAACTAATTCTTTAAGGACATTTCGCAGTTTTAATTAAATTTAATCAAAACAATAGATTATGAAAAAAATTAACACTTAATGTTTTAATGTATGTTCCTAATATTATGAAAAAAAAATGGTTTAAGTTGGATTTATGATTTTAAAAAAAAATCATTCACTCATTAACTAAAAATTGAATTTCTCACAAATTAAGAATGAGTTTCTCCAGCAAGCCCACGATATGGTGATTCATTGAGATTTCTTTTTTCTTAACATCTAAATGGTGAGGAATAGAATATGTATTTAGATAGAAATCCCAGCTCTAGTAATAACTTCCAGTATTTGACAGCTTTACATTTTTCCCACAATAAAACTATTAAAAATGTATTTTATTGTAATGGCTACTAGATATTTCTATATAATTGTGATATCTTCCTGTGATCTAGGGCAGTAAGAAACAAAGCCGTTATTCAACTGCAACTAGAGCGTGCCTCTCCAAAATGTGTTCAAAAGTAACGCTTTCTAATAAAATCTATGATAAAATGTGTATTTTTTACACAATGGGGGAAGACTTAACCGAAGTCCAAAGCTACAATGAAAACTTTTAAATCAGTCCGAGATGTGTATAATGTAAAAAAAAAAATTTCTTCCATTGGCAGTTCAGGGGTGGAGAGCAGCTACCCCCTAAAAAGAATATTCTCTTTCCAACCAAATATCCTCCCACATTAAAAAATTAAAGAATACCTACGTGCTTAGCTCACACCATTTTGAGAGTAGCTCCTGAGTATACTTTTTACTTTTATCAAATGATGAATATATGAATAGAGGCTATACCTTTATTTTTATGCATTTATCTAAACTCTAGAATCGTTGGTTCCCGAACTTGTTGAATGGTGTACCACCCAAACAATTTCCGTATTTTAGAGTGCCACCAAGATCGTGCTGAATATTTAATATTTAGGTACATTTTAATGGCGCCCAGGAATATAATGTCACAACACTATTTATAGATTAACCATTTTTATTTATCATTATTTAACATTTCTACTCAACCGATAAGGATAGTAAGGCACAGGTATCAAAGAAATATATATATAAAAAAACCTTAGGCCTATATTTACCCCTCCAACAACTTTTTTAAATCTCTTTTCCTTTTGGTTTGACTTGGTCGTAATATATTTATGGTATTTAATGAGACATTGTATTTTTATAACTTGAATTTTCTTGTTTTATTTGGCTTCTCACGGCGTACTAGCTGGAGTAAGTGTAAGTACCACGGTTTGGGAACCACTGCTCTAGATAATTGAGCCGAATACTTAGCGCGTCCTCTTCTAATTTAATTGTTTAATTCCCGTTAGGGGACTAATATTTATCATATTTAGATTAATTTACAGCCTCTAGGTAGAAAGTGCATGAATAACTTTCCAGATGATTTTTAAAATCTAAAGAATCATTATATTATATAATTAGTTACAATTTTTTTTAAAACAATATAGTGATAAGCAATAAGCAATAAGCAATAGTCATAAAATAATTTTGTTTTCATTAAACGCAGATTTAAAACTGTTTCTACTTACTGGGAAAATAAAGTAGTTTTCTAAGTAGTGTATAATTAGAAACTATCAATCCTACACAGCGTTGCCCGTGATTCTTCAAAAATTTGTTAAAAATAGGCTAACTAAGAAGCTAATTATAAATTTAAAAATCCGGCTTTGGGATGCATTTGGACCACCTACCATCCCCCTATGTTAAAAATGTCAGAGCTCTGCGTGCCGTAGATTTGGCTATCATCGCACACAAACAAACACTTCCTTTTGTTATTATATATAAGAACAAAGTTTATTCAATGTAGCCTTTATTCAAACCCTTTGTGAGTCTAAAAGTTCAGGTAGAGGCAGCCGCCGGGTCTCTGCTTTGTTTGTATTTCAGAATACAGAAAACCAATCGACCAAGAGAGTGACTTACGCCAGGGTGGGGAAAGTAATAGAGTGGTGGGGTATTACCTCTCCTCAAGCAGGTACTCAGTTCGAGAAGGAAGATAATAGAGTGGTGGGGGTATTTCCTCTCCTCAAGCAGGTACTCAGTTCGAGAAGGAAGATAATAGAGTGGTGGGGGTATTTCCTCTCCTCAAGCAGGTACTCAGTTCGAGAAGGAAGATAATAGAGTGGTGGGGGTATTTCCTCTCCTCAAGCAGGTACTCAGTTCGAGAAGGAAGATAATAGAGTGGTGGGGGTATTTCCTCTCCTCAAGCAGGTACTCAGTTCGAGAAGGAAGATAATAGAGTGGTGGGGGTATTTCCTCTCCTCAAGCAGGTACTCAGTTCGAGAAGGAAGATAATAGAGTGGTGGGGGTATTTCCTCTCCTCAAGCAGGTACTCAGTTCGAGAAGGAAGATAATAGAGTGGTGGGGGTATTTCCTCTCCTCAAGCAGGTACTCAGTTCGAGAAGGAAGATAATAGAGTGGTGGGGTATTTCCTCTCCTCAAGCAGGTACTCAGTTCGAGAAGGAAGATAATAGAGTGGTGGGGGTATTTCCTCTCCTCAAGCAGGTACTCAGTTCGAGAAGGAAGATAAGACCCAAAAGGAAATTTGGTCTTCTATTCTGCCGCAATACTCGTTTATGTATATATTAAATTCAATATACAATTAAATACGACAGGATACAATTTAATAAATAAAGAATTGATCAGAACTGTAAAATAAAAAATAAGTATTTCAACCAAAACAGATATAAAATTATGTATACACTAGCTGCAGCCATCCAATAAGTGTGCCTACTGGATATCCTCAAAGTTTTCCACAACACAGGAAATAAAACTAAAAAAAACCACTTTCAATCCGTAGCCAAGCACGCTGACCACAAGACCACAGAGGTAGTCTTAATTTACTACTGCTGCTGCTGCTGCTGCTACTATTACTGCTACTACTACTACTACTACTACTATTAATAATAATAATAATAATAATAATAGGTAATAATATGTATAATTTTTTAATAACACGTGTATCATTGAACATACATGGTTAAAAAAAAGAGTTAATTAAATAATAAGCAATTTGAAAAAAAATTAGTTTTGTGGACATTTTAACTATCAGTTACTTAAAGTTTCATGGTACGATTATTTCTTAAAAATGATTCAATAAAATTAATATTAAATTCCTATAAACCATTTTAATATATATAATTTATAGTACTGGTTTTATTCCTAAGGAAAGCTACATTTCAAACATTGGGTATTTGAAGCTATCTCATAATTCTGATAAATAATATGTGTACAAATTTAAAAAAAAACATGTGATTTAAAAAACTTTTAACATTTAAATGAAAGTATCTAAGAATAAAAGTATATAGAAAAGATGTAGATATATTGGGCTTTGAATATACCATTTATTTTAAATATAAGAATAATTATTTTGAAAACTCTGATCTTTTCGTTTTACCTAAGTAAACTCAAGATCAATTTTGAAATTCAATATAAACCAGATTTTACATAACAGGGCTTATATTATGTCTTTAGCAACAATACTTGCCAGTTGTGTGTGGTAAATTATAAAACCGAAACTTAATTCCCCTAAAATATATGGCTTGATACATAATAAGCTACAAATTTACATTCCTTAAAAATAATATTTATTATTTAATTTGGATATCATAATTTAATTTTTTGAAACAAGTTTAATTTTAAAACCATTTACCAATTTTATAATAAAATTTAAATCCCATCTCTCCATTTCCTTTTTGTCGCACGCCGGATGGATGGTGAAATGTCTCAGAACTGTCGCAAGAACAACCTTCATCTGGAACATGGCGTACTTGTAGCCAACACATTTTCTGAAACCACCGGAAAACGGAAGAAAACTGTACGGATGTCGACCCTTGGAGCGCTCCGGTGAGAAGTTCTCCGGGTCGAACTCATCTGGGTTCGGGTAGATCTTGGGGTTGCGATGTAGAGAATATATATTAAGGAACACATCACAGCCTTTAGGTATAGTATAGTTCGTGAGTTCTATATCATCAGTTGAAGTTCTTGGTATTATTGGCACAACCGGATAAAGGCGAAGTGATTCTTTTATAACTTGTTCGGTGTATTGAAGGTTGTTTAAATCCTCCATTGATACTGAACGTTCCACGTCATCTCCGAAAACAGCATCAAGTTCTTCTTGTACTTTCCTCTGAACATCCTGGTGGAATCCTAGTAGCATCATCGTGAAACTCAGGCTGGTTGACGTTGTATCCATTCCTGCCCATAACATGAAGTTTATTTCTCCTGTGATTTCTTTCTTGGAGAAGGAACATTCGTTATTTTCTATTAGTTGAATCATTGACTCTAGGAGTGTCGGTCGGTTTATCTTCGTGAAACTCTCCAACTGCTCTTCTGTTTTAATAGCTTTAGATTGTTCACGATAATCCTTTGTCTTCTTGGATACAATTTCATCGCAAAACATGTTCATAAAAACTCTAGCTTTTGACATTTTCTTGTGATTTGATGTTAGACGAAATAATATAGGAATAAGAAGCCAAGGTTTCATTACCATGTTAGTAAATATATACAAATAAGTAGTCAACGATTCAATATATTCTTCATGTTTTTTCTTCTGAGAATTCGATTTAACACCCATCATGTTTTCGCAAATGCTATCAAACGTGAATTTGTTCAAATAATCTAAAATATGTATACTGTTATTAGTATTTGGAATCACTTTTAAACAATCAACTAAAATTTTGCTATTTTTATCAAACACTTTCACAAAAGATTCAAAATTATTGTAAGTAAATGATTGAAGGACAAATTTCCTGTGGATCCTCCATTGTTCTCCACCAATTGCAATTAAACCGTCTCCTAACGGATATTTGTCGAGTATTTTCTGAATTCTATATCTCCCTAAACACTTTCTACTGTTCATTAGAATCTCCAGATCACGTGGGTCACAGACTACGATAGCTAATTGCGGTCCAATCCAAAATTGAAATGTTGGAGAATATGTTTGAAAAATACGTTTGTATTTCTGTACTGCTTCTTCTGGAGTCCAGGCCAAGACATCCAGGATATTTCCTATTAGTGGATATGCTTTAGGTCCTGGTATCTTACTCACCAGTTTCTTGATATGTCTTTGTCTTTGCCAAAATTTTATCAAGAATAACGCTCCGGTAAACACCGAGAGTAAAATTAGAACTGTTCTAACCGTATTATAGAAAACCATTGTAGTCACTTTAAAGATATTTGTTCTTTGAACTAACTTTAATATATATATAGCTACGATGTATCCCTTACTGATATTCTTAACAATACTAACAACATGTATTTTCTCTTTCCGCTTTTATAGATCTTTGAATGTCATTGAATATCCTGTGCAACTTTTTTAAACAATATTAAAATTCACCTTGAAGAGCTTTTATGCATATTAATTTGATTAAACTGGATTATTACTTGTCTATTAGTTAAATGCTTGTGTTTTCCCCTCTTATATTTTTTCTTAAGTTGGCGTTTTACTACATATTGAGAGTATACGTTTATGTAATACTTATGCTAAATTGCTAGGAATGGGGAAGGTCAAATTTAGATGACGTATACTTCCATTTGGATGGTCAAATAAAGTTCGAAACCATTAAGGAACCTTACCGGGATCAAACCACGGACAACCTGTCATAGGCAGACTAGTTAATGGCGAGAGTATCGCCCTAGATCATGTGGCCACCGAAGTGGTTTTTTACACCTCTTGCATTTGTCTATCGGTCTGGGCTGTATTTTAACACCAGTGTTAACTATAGCTTATCTAAAGAGGTTGGTTTTCTTTCAGACGATTTAGTCAACTTACAAATTAATAATAATTTGAATGGGATAGTTTTAATATATATATATATATTGCTGTAATTGTGAATATATTTGATGTCGAGAGTATTATTGTTTACGTTTTGTGTGTCCCCAAACCCAAAAATGTGGGACTTTAAATTATTTGTCTGTAACCCTAGGGTTATAGCTAAAACAATTACTCGAATATTTTCTAATTAGATTATATAAAATAAATACTCTCTTTGACGCCAACCTTAGTCCAAAAAAATCCTCTACGTCGGTTGGCTTCCTCCTTGAAATATTAGCCACTTGTTTACTTGAAAAAACAATTGATAATAAAAGTGATTGATATTAATTATATTTGTAAAATATATAAGCAATATTTAATTTATTCATTAAAAACAATAAATTAGTTTAACATGGTTAAACAATATGATAATATATAGCCCTTTTTATGAACACGTTGTATTTGTAGAGTATTAATTTTTTATTAAAGTCGTTCTCAATGGTTTATTATAATGTCTAGATAAATCAAATAAATATGCATTATGTATATTGGCGGGGGTCACAGTGGGCCCTTAAAATTCCTAAAAACATCTAAGTTTAACAACATACCCCTAAGTCTTTTTATACATTTTAAGAATTCATCGAATGCCTTTAATCTGAGGAGAGTCTTTAGGCTATTTATCTTTCTTTTCTTGGTTTACGTGGACCTAGTGTTTATTTATTTCTGTTCTTAATTGTTATTCACAACAATGGAGAAGACAATTTAATATTTCCCCATTCAGGCAATCTGCGGTTATGCTATGTTTTGATGCTCTTTGATATTCCCCTCTTTGAGGTTCAGTTGTAGCGCTAGTGAGGTTTTGACATTATGTTTTAATTACTTGTTCCACATTGGTGTTATTCTTAGTGAATGTTGTTGCCAACTAATTAAAAATTGATAAATGATTATTTTGGCTAAAATGGTCAAATTGAATGGTTGTAATTGATCCACATGTTTTCTGGAGGATAAACGTGATTTATAAAAAGGTCTTATATACTGGATGTAATTTGACATTTAGTCTTGACAAAAGTTTTTTAATTTAGCTTATAGTTCTCTTTTTGTTAAGTTTCTATCAACAAGTAATAATTTTAGCACCGCGTCTTACTACCCGTTAGGGTTATACGCTTTAAGTACTAATTACGCTAATGGATTAGGAATTGGGAAGGTTGAAATAGAGGAAGTGAACCCACATTTGCGAGGAGGGAGAGTGGAAAACCATTTAGGAAAAACCACCCCCAGTTCACCCCGACCGAGATCCGAACCTCAATCTCCCCGTCCTCAGCAGTCGAGCTCAACACGACAAGCGCGTTAGCCAACTACGCCACCGAGGCGGGTTCTATAAACAAAACCTTGGACAATGACAATACGTATTGTCATAGATAAATCAATAATAGCATGATTAATATGGGCTTCAAATTGAATCATTGCTAATTATTCTTCAGCATCAAACAAAAGGGAAATTCACGACCAGCAAAGCGACATGGCCAAACAATATAACGTTGTAGAGAGAAATGAATTCACGCAAGTTAACCAAAAATATTTGATACTTCCAGAATGTTCATACAGTCCACTTATATAACAGTTTTACTCCTAGTCTTGTTCGGGGTCTAAGATCAATTTATTGGCCCGACCTAAGACATTTACTTTAGAAAAAGAGTATCTATGATACATAAAAGCTCGAGAATACCAATGAAATACTTCAACAAACATAAGCAATTAAGTAGATTGGCTCTGGCGGTCGGTGCAGCATATTTATTAGAGAAGTGAATTCTAGTTATTAAGTTTTTTTTCTATTTCATTCCAAAGAAGCGTTCCAATCATGCAATTGTTTACAAAAACTTACTTAATGCTGAAATTCCCTAAAATGAATGTTGATCCACATTTGTTTTCTAAAGTTCTGCTTTATTAATAGACTTAGCAGAAGCACCCTGGCAAAGATTTTCTTTAATCCAAAAAGACAGAAAAAAAATCTAAATTTTATTTCTTCCGACAGATCCATTTTTTAATTTATTTAAAAAATCTAAATCCAAATTTTAAAATTTCGACTTCAAGGTGCACATGTTCCTTCACACGGGCTTCACATTATGAAATTTCAGACATCTGCATGCAATGGATACCGCGCAACTCTAATAACAAACAGATACAAAAATTAAACATTTTATCAATATAGATTTCCCTCATATTTACCAGAAAAATGGAAAAATGGTTCATTTGATTTGTGGTATTTAATTGTACGTATGATAGTGAGAGTAAGTAATTATTTTATCTGAAAGATATTCAGTTCAGCAAAGATATTAAAACCTGACTTAAAGTCACTAAAGATTGATACTCCAGTCAAAAGAAACGAAACGAAACAGTTAAGATTTTAAATACCTTTCCGAAAAATGTGCTTTATGCTCTATCCATGTGATTAAATATTTCAAATTATTAATCCTGAAGAGTGAAAATTATGTATGTTATGATTTTACGATGTCCTATTGTAGGCAACCAAATAATAAAATGTAATTTAAATATCTGCACGAAAAGCCCGTTGTATATTTTATGAACAGCTATTGCTTCTAGAGTCGATAATTCCAACATCTAGCTCTGTCGTGAGAGCAGCAAGGAGGATACAAATTGTAATGGGAGCGGCCAATTCTTTGCGAGAGACAAAATTCACTCAACGAAAACGAACAGAAAACAAAGTGCAGACATCTTGCTTTCAGCGACATTGCTTTATCTGGGAAATAACAATAATTTTTGAGTTAACAGGTGAAATAATTTAAAAAATTTAAGTGAGTAAATAAATATAATTGTTGTGACCGTATTGGTTGGCATGCGGTATTAAAGTAAAGATTATTTAGTCAGGATTGATAGTGAATGGGATGTCAAGATTCGAACCCCATACCAGGGATACTACGGGTGAATTAAATAAAAATCCTCACTCCTCCTCAAGTCAAATCAGAGTACACTTAATCTAAATTCGACCTTTTTCATCTTTAACACACTATCGTATTTAGAAATATCCGTACTGTAGAGTATGACGTCACTACCGTCACCACGCGCTCTTGAATGATGATGTGTTCTTTGTGGTTTGTTTTGTCACTAAGGTTATTTAGAATGATTATTTTTTATTGGTTAATAACAAAATGCCTAGTTTGATTTCTTATTTCAGGATCAATGTGTTTAACGGCTTCCTCAGTATTAGTGATATAAGAATGGACTTTATTAGTGAGAGAGTAGCCAAGACAATTGAATTTGTAAATTTTCTGAAGTAGGCTATAGATTCTTCTTCTTGAGTGAGTATGAGATTTGTCAGGTTTAAGATTATAGGGTAGAATGTGTGGGTTTGTTAGTTGGTTAAAGATTTGATAGGTTTTTGTTGCTTGATAAGTTTTAAGTGTAATTATGTCTCATATGTCTATTATTTTAAAATACTTAATATTTAGATGGCTGTTATAACTTCTAACACATAATTAATTAAATTGTATCATAACTTGTAATTAATACTACCAAATTTTTTACAAATATCTTTTAACTATTGTGCATATATTTAATATTGCATATTTATGAGTTTTTTCGTGTCAATCTGATACAACTTGTCCCACTTAAATTCACTTAAAATTGAATTTTTTTGTTTCTTAAATTTTCTTTGTACCTGGGATAGGCTTACTTTTTATATTTTTAATGTTAGTAACTTGTTCAAAAAATTTTTAGTCCAAGGCTCCGCTGAGGTGTACTGTCACTAGTTCTCACTAAATGGTTTCCCTCTCCCTCTCTCCACGTAAACGCTGGAACATTTCTACCTTACTCTACCTTCAACAGTGCTCCAAGATGGTATGCCGAATACCCACATCCGCGCATACAACCAATTCTAGTAGAATTTTGGGGGGAGGGATAGCAGTCCCTAAATCACTGTGAGGCTTAGTCCACTACAGTGACTGAATGGTCTAAGGCGTCACTCTCGTGTTTGGCTCCTCTGCTGAGAACGAGGGGAGCGTGGTTTGAACCCCAGCCGTGAGCGAGGAGGGTGATTTTTTCCAAGCAATTGCGTGTGCTCTTCCTCATCCCAGTCAGTATCTCACTGACTTGACGTATGAATATATTAGCGTATAAACCGATCGGATAGTAAGACTCTATTCTATGTATTCATACGGATGGCTCTCAAGACATCAAATTCGATAGTCTACAGATCACATGACTTGACGTATAAGTCGTTTACCGGTGGTAAGTATCTCACTGACTTGACGTATGAATATATTAAATTTGTTTGGTAGGAAGAACAAATACAAATTGATACTTTTTGCTGTCAACATTGACCATGACCTGACTTAGGAATAACCTGGAACAGAACTATAGTATGATTCTGGTAGGAGGAGCTGTTTTAAAATAAACATTTTATGTTCAGTATCTATCAGATGACGGACTTGTCGTATGAATAGATTTAATTTGTTTGCTAGGAAGAACAGTTTAGAATTGGTAGGAGTAACAGTTTGGAATATTCACACATAGTTTTCTGTCAAGTGTCTACTACAGATCACATGATTATTGACGTAATTGTGTTTTCCAGTCAAAATCCTTCTATAGGCATTCTTTTACCGTAGATTAGAATCACATGTTAATAATACAGAGTACTGGGAGACAATTGTACCACGCGGTGTAATAATTAGGGAGATGACCAGTATTCTCATGATTGAACATGTTTAGTATAATCATCAGCGAGTAATGGATGTCCTAGGGCCCCGGGAAAGGTCACGTGCCAAGGTTGTGGTCTCGATAGTTTCTTCACTCATTGGTATTCAGTCTCCGAATTGACAACATTGTGTGCTCCACTGCCCTCACTCTGTGGATTACGAGGGACGAGTCCCAAACACTGGCTGTTTAGTTATGATCCCGTGTGTACCTGGTGATCTAGGGTAGGGTGTCGGACTTCTGTGTGGGGGTCCGGGGTTCAATCCTCGGTCCCGGCACAGATTTATCTGATTACCAAACCCTTCCTTCACCTTTGGCAAGACGTGTATTAATCACAACTTGTGAATGTGTGGAATGACAGGCCTCCACCGTGGTTCGGATCCCACGTTAAACTGTAGGTCCTCTGTTCATCTCACAATCACCCTACCATCACACATTAGCGTAAGTGCGTATAACCTGAACGGGTAGTAAGACGCGGTGCTAATAATAATAATAATAATATGGTTTGAACCTTCGATCATCGAGTTCTGAGGTGAGTTACTCTAAGATCAGTGAGGTCGACTAAAAGGGTGAATTGATTGCTATACTGTTTGGTAGACAGAGATGCTGTTCTTTTTTATGCGTTTCTGTAAAAGTGTATATTATTTCATTGATGCTCTATGGTGAGTGTGATGATCTATTTTTAGATAAAGGAAAGAGAAAGTCTGAGCGATGGATGATAATTATTTTTTTATCAAACTACACTTCAAATTACGTGTTTCTAATTCAATTGCTCTCAAGAAATCTATGTTTACAACCCTCCCTTTTTTCAAAAAATTATTTCTTAGAATGATTGAGGAGTATACGTTTTTTAGCTTATACTTAACATTTAAGTTGCATCCTAGTTTATTTAAGTTTAGTTCACCTGTCACTGACAGATATACTAATATTATACATACATATCATATTTAATATTAATTTTCATTTGTATAAAAGGGAGGTTCAAAAAAGCATTAACACGTGTATATTAATATTATAATTATTTAATCTCAAAATAGTATCATCCCTTAAGTTCAGTAAAATATATAAAACATATATACCATACGATAATAATAATGTATTTTTCCCTATCTTATAAAAAGTCACGTTGTTAAGCTGTCAATTACTATGACATAACTGTCTTGGTTATTGGTCGTAATGATGTTTACACTGTAAATAATGACTTTTACTGTCTTCAAAACATAGATTTATAAAATATCTCTCTTGATTTCTGAAGCTCCCCCAATCATTTCTTGTAATCGTATTTTTATAACAGTGGTCGTTGGAAAACAAACCAATCATTCAGCGACAAATGTTCAGGAGTTGTTGGAAGTACTAACTAGACTAGAGCATTAGGCAAGACAAATATACACCTTTTCTTATTTATTAAATGTATACATTTTAAAATCATTCATACAATATTAAAAGTTAATCAAATAAATAAATGGTGTATCTAAAACACCATAAAAGTACACTAAACCCAAATTAAACACTACAAAGTTTTATCAAAACGTAAATTTAACTCTTCCTAGCTTTGTATAAGCTAAATTGAAGGTTAAAAACGAAAAAAATAAAGTTATACAGTTATATACGAGTGGCTACTTATAGATCAAACCCTTGAATATCATATCATCATATTTGACATTTTCTAGAATATAACTTTTATGGGACGAACAACTTTGTACCAAGAATACATCTGAGGAACACAGTTTATAGAGATTACTATCTGAGAACAACCTGTACTAGATATACCATCGAGGAACAACATTGTATAAGAATACCATCGAGGAACAACATTTATTAGAATTACACTGAAACAACCGTATAGATAATACATCGAGAACACATGTACTAGAGAACATCTGAGGACAACAGTTTATTAGAGATTACTATCTGAAGAACAACCTGTACTAGATAATACCATCGGAGGAACAACATTGTACCAGAGAATACCATCGGAGGAACAACATTGTACCAGAGAATACCATCGGAGGAACAACATTGTACCAGAGAATACCATCGGAGTAACAACATTGTACTAGAGAATACCATCTCACGAACAACATTGTACCAGAGAATACCATCGGAGGAACAACATTGTACCAGAGAATACCATCGGAGTAACAACATTGTACTAGAGAATAACATCGGAGGAACAACATTGTACTAGAGAATACCATCGGAAGAACAACAGTTTACTAGAGAATACCAATGGCCATGCCTCCTTGCCGTCAAGTGCAGGGCTTACAGATCCCAGGGACGAAGGACCCCACCTCAATCAGCCCCGGGATCGTCCCTGGACAAGGTTTCGCCATATTCCCCGTCCACGCGGATAACAACAGGTGAACCACCATTCTAGCAATCCTAGAGCTGAGTTAATACCGAGATGTTGGACTGACATGTTAAGCTTTGACCTAGATTCGCTTCTGTGGTCACATGGTCTAAGGCGCTACTCTTGGTAAAAGATTAGACTGCCGATGATGGGGAGATTGTGGTTCAGTCCCAAACAAGTGTACTGAGAGGGGGATGGAGGGAGTCCTATATGGTTTACCACTCACACTCTCTCTCCACACAAATGCGGATACACTTAATCTCAATTAAACGTTCCCAATCTCTAACCCATTAGAATAATTATTAGTATATAAGCGTATAAATAAAATGGGTAGTAAGACAATGTGGTAGCTAAGTATAAAGGCTTTGACCCAGGAAACTAACATACTATATAAACTCACAGAGCTGTCACAAAACCGGCTGGTTGAAATGATAATTTAACAGCTTTGATCCACGCTATGATGTTTATAAAGCTGACTTAACATGGGTTGGAAGGTGACGTGATAAAAAGCCAGTGTTTTTGCAGTTCTTACGGCAAATCTTATTTTTCCCAAAAATAAATCAAATATTGCTCCATTACAAACAATGGAATTTAACTTTCTTAACATGTTGATATCAACAACAAGTTGAATATCTGTTATGAGCATGGTGGCATTATCTAACAAACTTTTTTTAAATGAAGAGAAAAAGTTTTTATCAAATTCCAGGACACCGTTGACAGATAATCAACAACTGTTGATATCAATATGTGAAGAAAATTAAACTCTTATGTTTCTAATGGAGCAATATTTGATTTATTTTGGCAAAAAAAAAAAGTTTTGTCATAAAAAATGCAAAAACATTGGCCTTTTCTCGCATCACCTTCTATTCCACCTTAGGCCACCACTGTAAATTTATGAAGTAGAGATCTGAAATGATGAGAAATATTATTATTATTATTATTATTATTATTATTATTTAGCACCGCACCGTTCGGGTTATACGCTTTAACTACTAATTACGTTAATGGATTGGGAATTGAGAAGGTCGAATTAGAGGAAGTGAACCCGCATTTGCGTGTAGGGAGAGTGGAAAACCAATTAAGAAAAACCACTCCCAGTTCACCCGACTGAGATTCGAACCTCGATCTCCGCGTCCTCGGCGGTCGAGCTCAACACGACTAGCGCGTTAGTCAACTACGCCATCGTGGCGGGTTGGCGAAAAAAAGAGAGAGAGAATAAATAATATATTTTTTTTGCATAATATATTAATTTCAACATAAATTGTCATAAACACCCTTTCCAAACATCTCTTACCTCTATAGTATATATTATGTTTTATTTCCAAGATTCCAATGGCGAAGTCTACGAGTGGTATACATCTTGATGGTTATTACGTCATCGTCTGTTATGCTGACGTTTTGTTTGGCCAGACACCTCAAATATGGAGTCCAATTTGCTAACACAGGTGAGACCACAAGATTCATATTACTTAACCTACTATATATCTTCTGGAATAGTTCGACACCTTAGCTTACTATTTACGTTGACTAACTTGTTATCCAGCACTTAGATCAGTCAGTATAAAATTTCACTCTAAACTAAGGCTACGGGTTCAATCTCAGGCACGATCCAAAGATTGAGTAAATTTGGTCTTTCCGTTTAGCAATATTTTATTTTGTCACCATGTCTCACTCACTACACGTACGGTTTTTGAAAACACAAATGTGGTTAAAAGTTAAAAAAGTTCGAATTTAAAGGAAATGTAAGCCTAACCACATTTGCGTAAAGGTATAGTGGAACACAATTTAGGACACCCGACCGAGGTTCGAACAGTAATATGCCTTTTATCTGGAATCCAACCCAACACGTGAGATAATGCAACCAACAATGTTTCAGATCAAACCATGTTCTATCTCTCAAACTTTCTGGCGAGTCTTCTCTTCTTACGTTTGGCCAAGGAATGGCCAAATTTGACAGTTAAATGGGTTGAACTTGAAACGTCAATGAATACATACAACTATACGACTAATCTAAGTCGGAAACTTCGAGTAATCTCTGTAATCGTTATTATCAGTGCCGTGGGTAAGTTCATTATAGCAAACTAACCAAACAAATACAAGGTTTGATCAGCACACGACTTACAAACTGACCAGTCAACCAAACCAACATTACAGTGGAGCACGCAGCGGCGGAATTGTCCAACTACAAGTCATCCACGGAGGAGGCTTATGATGGAAGCGAGGGGGTGTTCAGGAGGCTGTGTCTCGGAAACTACCCGCACGTCTTCAAGTTGACGAGGTTCTCCAACTGGAAAGGGGTGTTGGCCCTTTTCGCGGGCCTCCAAGCCACCGTCTGTTGGAACCTCGTTGACCTGTTCCTCATGTTGATCAGCGCAGCTGTGACCGAGAGGTTCCGGATGTTCAACGGGCAGCTAAGGAGGACCATAGGAAAGGTATAGCAGACCTCGCTACAAGCTAAAATTTGTATAAAAGGGAATTTCATAACGAATAACTTCCATTAATGACAACTTATGATTTCTGGAACTGGGTGACCTGGCGGTCTAGAGGTAAGGTATCGGACTTCTGTGTTGGGGTTCCAAGGTTCAATCCTTGGTCCCAGCACAGATTTATCTGATTACCAAACCCTTCCTTCACCTCTGACAAGAAGTGTATTAATCACATCTTGTGAATGTGTGGAATGCCAGGCCTCCACCATGGTTCGGATTCCACGTTAAACTGTAGGTCCTCCATTTCATCTCACAATCACCCTACCATTACACATTAGCGTAAGTGTGTACAACCCGAACGGTTAGTAAGACACGGTGCTAATAATTTCAATTTCCTCTATTATAGTGCTGGCCAACAGTCGTAAGAGCTAAGACAGGCCAGCACTGAAAAGTACACAAGTACCTTACAAATACATATATATACACGAGAAAATAAGATAAACAAAAATAGCTAAATAATTTTATATACTGTTGAACAATTACGAAAAAAATAATAATTAATAATGATAAGAATAAAAAATAGCTATAATAACAAATAACTAAAGAGTGGTTAAAAGCAGTAACAATATGCAAAAAATAAATCAGAATATTGTAAATTTAGATATTATATGCTAAATTATTGATATGGGATTTCCTTAAATAACTCTCTTGGGTTTAGCTTTTCTTTTATGACAGACAGTGGCGGCGGAACTGGAGGGGCATTGCCCCCCCTCCCCCGAAATATATTTGCCCCTTCCTTCAAACATTGTTTTATTACAATGTAAATAGTCACTGACCCTTTTGTTGAATACTTAAATTTTTCTACGACTGTCTAAAATTTGTTTTTCAGCTGATAGAAATATACGCCAACCACCTGCACGATGCAATGAATCATGAAAGCCACCCACATTCCTTGCTTTAGCCAACTTCCTGTCCAAGGTCACGTCACAAGCCACCCCTTGTCCACTTTCTTTTCCAAGGTCATTTCACCATTTACCCCTCTCTACCCGTGTCCTTTGAATTTAGTGTGATAGCAAGTGCATGTGGTGCTAGGTTTGTTTTAAATAAAGTGTTAATGGAGGTATAATTTCATCGTTGTAAAGTAGTTTTTGTCATTTCCTGAGAGAATACATTTGTTATGACATGTATTACAAAGTTTGAATTTAAAAAAAAAATAGCTGATGGACTAATAATAATTGGACAATTGCGATTCATCGGTATATTTCTATCTCGAACTACCACAAAATGGCCAAGAGGAAATCCTTGTTCGATTATGTTGATAAAGAGAAAGAGTCTCGCATCATTCCCGATCATGATCTCCAAAGTGATAAGTCTTATCCAACAGTAATGAAGGCCACTAACATCGTTCAACAATGTAATACAATACCAGGTAAGTGTACTTGATTTTTAAAATCAGAACTTTAACATTTGATTTTTTTTTTGTCGCCACGCTTTACTACCTTTCTGGGTTATATGCGTATGAACTCATTACGCTGCTGGGCTATGGATGAGCTAGGTTGAATTTAGAGAAAGTGTACCCACATTTGCGTGTAGGAGGCTTAGGAGGATCAAAACTAAAACCTTCCAAATAATAATCCCTGATCCACCACTGATCAATTCTATTCTGATGAGAGAAAGAGACCCCTCCTTCACCGTGAGAGAAAATGACCAAACACCGCATTGAGGAGGATCAATGATAAAACTCGAGGGAATTGTCAACCCTCAAAATAATATTTCCTACTCCGTCACTGATCAATGCTATTCTTATGGTAGAAAGTAACACATCTTCCCAGTTAAGATTATTATTATTATTATTATTATTATTATTATTATTATTATTATTACTAGCACCGCGTCTTACTACCCGTTCGGGTTATACGCTCTTATGCTAATGTGTAATGGTAGGGTTATTGTGAGATGAAATGGAGGACCTACAGTTTAACGTGGAATCCGAACCACGGTGGAGGCCTGGCATCCCAGTTAAGAGAAACAATGTGGGAGAAAGTGATCCGCCTCATTCAAAGAGGTGGATCAAAGTTAACCTTATGGGAGAAAGTGAGCCAGAACTATCATTTCAACCACTACTACTTATTTGTGTTTGCCCCTTTTTTATTAATAAGTATGACAACAGATTGTTTCCATGTAAGAGGAAAAGTTTCATTTGACAGGCTAATGTTAAAGATATAGGCTACAGTAGCCCTTTGGCTTCTTTGGTGCTGACTGACAGCTCACAGCTGACTTCTTACAGTCAAAATGTAGGTATATACCTAAATTTTGACTGTCAAAAGTAACAGATGTAAACACATGTTTTTGTAGATCATCTGGTTCGGTGTAGGGATACATAATTTGGTCTGGTAACTTTTTAAAGCTGTCAACTGTCAGCTGTGAGCTGTCAGTCAGCACCAAAGAAGCCATGGGGCTACTGTAACAAAGGGCTGAAAATGCTGGCACAGCCTTTAACAATAAAACTTGGAATTCCATCTGTCCCGGCACATCTAGAAGAACTCAATTATTTTATAGCACTAGCAACATCTATGGGTGTAATGTGGCATGGATACAAGGGCGCGCTAATTTCAATAACGGGGCAGGGTAAAACAGGAAGGGCTGAATTATAAACGGAATGAAAGTAGCTCCCAAATTCACTAGCAATTAATACAGGATCCGCTATAATCATGCCATTAATTTCCAGGTTGAATGGGGAAACTTTATTCACACGATTGTGTTTTAACAAGTTTCCAAAATAGTAATAATAATAATAATAATAATAATAATAATAATAATAGGTGACCTGGCGGTCTAGGGGTAAGATGTCAGACTTCTGTGTTGGGGGTCCGGGGTTCAATCCTCGGTCCCGGCACAGATTTATCTGATTACCAAACCCTTCCTCCACCTCTGACAAGACATCTTGTGAATGTGGGGAATGCCAGGCCTCCACCGTGGTTCGGATTCCACGTTAAACTGTAGGTCCTTCATTTCATCTCACAATCACCCTACCATAACACATTATTGTATGTGCGTATAACTCGAACGGGTAGTAAGACGCGGTGCTAATAATAATAATAATTATTATTATTATAATTATAATTATTATTATAAGTATATTCATGAGTCCCCTGAGCAAGTTTACATATCAGCTAGTTTTCTAACAAACTAATCCACGAGTGGATTAGCCCAGCCATGTAATATATATTTACACGTATGTTATTATTGCTCTAGAAGGCTTTTACCGCGATTATCTTGCATCATGTGGTTTTCTCATCATATGGAGTCCAACGCCCGAAGCGCTTGACTTTGACCAAGGAGAACTTCTATCAATGTTTTTATAAATTGATGAGATTATATCTCGTTTCAAAGCCGTAAGGCAGTAGCCATAATCTTGACGTATATTAACAGAACAAACATCTGCCTTGGTGGCCGCATGGTCTAAGGCGTCATTCTCGTGTTAGATTAGCTTGCCGATAACTGGGAGGGAGATCAGTGTTCAAATACCGGTCAAGTTTGATAAGGGTTTTTATACAAAAAAAAAGTTTACTCTACCTCAACGCAAAGGCGGGTACACTTCCTCCAAATTCAACCTTCCTTTTTCTTAGCTTAAGAGAGTAATATTTGTCTGGTACATTTATGTGTGACCTGAACAGGTAGTAATACGCAGTGCTGAAGAAAAAAAAAGAGGATGTATTGTTAAGTTCTTGATTTTTGACAGTAGTTAGAATCAACAACACAAATCTTACTTCTTACTAATATTATAAATGTGAAAGTTTGTGTGTTTGGATGTTTGTTACTCGATCACGCCAAAACTGCTCAACGGATTCGAATGAAACTTTGTACGTTAGTAGAATATGTCCCGGAATAACATATAGGACTATTCCCTACCTTTTATTCTACATTAGTTTTACAATAATAATGTTTAAACTTTTCGTATATAAGATATATTATATAATATCATATATAATATATTTTTAATGTTTAGTTAAAAATTAAAAGATGTTATCAATTATTGCGAGCGAAGCCGCGACGGGTAAAAGCTAGTATTATAATAAAAACGAGCAGGATGGATAAATATTAATAATAATAATAATAATAATAATAATTACTATTATTATTTTTTACCACGTCTTAATACCCATTCTGGTTATACGCACTTACACTAATGTGTAGGATGATTGTGAGATGAAATGGAGGACCGACAGTTTAGCATGGGAACCGAACCACGGTGGAGGCCTGTCATTCCCCACATTCACATGTTGTGATAATAAATACATATTGAAACAGTAGACACATTTTTAGTTAAACTCGTAAACATTAAGTTGTAGTCAATAGTAAAAGGAGATAGTAAACAAAACTTGATAAAATGTATTTAAAGTTTAAACCCGCCTCGGTGGCGTAGTTGGCTAACGCGCTTGTCGTGTTGAGCTCGACTGCGGAGGACGGGGAGATCGAGGTTCGAATCTCGGTCGGGTGAACTGGGGGGGGTTTTTCTTAAATGGTTTTCCACTATCCCTTCACGCAAATGCGGGTTCACTTTCTCTAATTCAACCTTCCCAATTCCTAATCCATTAGCGTAATTAGTATTTAAAGCGTATAACCCGAACGGGTAGTAAGACGCGGTGCTAAATAATAATAATAATAATAATAATAATAATAATAATAATAAATATAAAGTTTAAAAAGTTATTAGAAATATTAAACATTTAAGAAAATAGAAAATATTTTGTATTTAAAAAATTTGTAAAAATTAGATAAAAAAAATGTCAATAAAATATTTGACATATCCGACAACTTAGCTCAGTCGGTAGCGAATCTGCGTACTGAGCTAACAGTCCCGAGTTTGATTCCCTTCAAGGCAGAAAAATGTATTATTGGTAATATGTGCGTTTACCCTTTTTTCAATGCTAAATTAACGGTCGGGGACTGGATGTTGTTCCTGTGTCCTAGTCTTAAGTTGGAATATCAAGTGTATGAATCTATAACAGGCCTAGTTAACTGGTAGTGGAAAACATATGGCTTGAATAAAAAAAACTGACCCAGGCTGGAAACAATAATGGATGTAAAAAAAACTGTCTGGCGTATCTTCAGATATATTTTATTGATGTTTGATATTATTTATAAACATTTTAGGTCACCGTCAGTCTTGAATTTTGCGGCAGCTTAGGCCTCAGGCAAGTTCCATATGTTTATTACACTAACCTGTATAACTATACCCATTAACAAATTTAAGGTTGGGTTTTGTCACCCTCGCAAAGGCCTTTTTTTCACCCTTGCAATGGTTTTCTTTTCACTGCTTGTTACTACTCGAAATACACTATTTGGGTGTAGATGTGAGCTAGGTGAGATTTAGAGGAAATTTTCCTCCATTTGCGTGAAGGTAAAGCAGATAACCAATTAGGAATGACACTCCCAACATACTTTGTCGGGATTAGAACACCAGACTCCTCGTCACCTGCAGACCAGACCAGACCAAGCGAGTGTGACGTTCAATCCGCGTGCACACAATGCCAATATAACAAGGGGATAACCGGATGTATGTTAGTGCTCCCAGAACGTAACTCCGTGAACTAAGATGGTCATGGCAATATTTGGGGTAAAATAACAAAGAGTAAAAAATAAGTCCGGCTCTGATAGGGGAGAATGAGGGAGCTCTAATGTCTACATAGTGTTACATGGGGAGAAGAAGGGAGCTCTAATGTCTACATGGTGTTACATGGGAGAAGAAGGGAGCTCTAATGTCTACATGGTGTTACATGGGGAGAAGAAGGTAGCTCTAATGTCTACATGGTGTTACATGGGGAGAAGAAGGGAGCTCTAATGTCTACATAGTGTTACATGGGGAGAAGAAGGGAGCTCTAATGTCTACATGGTGTTACATGAAGAGAATAAGGGAGCTCTAATGTCTACATAGTGTTGCATGGAGAGAAGAAGGGAGCTCTAATGTCTACATGGTGTTACATGGGGAGAAGAAGGGAGCTCTAATGTCTACATAGTGTTACATGGGGAGAAGAAGGGACCTCTAATGTCTACATAGTGTTACATGGGGAGAAGAAGGGAGCTCTAATGTCTACATAGTGTTACATGGGGAGAAGAAGGGAGCTCTAATGTCTACATAGTGTTACATGGGGAGAAGAAGGGAGCTCTAATGTCTACATGGTGTTACATGGGGAGAAGAAGGGAGCTCTAATGTCTACATGGTGTTACATGGGGGAAGAAGGGAGCTCTAATGTCTACATAGTGTTACATGAGAAGAAGAAGGGAGCTCCAATGTCTACATGGTGTTACATGGGGAGAAGAAGGGAGCTCTAATGTCTACATAGTGTTACATGGGAGAAGAAGGGATCTCTAATGTCTACATAGTGTTACATGGGGAGAAGAAGGGAGCTCTAATGTCTACATAGTGTTACATGGGGAGAAGAAGGGAGCTCTAATGTGTCTACAGAGTGTTCCGTGGGAGATGGGGGTGTTCTAATGTCTACAGGGTGTTCCGTGGGAGATGGGGGTGTTCTAATGTCTACAGGGTGTTCCGTGGGAGATGGGGGGTGTTCTAATGTCTACAGGGTGTTCCGTGGAGATGGAGGGTGTTCTAATGTCTACATGGTGTTCCGTGGGAGATGGAGGGTGTTCTAATGTCTACAGGGTGCTACATACAGGATGTGATAGGGTTAGATGTGCGAGAGTAATAAAAGGTAAGATAAAACGGCACATGAATTATGAATGACTCTTATCACGTATTGGCGTAGAACACCAGAAACAGTGGGAAAAATTAGTGCGCCGTACACACAATCGGATCAGAACAGATCGGGAACGCTCGGAATCGGAACCCTACGAACGGAAAACGAATTTTGTCCGTAAGTTTTGTCAGTCGTAACTAGCCAAAGAGGGTACATATATTTGAATTGAAGTTGATTGACAGCAGTAGTGAGGGGGAGGTAATGGTGGTTACTCTTTGTCTTGCTGTCGATGAATAGATTTTGGGTACACGACATAAATGCAACACGCAAGACAGAGGGGGAATACCACTTAATATTTCCTCACTTGATACGCGAAACCAATTTTTTTTTTTCAATACTTTAGTATGAGTTATGAAATGTTGAGCGAAATTTTAGAACTAGTCGTACGAGATATTAGTAAACAAGATTCCAAGTACCGGAAGGAGTGGAACCCATGCTTTTCTCGATACAAAGGAGAATTATATTATATTATACTACTATAAAGCCACATGGCTGACTCACTCACTGACATTAATGTTTACCCACTTCCAGATGAGCTAGAAACTTGAAATTTGGCAAACTTATAGCTTCTACCCTGTAACCGACGGGAAAATTCTAAAAAGTTGAAAAAATTCATTTTTAACCCCCCAAAAAAATTCAAAATGGTGAAGCAATTTTAAAGTCGGTGCGGACCTTTCTTTGGAGGTTTCTTGTGGTTAAACGGTAAGACCTATCAAAAAACAGATCTGGAATTACATTAGCTTACATCCACTTGCAAAGAAAACTCACAGGGGGCCTGGGGGTGGATCCCCCAACGAGCAAGGCGAGCATTTATACAAAAGAGCATGAAATAATTAAAGTGTTATGAACACGACCAGATGGCTAGAGCCAAACAAAGCTTCCAATAAATTAACAATACTAAAATTTTGAAACACCTGTGATCTCCACTAACTGGCATAAATTTGGATTAAGATAATTCATAATATCATTTACTTTAAAGTATTAATTCACAATGAAAAAAAGATGGACAATATCATGATGTTAACAAAGTGTGACATTTTACTCACGAGTATACTTTAAAACTTCCGCGATTTCTTTTCAAGCATTTTCCTTCATAACGGGTTGTTACCAAGGTCATAAATCACAGGGTACAGTTGAACCAAATTGATTCATTTTTCATCCAAAGACATGTTTGACTGAACAAAATATCCAGCGAAATGGAAGCGAAAACAAAAAGTGTATACTATAACTGAACGTGCGTGAGTGTAGAGATGATGCAATACAGAGGACGGGCGCGCATGCGCATAGCTTCACAAAAGCTTCGGAATCCATCAAAATAGTCCCTCCACGGCAAACCGATTCGTTCCTTTCCTTTGGACGTAACGTTTCTGATCAGACAATGTGTGCGGCACACCACTCACGTTGCGCTGAAAGCAATCAATCAATATATTATCTATGTGGCTGTGACGTCATTCAAGGATAGTAAATTGTACACGAGTGTAGTTATTATTATTATTATTATTATTATTATTATTATTATTAGCACCGCGTCTTACTACCCGTTCGGGTTATACGCACTTACGCTAATGTGTAATGGTTAGGGTGATTGTGAGATGAAATGAAGGACCTACAGTTTAACGTGGAATCCGAACCACGGTGGAGGCCTGGCATTCCCCACATTCACAAGATGTATTGTCAGAGGTGAAGGAAGGGTTTGATAATCAGATAAATCTGTGCCGGGACCGAGGATTGAACCCCGGCCGCCAGCATAGAAGTCTGATACCTTACCCCTAGACCACCAGGTCACCACGAGTGTAGTTAGTATATTGTAGGTATAATCAGGGCTTCTTTATATCCCTTTTTCCTTCAGTAGTTTTTCAAATATTTTGGTCATTGTTTAAAATAGGCAGACAACCAACCTATATTGTGGCAGAGTTTCCCAAAGTTTCGCCTGTCACATACCCTTTTAGGGGTCATATGACATAATCAATGTACCCCTTGATAAAAAGACAGCAAACCCTACATCTTGTAAATAATAAAATTCTACTTCCAAATTTTAGTAAATCTCTAGTGGTGAGCTGAACAAAGCCATGACAGAGGAAGGGAAGGGGGGGGAAGGAATTTAGTTCATGAAATCATGTCAAAATCTGAGATAACATTTTTTTAGACTTTGACTACTTTTATAAAAAAATATCTTATTGATATTAATAAAAAATTAAGAATGTGTTTGTCTGTCAAGAGTATTGTGCAATATTTACTGCTCACAGATATCTGAAATGTAAAAATTTAGTAGCATCTGTGCACGAACATGTGTACCTAGAAGGTTGAATTTTAAAATTTAAATCTAGGCTACCTTCGACGTACAATCATTAAGCTAAAAACATTTCTCTCGAGCAAAGCCAGGTACTTCAATAATAATTAATAAAACTGAGTGGTTCGTTAAGTTCCCAGCGAAATCCTTCGCGTAACCTTGAGAGTATAAAGACAGCCATTTGAGAAACACTGCATGATTGGAATTTTATTTCTAGTCCTGTTAAGGCGATTGGGCCTTTTCATTTGGCGTGGAAATGCAGAGCCATGGGAACAAACGGTTAACTTCAACATTTTTCATTGTTTTCCAATTTTCTTTTCGGAAACGGAAATCGTTTGTTCAAGAAAAGAAGCATGTTGTTTAAGTTATACATTTTATAACACACATCCTCTATAATTTTAACAGTGATCAAATATGGAAAAAAAAATATGATATTTTTCAATAGAAAACTGCTGGTTTCATAACAAATAATAAGAAAATGTAACAACTATTAAATATCAACACATTATCTTAGAAGTGATGTTGAAGATCTTAACATAAACATTTCATTCGTTCTCGAGAAAATTGGTATTTCCAAATGTATGATTTTTCCACAAGAGCTAGCGCCATCTACAGTTTCCGTAATCCATTTGTTCTTGTTGAATACATTAGTCGGATGTGAAGCCACGCCCCACCTTTCAACATCCCGCCCACCATCCCACAAAATAGGTTTTAGGCTTGCACTTGATAGGGTCAAGAGCCTTAAGGGCAAGAAAGGGTGAAATATCAATTGAAATCTAACTTCAATTCTTTATTTTTTTACACGTTATTCAATATTGTTTACTTTGTTCCTTTCAACTATTGGTTCTCATGTAACCGAATACCAGTAATCTAACCCTATTAGCTAGGAGGACGTTATGTATTAGATTAGGTACACTTTGAATATATATATATTTTTTATTTTTTTGCAGGTGACTCCAGTGTCTTACTGGCGTCGCATCCTCCAGGACTACAATCGATTGTCCAACCTGGTGACGGAAATGGACAGTCACCTGTCTAAGCTTGTCCTCGTCTCTATCAGCATAGACGTGTACCTCATCTGTTACCAGCTCTTCAATAGCCTCCAGTAAGTCTAAGTGGGCCACTTAATACCATCAATGTGGGTTGTTAAGTACCAACAAAATGGGCTGGTAGTGACAACCAAAGGGGAATAGTAAGGACCAGGCAAGAGGGCCAGTAAGAACCCCCAAAGTGGGCAAGTAAGGACCACAAATAAGACCAGTAAGGACCAACAAAGAGGGTCAGTTAGGAGCACCAAGGAGGGCCAGTAAGGACCACCAAATAGGCAGTAAGGACCACCAAATAAGACCAGTAAGGACCAACAAAGAGGGTCAGTTAGGAGCACCAAGAGGCCAGTAAGAACCCCAAAGTAGGGTAATAAGGACCACCAAATAAGACCAGTAAGGACCAACAAAGAGGGTCAGTTAGGAGCACCAAAGAGGGCCAGTAAGGAACAACAGAGGGTCATTAAGACCACAAGGGGCAGTAAGAACCAATGGCAAGTAGGACCACCAAATAAGACCAGTAAGGACCAACAAAGAGGGTCAGTTAGAGCACCAAAGAGGGCCAGTAAGGACCACCAAATAAGACCAGTAAGGACCAGCAAAAGGGTCAGTTAGGATCACCAAAGTGGGATAGTTAAAGACCCCAAAGTGGTTTTTGAGTACTGTATCGAAACTTTTCTTTCGATACCACATCTCTAGTCCAAGCGTGACCAACTCGTCTGTTCATAAGGGCCACATTCAACAATGAAACTTATGAGGGAGCCACATTTCAGAAGTTAAACATTGCCATCCACTTAGGTGGAAAAATCGAAATTTCAAAATCTTTACTATTACAAACATAAAATTAATATTACACAAAATGTTAAGACTAATCTTATATTTCTCAAACACATATTTGAAACTTTATATCTCATCAAGTGTGTGAGAGGATTTAGATCTCTGGTTGAAGTCACTTTCAAAATAGATGACAAATGCGTATCGGTAAATCTAATATCACGGAAGTTTTTTACTTTTTCTCCATGTGCGAAAACACACACTTGTGTGCTGAGAGATAATGCACATATTTGGTGGGCAAATCAAACCATTTTAGGGGATCAATATTTGATTAATTAATATGTAAAATTTGGCACACCAAATCACTAGCTAGATTTCACCAAATAATGACCAATTTCCAGATGTCAGAATCTCTAATGTTGGTAAAAAATATTAATTGAGCCAAATTGTGTGTTGTTTCATCAAAAGGTCTGCGGGACACACAGAATCATGGACAAGGCCTCAAGCTTAACATTCCTGCCCTAGTCGCTACTTGTCAGGTTGGCTATGCAAAGGCCTATTCACAAACTCGGCATGAGAAGCGACTCCCCGGTGGCCTCAGATGCCATCTTACTTTTTCCACAACTTCCTTCCATTTGGACCAATCAGACGGCAGTTTCATGGTCCATTGAAAGGACGGATGGCGTTTTCCCCACTTTGATAAGTTAATCACGCTGGAATGGGCCTCTACATGTAGGGATGTGAAAAAAATTATCGATTACTAATATCGATATTTTCCTTTCGATACTAATATTTTTACTCGATGCCTTTACTGATATTAGTACTCACACTCCGGTATCAAATTGGTATCGAAAGAAACCACATTTTTGTTATCTTCACTCATGCTGAGATTAAATGTTTACTAGGGTGATCTGTAGAGGAAGAACTAATTGAAAAGGTCACAATGGAGATTCTATGATTAAAGCCCCTACAGTTGGGCTCCAATTGTAAACGTCAAGAAAATCCCCTCGATGGGTAACCAATTGAAGAATTCATCCTCTTCCACCTACGACGATGCAATTCCCCTCGTTTGGGCGACAATTACGGATCTCTACGTAAAACATTTTAGAAAACATTCTAAAATACTCTTTATTAAGGAGTGTAAGATATGTTAAAAATAATATAGACTTAGATAATGCTTGATAATATTGATAAATGAAATGAAACAATTGAATATAATAAAAGTTATGGTTAATGCGTCACACCATATTTAATTAAAGTCAAAGCATTATATGAAACATACAATGATATGAGTATAAAAGTTAAGCAAATAGAGTGTTGTTATATAAACGGTTGGCATATTTGACAATAAAACGTGAGTTAGGAGAATGATAAAATTGATGTACAAAGTAGTAAATTAAACCACCAACCAAAACCTATTGAACAGTGTCTTAAACCCCTATATTTCGCTCACAAAGGACCTAAGTTAAACATAGCCGAAAACTTTTCATTCATGAAGCTACTCTTAAGAAAAAGCCCATCCTCAATGAACAACTCCAATCGTCCAATCAAATTTTAGTCAATACTATAAAACATTTACCCAAATAAACTAAAATTATCTAACCCACTTTCCTGCTCTACCCTCCATCGTAGCTTAATGGCCCGTCCGAGCCGGAGCCGAGAAGACTTAGACCATTTTTCCTCCTTAATCCTATCCAATTTTTTCTCCATTCTCCGTTCATCCCATACACACTTTTCTTTTTTTTTTGTCTAATATTTATACTCACTCATCTATTTACATTCCCAATTAGGTTGGCTGCATTGCTCTCTCCCCTTTATATTACATCTGCAACACTCCACACATTTCAGTCTGCAACCATAGTTAGTTCTCGTCGTGTCTTGTTTTCACTTATGTCTTTTTACATTGTTCTTTCCTTTCTCAATTTAACATTACATTTATTTTTCCATTACTTTATAGCAAGTCTCTTAATTTTAATTTCAGCTCCATGATTATGGTGCGTCTACTATAGCACCGAAACATGTCGGGATAATAGAGCAACTGTAAACAACATCATTACAGAAACATTAAAAAGGTGTAAGGGAAGTTTAATCCTTATGACAGGACTTAGATAATTGGTTCTACGATGCTCCCTTGATTTTCATGTTAATCTTAAATAATTAATAAGTAGCTTATTATTTTTCTCATTTAACTCTTACACTTTTGTTTATTTTATAACTAGGCTTCCCCTATCTAACTTCTCCATTAATGTTGTTATTAGGTGACCTGGTGGTCTAGAGGTAAGGTGTCAGACTTCTGTGCTGGCGGCCGGGGTTCAATCCTCGACCCCGGCACAGGTTTGTCTGATTACCAAACCCTTCCTTCACCTCTGACAAGACATCTTGTGAATGTGGGGAATGCCAGGACCTCCACCGTGGTTCGGATTCCACGTTAAACTGAAGGTCCTTCATTTCATCTCACAATCACCCTACCATTACACATTAGCGTAAGTGCGTATAGCCCGAACGGGTAGTAAGACGCGGTGCTAATAACAATAATAATAATAATAATAATTAATTAATAGTTGTTGTTGTTATGTAACCTGCCTGGTTTACCTCACTTGTATCAATCAACATCATTTGACTATCTTCCAACTAACTTTTTTCAATTACGTTTACAATTCAGGATAATTTGTTTTTTTAAGTTTCAATTCATTTTAATTCTGTTTAGACTGTTTACATTCAGCATTTTGCTATTCCTTTTTATTTGTGTTATACTTTATTCAATTTAATTCTATTTTTTAGATTTATAATTGGCTTAAACTTTCATTCGAACCTGTATTTTACTTTAACAGTGAGTTAATCCATTTTTATTCATATACATCTTGTGTTTTTTAAATTTTAATCCAAAGGTTGTTTCTGGTTAGTAACGTCTATTATTTTAATCTACTACTTTGTACATCAATTTTATCATTCTCCTGACTAACGTTTTATTGTCAAATATGCCAACCGTTTATATAACAACACTATTTGCTTAACTTTTATACTCATATCATTGTATGTTTTATATAATGCTTTGACTTTAATTAAATATGGTGTGACGTATTAACCATAACTTTTATTATATTCAATTGTTGCATTTCATTTATCTATATTATCAAGCATTATTAAGTCTATATTATTTTTAACTCTACGTAAGATGACTTATAATCTTGATATCTGTCCCTGACTAGTTTAGCTTCTCTTATAGACGTGATTATCATATAAGGAATTTCCCACTTATACAATAAATATGCCTTGATTACTTTTATATTAATTGTTGCGCAGATCGCAGGCGCAGATTGTATCGAGCTAGCTAGCTTGATTGGATAATATGAAAGACATCCTATATAATAGATTGTTAAGAGGACCTTCATTCAATTATATTAGCTGATGGCTAACAATCAGGTGTCAACACAAAATTGTACTATGGCCAGTCCTTTCCAGTGGGTACTGCCAGAACACTCAATAGTACATTTAACCACTACCCACTCTCTGGGGTATACATCAAATCTAGTACACACTAACTTTAAATACTTGAACTAATGAGGTGCCTGCCTACAAGGGGCAAATGAAAATACTATATTTGCGGGCCACTATACAAAACTAGCCGTGTTCCGCACTTTGCGCACTCAAAATAGTAACGCAGAAAAAGAAGTACCAACAAAAATGCCGTGAAATACTGACTCAACTAGGTCCTCAAATAAGGGCGTTAGACCACCTGCTTATAGCTATATAAAAATTCGAACAAATGATTTGACGCCCATGGCGTCATAGGATATTGTGAAGTCATTATGACTTAAAACAGAATAATTAACTTAAGGAGAAGAGGAAGCTTAAAGCAAGGTCTTACTACATATAGGGCTCCAAGCTCCTGTATTTAAGCTATATTATATGAACATAGGGAAAACATATAGTCAGACTATCTGACTAAAGAAATTAAGTTGGGTTGACACCAAACCAAAATTAGTCACTCGGACTAATTCAACAAGTCTGAAGGACTTGGACAACATTCGTACTTGAAACATCAGACTTCCCTCAGCGTCGAGGCGGTGAGACCCACGACACAATCATCATGGCCAGCTGTTACTTCTTGGTGTTGGAGAAGAGGTTCCTCCTTCGAGGATATCTGATGATGAGGTCACCAATTATATACTCTATATCCTGACTATACCGGACCAAATATGGGTATGTAAATAATAAAATGGAAGGAAGGAAGGGGGAGGTTTGGAACAGTGGGGAAAGAGGGTTTAGACGTCTGTTTGAAACTGCCACGCCTTCGCTTCCGCCATGCTGGCAGCATGCTGTGACGAAGCATGGTGATTGTATCCGGGAAATTCACTTAATCTAAGTAGAAAACAAATTATATTTTAGCAGAATATATCGTTTTACTTCTCTTCTTCGGATCCCATTATTTCAGTTTAGTATTTTGTTTTGTATTTTACATTAACTGCATTTTTTAAACATATAATGTTTGTCTCACCTTTATGAAAATAAATCTAATTTTATATTACAGATTTGGCTAGCTTCTGGATTAGGTAGGTTCAAGTTTCTAAATAAATGTTAAAATCAAGTTATTTTTTACGAGGAACCTTCCATATGCGATTTTCGAGATAATTTGTCAAATAAATCGATAAATAGTGTTTCAAACGTGTGCTATTTCTACTTGAACTTAATGATAATTTCAAGTACAGGTTACCTAACTGATCCTCAATCGGATACCCTATAAACGGTTGGTTTAACCTTCGCACCTTTCGCCAGATGGATGGTGAGATTGGCTGGCTTTAATGGGTAAATAAATTAGACCTAGATGTTTATTATAAATATCAGAGGTTTGTGGCAAGTGTAAAAACTTACTGCATTTATGGCCTTGAAATGACTTCCTGCTTAGACAACTATAATTTAATTAAATATACTTCGGGATCTTGTTTTTTATATTTATTCCCGCAATAACTGTAAAATGTAAAATTGATAGTAAATTATGGGGACGATGTTGTTATTATTACAATAAAAACAAAACTTTTGTAGTTTGTTTTAAAAATACTTTTCGCAAGATTTTTAAGTGAAAATTGTCACAGCGAGAAAAAAAGAAAACCAAACTGAAGAAAAAAATTCGAATTATTAAAAAAAAAAAAAACTGAAATAATACGAACGGACATTATATGCATGATTTATGATACTAGTTCTCTCCCTGATGGCAATGGGTCCTAGATGACATTGACAAAATTATTCCTGGAATCTTTAAACAGTTTATTGTAAGCCATTACCTTAAAAAAAAATCTGTAGTTAAAATGAGATTTTTTTCAGTCACCCTTACAACTTAGCATAGCAGTTTTTGTTTGAATTTATTCAAAAAAAAAATTGATTTGACATGATATCTAAATTAGAATTTTGCTCTTCTTATAGTGATGTAAAGATATTAGAAACATCAATATTAATGGAACCACCATTATTCGCACAGTTTATTTTTATAACTGTAATTTCAATATAAATATTATTGACTGTTAAAATACTTTACACAACATGGTTGGTATTAAATGTAAAACTCTTGATATTTCAGTGAATTATATGTGTGTTAGAAAAAATTAAAAATGCTTACCAATATAAAGAAATATTATATTATTAAAAAATAAAAGTATAGTAAATGTGATACGGTTTGAAAAAAAATTAACATAAATGGAATTGCAAAACTATCCTTTTGAGGATTTAAATGTACCTTTTTACCTCGAAAAATTATAATGAAACGCCATCTACATATGATGGACGCTTTATGGATGACTGGAAAGTTTAATATATTGAAATATATTCCCGAATGGCAAGGGTACATAGAAAAAATCAAGCGTAAGATATTTTTGATCAATCAAGAGAATCATATAATCACATTTTAAAACCACATGTGTAGCCTTCGACCAGCCTTTTTATATGAAGTATGTGGATATAGAAGGGTTTACTTTCTGCTAAGTCAGATTCTAAGTTAAGTAATGTCGTCTTAAGTCTGAGAGGGTTCCGCTTAATAATAACATTTTTTAGTTGCATGTGATTTATTTATGCATGTCAGGAACCAGCCCGAAAAAGATATTGAGTGTATTTTTTGTAGCATAATCTGTTGAACACATTTTAACGGGACGTGCATATTCTCCATTCCATTCGAGGTAATGTATTACTACAATTATTTTAATGATGACCCGCCTCGGTGGCGTAGTTGGCTAACGCGCTTGTCGTGTTGATCCCGACTGCTGAGGACGGGGAGATCGAGGTTCGAATCTCGGTCGGGTGAACTGGGGGTGGTTTTTCCTAAATGGTTTTCCACTCTACCTCCACGAAAATGCAGGTTCACTTCCTCTAATTAAACCTTCCCAATTCCTAATCTATTAGCGTAATTAGTATTTAAAGCGTATAACCCGAACGGGTAGTAAGACGCGGTGTAATTATTATTATTATTATTATTATTATTATTATTTAATGATAAGAACTTGATGTCGTGAATGAAACATTTAGGACTTTCCATGATATAGTGCCAAAAAAAGCAAAACTTGAAGATGAAAAAAAAAGTCCAATTTCTAAGCTATGGGTGAAATTTTTGGTAATTAATGAATGAATTAAATTATATATAGTTTTAATATATAAAAATAAAATTTTTATTTCAGATAATCCTAGAATACGTGTGATGACATTAGATTTTTTTAAATACACTCTAAGCTTTTGAAAATTAATATTAAAGTTTATAGTAAGGAATTAATCATAGATAAAAATTAACAAAAAATATAATAATGTGTAACATAAAGTTTAATAAGAAATTCTTATGCAGTTACATTTAATTTGCATGATAGAATCAATATTAATATGAAATAGCAATCAAGTTCCTTTAATTATTTTAATATAATTATAATTTAATTTGCATGAAAAATCTGTAATTTTTAAAGAAATATTGAAAATTACCATAAAATGAAAAGTTTGCCTCATTAGATCTCAAAGTAGGAATCCTTTTACTCGGGACTCTTCAGTTTCACCGAAAAGTAAGTGTTCTTAAACATGTCTACGAGTTTTCATTAACATCGCAATTAATTCCATTTTCCAACTTAAATTTACTGTACTAATATACATTAAGATAATTTTAACATAGCACATGTTTTGGTAATTAAAATGAGTTAAATAATGATATATCAGACATTTAATTCTAAGTAAAATGATAATATGAAAATGAAAACTTGGAATTGACTACATTTAAATTAAATATATATATAAATATATATTGTTAAAAAACGAATATATCTTACACTTTATATTACAAGTTATGTTACATCCTGAAATGAATTGATCCGGTTCTTAAAACTACATTAAACTATATTAGGATATACGATTATTTGTATACAACTAAAAAAAACACTATATGATGGGTTTTAAAATGATTGGTCAAATAGTTCAATATGTATATGTTATTTGTAGCGCTGCGTCTTACTACCTGTTCAGGTTATACGCATATGCGCGTATGAACTAATTACGTTAGTGAGTTAAGGATGAGGGAGGTTGAATTCAGAGGAAAGATATTAATTCGAAACCACACAATCATTGCCTTGCCTTAATCCTAACCCATCCCGCAAGCTATTCTGACAGATCAAGCCCGCCAAATATACACACATATTAAAATAAAATAAATCATAGCTTAAGTAATTCATATAACTATACAATATAGTTTTTTTTAAACTTGAAAACATAGTAAATATTCATATTAAAATAAATAATTTTTAAGAAAAATTCTTTTAAGTATGAATAAAATCATATTCTTCATAAATTATTAAATATATTTTATTATTATTATTATTATTATTATTATTATTATTAAATTTTTGCACCGCGTCTTACTACCCATTCGGGTTATACGCACTTACGCTAATGTGTGATGGTAGGGTGATTATGAGATGAAATGGAGGACCTACAGTTTAACGTGGAATCCGAACCACGTGGAGGCCTGGCATTCCCCACATTCACAAGATGTCTTGTCAGAGGTGAAGGAAGGGTTTGGTAATCAGATAAATCTGTGCCGGGACCGAGGATTGAACCCCGGTCGCCAGCACAGTATTATACTATAGTAATTGTATCTTTGATAGTTACATTTTATGATAATTTAATAATAGTAGTGAAGGAAGATATTTAATTTAATTTATTTTAAATAAAACTCCTTCCCAATCATAAAAGAGCAGGTGTTGCCCACGCAGTCAAAAATAAGGGTTTTCTACCTGACCCGACTTATTGTTTAAACCCAGTCCTTAGGAGTCAAGACAACGAACTTGGAAAGCGGTGTGAATAGGAAAGAGATCGGTGTCTCAAAACGCAAAACGGCGGGTCAGCTCGGAACCGATCCGCCAGTTCGGATACATTCGTGAGCTATGCTGCCACTGCCAATACCCAAATGATTATGATGATACCAGCAGCGTCTAAACAACGTCGATGGCGCCGAACTGCAGACCGAACTACGCGTATCAGTGTATCTGGCGTAATGAATGGCAGCACATGACGCTACGATTGTTTCACGTAGCTCGTTGATTGTCGCCGGTTTTTGTCGTTATACGTTATCCTTGATGGTCCTCCGCAGGTAGAGAGTTCCAGAGGCGTCAAATCAGGAGTGTACCACGTGTATTTTAACGGTCCTGGCGACCCATATGAGCTATGGGGTGGTTTTTTATGCTTATTTTCCCACCCCCAACCTATAGATATCAGCATTCAGCCCGCCAGGGCGCCATTGTCTTTCTTCGTGAGTTTTGTATTTTACGTCCATGTCGTGTCCGTTTCCGAGAGCCCTTCGGGGCTGGTGTTAACTGTCTGTCCTTTATGTTTCTCATTTTTTATTCATGTTATATATAAATATGTGTTACAAAAGTGTTAATAAACTCATACAAACAAAAAACAAACAAAACAAATCAGGAGATCGAGGTGGGTACTCAAAAGCACCTCTGTGACTTACCCACCATCCGGGTAGAGTGTCATCCAAGTACGACCTGACATCTCGATGGTAGTGAGGGCGGACTCCATCTTGTTGCTTGTAAAACATTCATCGCCATACAAGGGTTTGGATGGGAGGCAAAATCCTTGTCTGAAGTATATAAAGATACACCTGACCAGTTATGGTACCCTCGAAGAAGAAGGGACCAATCAAACCACGCAATGACAGACCACACCACACATTAAGCCCCGGTAGATTCACTGCCTTGTCCACAAGAACGTGAGGATTTTCAAAAGCCCAGTAGACACAATTGTGTCGGTTCACAGTACCGTTAAGTTTGAATTGTGCCTCGTCAATCCACACAAATTCCTCGTCCTCGCCAAACATGTACTCAAACCTTTCATAGTATTCCATCCTTCGATCCGGGTCGTCCTCGTTAATCGCGTGTAGCAGTCTTGGAATGGCACAAATTATGGGGGTAGGATATTTTTGTGGCACAAATTCAACACATATTGCATGGTAAATTTGGCAATGGGTGTGCGATCTACTGATTTTTTGTTGTTTTCATAAATGGCGGACAATATGGGGATGGATATTCTTGGACATGCACTAATTGCATAGTTCAGATTGCGAGCACCACTGTTTTTTGGTGTTTTCACGAAGACTATGGTGGCACAAATTATGGGGGATAGGATATTCGTTGTGGCACAAATTCAGCACTAAATATTGGCATAGTTTCAGAATTTGTGCCGTTATGGGTGCTGCTACGTGAAGTTGGCAGCACCCACAGTTTCTTGAAGTTTTCACAAAAACTAAGGCGGCACAAATTATGGGGATAGGATATTTTTGTGGCACAAATTCAGCACTAAATATTGGCATAGGTCTCAGAATTTATGCCGTTAGTGGCGCTGCCAACTTCGCGTGGTATGCCTGATCTTGCCTTGTGCGCATCATTAACAGTTCCGTCGGTTTCGAACTTATCACGAATACGGGCAATTGTTCGACGTGTTAGTGGCCGTGGATCGAAGGTTGGAATACTGTGAGTGGTTTGAGTACATGGTTGACGAGGACAACCACATCCGCACGTCATTTCGTTTCGAAATTATTGATTTACAAACAGTGAGTACATTTTTTGGACCATATATATATATATATATATATATATATCTAATATATTTAATATCATAATAATATCAATCAGGTTTGCACGTGCTAACCACACAATGAATTTCGTGGCTATCCCGGGCGTTTTTCTTTAATTCAAATAGAAAAAAAACTCTTAAATTTATTTTTTCAGACTTAGTTTTAATAAATTTAAAAAATATCTTGACAAAAATTTAAAATTCTTGCTTCAAGGTGCAAATGTTAGTGCACAAGGACTATTTATTTTAAAATTTAAGCGCCATCTGCGTGCAGTATAAGTCGCAAAATGCTCATGAAAGACAGATAGACGGACTCTTCATTTTAATTATATGATTGGTTTGTAAATGAGCAACACGTTCGAAGTAGTAGGAAAATTAATATTGATAACAATATATTAGAATTTTACCAATAAAATTTGTGTAGAACTCAAGTGAGGCAATTAGATAAAAACGAAAACTTTATTGAGTTTTACATTAATTTCAATTTAAACAAATGTTATGTTGATCTCTCCCCCCCCCCCTTTAAATATATTGTTATAAGAATAGTTTTAATTTTATATTGCAAATATGACTATATTCTGGGTTAAGTAGGTTCAATTTCCTTAAAAAAAAAGTTGAAATCAAATTAGTCTTTACATGGAACTTCCACAAATATAAAAATATGTGATTTTCGAGATGATTGATCAAATAAAACCCGCCTCGGTGGCGTAGTTAGCTAACGCGCTAGTGTGTTGAACTCGACTGCTGAGGACGGGGAGATCGAGGTTCGAATCTTGGTCGGGTGAACTTTTGTTTGTTTGTTAAATAAATTGTTTGTTCCAACTGCGTAGATGGAGAGACTTACTTAAAAATGGGTAAAGAAATTAGGCCTAAGCGTTATTATATAATATGATAATAAATGTATATTAAACCTGAAAATTCACTGAATTCATGGCCTTGAAATAACATCATACTTAGCCAACTATAATTAATGAGATACCGTGTGGAAGGAGTAAAGGGGGAGGGGGTATTTAATGAGTTGGTTGAGAAAGTACGCGTCAAGTATAGCATTGGTGAAAAAAAAGACCAAGGCTCTTTTAAAATTGAAGGGAGAAGTGGGTGTGGAGGAGGGGGGGGGGGGACTGGAAACAAAATGTTTGGATAGCCTAGGTAGTCTTGACCACGTGGGAATTAAAAAAAAAAAAAATTACATTTTATCTGAGCTGATGGTCACACGTCGTTCACAATTAAACTTTTTTTTAGACATATTCTTGTCCTTCTATTGGCAATGGCGGACATGTAACCATCTCCTGAGGTCAGGTGTCTCTACCCACGGTACAGCTGGGATCTCTAGAATAGTATCCAAGAATGCTGACCATTAGGTCAAGTGGCCGGCCCCTGTGTTGCTTGTGACAGGGAGTTCAAGGTTCAAATCTTGTTCGGATAATTTGGAGACTGTTTATCCACGTGTGATTTATCAATGCGGTTTTCTCATTCTCCTTCCACGATAGTACGGCTACATTTCCACTACTTGTCCCTTAATTTAAGCCATTAATAGTGTTAAAAGAACACATTTAAAATGTTAATGATTCACTTTTTAACTCGTGTATATCTAAAAAATAAAAAGGTATGACACAATCGTCATATCTTCTCAAGTGTGCCGAGCTAAAATGATTTAGCTCGCACAAGTGATTACCTGTTATGAAATATTAATTACCGACTAGTTTGGCATCTGTCGGGAATTCTCATGTTCTACCCCTGAACCCCTAGACTTTCCGTAGTTTGATTTCTGCCCCCCCCCCCCTTTTACTCCCCTCTTGGCTGGTTGCGCATGCGTAGCCTTCCTGAGGTGTGATTGGCTTATTCTTCCACCCCTCTCTTATCCCTGGTTCTCATCCCTGGCGGTGAGTTTTCCGTACTTTTCCTTTTTTTTAGTACTACGAGTGTCGTACTGAGAAAAACACCTTTTTTTATTGTGTAGAACCGACTGGCTGACCTACTATAGTTCTATTCGGCAGTGTCTCGGAGGATCTTCACCTCTACATCAGGACGCTATGGCGTCCAAAGGAGTGGTATCCTGGGCTCGCCTTAGCTAGCCCCCGCCACTGCTGGTTTGCTCACAACATATTAATCTGCTGGTGCACTCTACGCTCTATTGTTTTCCGATAGAAACATTTGGAGTAGAGGATCGTTGGCTACGTTTTCCGATGGCTAATGAACTTGTCTTACTGTAAGGTACCGTACTTGTTAGAAGGAGACATGGTGGAGGTCTTGTTACTTCGCTGAACTCTTGGCGTGCAACCGACTATAGTAATATGGATGTGATATTCGTCCGACTAACTGAGTGAAGAGTAGCAGCAAACTAGGCCCCCTTAGGGCAGTTAGTTCGTTTTGCTAATATGTTTTTCTTGTGTACTCTGTGAGGTGGGAATGCCTACCTTGCTACACCTGGCTGCTAGGGTTGGGTGGTCTGCCCACCAATATTGTTAGCATGGGTTCACCATTGTTCAAGTTTTATGGTGGTTATGTTTTAGTCTTTATACCTGTTGGATGACTAGTAGACGGCTAGGCCCCATTCGGACAGCTAGTCAGTTTGTTTACACGTGTTTCTTGAATACTCTGTAAGGTGGGAATGCCTACCTTCTCAACACTGGCGTGCTAGGGTTGATGCTACGCCCAGCTGTATTGGTAGTGTGGGTTCACCATAAGTTAAATTTTGTGTTAGTTACATGTTAGCTTTTATACCTGTAGGGAACTTACCCATATCAATATGTGGGTGCCTCGACTAAATAAAAATAGTTGCACCGAAGCGTTGTATTGTTGTTAAGATTTGTTAAATACAATTGTTACTGTGGGGTACGTCTGCCTTCGGTATTAGGGAGTTACTGGAAGTAATTATCAGCCTAATTGGGTTGTCCGGGCCTGTTCTAGGACCCGCCTACTTTATTGCTATTTAGTATTGTTGTAGCCCCTGTTTTGGAGGTTTCGAGTATATGCGACACCGCAGGGCGTCGCTGGGTTGTTACTTTATCTCTTCCATTAGACGAGCGCCTTAAGCCTCGCCCTGGAGGACAGTTACCCTTATATTATGCACTTTCTAATTGTAAACCTTGATATTTAACTAGGTGTTGGTATACCACTACCAATGCTGTGGGTCCCCTATTGGGGCGTACTATTTATTAGATTGTGGGGTACAGTTGACTCCCCTGAACTGTGGGCATGACCTTAACGCCGTTTAGCTTGTTTATCTAAACGGGTATACTAGAGTATTTTATTGATTAGCGTCCGCCTTAGGGCATATTGAGTAAACTGTACTTGTGGCTTTAGCCAATAGCTAATATAGTTTGGTTTCTAGGGTACCCCCAGATGCACTACTTGGCTGCTTGCCAGCTGTATTATTCCTTTGTAATCCGTTGAAGAGAACGCCTACGATTGCTTGTGATACGCAAATAATGGACAACCAAAATCTTATGAACATTCCATTGATTTGGTTATGTATTAACTAATGTGTTCTCCCAATAAATTGTTGCTTTCAATGTTATTTTTGTTATGTATACTTGCACCCCTCCCCTTTTAGCTCTAAAAGGTAGGGTGCACAAGGTATATTGTAATTAGGAACAACACTTTTAAAAACGGTGTTCCTTAAACAACCAAAACCTGGAAAAAAATAATTGTATCGTGACAATAATATATGGAACATTCTTCACACCTAATTTTGGACAAAATTGATGTATAGAGTTTTTTAGTAATTTTTTTTAATTAAAAACTAAAATTATTATTTGTATTTATTATGTATATTTTATTTTTGGGGGAAATATTCGATTACGAGTTGTTTACTGATTATTGATTTTTTTTCAAAAATTGCTTAAAAGATTTTGTTTGAGATTGAAACCTAGAAAGATTTTCAAATGATTAATAACAGCTTTTTTAAAAGGTGAGAGAAGGGCAGAGAAAATTATTTTAAGATAAGTTTGCATATGACTATTTTTTTAAAATTTTAAATATATTTTAAATGGTTATAGATTTTTTTTGTTCAAAATGGGTATCTGTGTAGTGCTTTAATGTATTTTATTTTCTAATAAAAATATTTAAGTTTAAATTAATCAATTTTTTTTTTTAATTCTATAAAAAAACAATAAGAGAAAGTAGCTCTTTGTAAGATGTTGTCATATCATTTATTTTCATAATAAATCCTAGAGATCAAAGTAGTATCTTGCCAGGCAAGATACATTACATAAGAGTGGTATATTATCGCTTGATACTAGGTAGTTGGCAGCCCTGGAAACTGTATGATCAGCTGTCTTTTTATTAAGTTTGCATATCTGACGTTAAGGCGCTAAACTAGTTGAGCAGAAATTCATAAACATCAGAAACCAAGCGGAATTATAACATATTTGTGTTGGAGTTCTACTGTAGTAGGAGAACAAACAGGGGAGGAGTAAATACTAATGATAATACAATTAGTATATTGTGACCCCCCTATTAAATTACGTCATTCGATTTACAAATATCTTTTATACTCTCCTATACCAGTTACCTTTCGTTTCCCGGTCATTTTGGCACCAATGATCAACCAAAATATGAGGATTTTTAGACATTTAATAATGGAAAATTTCAAATTTAATATATATTTACAAGTATATATAATATGAACAGAGTAAAGGCAAATAGTGTTGTGCCCATTCGAATAAACACCAAACTCTTGTACTGTTTAAAGTGTTATCAATATTAAATAATATATGCATGACATCTGATTAGCAATATTTCAGCCACCTAGACAGTGTCCTTAACTATTATTATTCATTATTTTATCCCCGCAATATTTTATTAAAATTAATAGGTAACAAAAATATCCAATGATAAAGTTATTATTGTTATTATTATTATTTAATTATTATTATAAGTAATATTTTATAAGTATTACTATTACGTAATTTATGGTGCATTTGCAATTACATTTCTAAACAGATGTTAAATACTAGTTAAAATACAAAAATTGGTACCTGTCCTAATTTCAATCATTTATTTTTAGAATTTATCCCTTTTTCCAGGTTTCGGAATTTTAACCAAATTAATTAAGAACCTACACCCGTTTCGGTGGCCACGTGGTCTAACGCGCTACTCTCGCAGTAGACTAGACTGCCGATGGACGGTGATATTCAAGTGAGAATTTCGGTCGTGTGAACCGATGGTAATTTTTCCAAAATGTTTTCCATTCTCCCTCCACGTATATGTGGATACAATTCCTTCCTTCACCTTCCTAATCCTGAAAACCAACAGCGTGATTAATACTTAAGCGAAAAAGCCGAACGGGTGTAAGGCGCGGTGCTAACAAAAAAATATTAAAACTTGAAAAAATATTACTATAAGACTAAAACGAAAACATCTAGTTGAGATTATTTGAAACCAATTTGTATAACTTAACGTAAAATTTCCAACCAAAGTTATTGACGTAATAGTAAACCTGTGGAAACATGAGTTTATTTTTAGTTCCAGGAAATCAACCGAGACTTTAGAGCCGCCTACTTCTACCTGTCGTTTGGGTTCTTGTTGCTGAGGACCTACAGCGTCAACCTCCTGATCGCCGGTATCCACGACGAGGCCAAGAAGCCCAGCAGATATCTTCACTTTGTGCCTGCCAATAGTTTCTGTCTAGAGGTCAAGGTCATGAACATGTTATAAGAAAATACCTCCACTTTGCACCTACTGAAACTTCTTTCTGGAAATCAAATATATGGTCAAGTTATCCGAAAATACCTCCCCCCCCCCCCCCCCCTCATATTGGTTTAACTCTTGAAAGTTGGGAATTTTGTGAAATTTGAGATCTGGAGTTGGGAAATTTGAGTCTTATTTTGTATCCAATTACTTTCTATTATGAAAGTCCTTGACCAAAGAACTATACAAACAGATTTAAAATTTCCCTACTGTTGATCCTACTCTACAAAAAATCATAACTTCCAAAATCGTCAAACATTTAAAGGAGATTCCTTGTTTAGTAGATTGTATAAATCTTAGTCAACCAAGTAGTTAGTAGCGCCGTTGTCGGTAGACAAAGACAACGGCCGGTGAGTGTATGTCGAATCACAAGGGAACATGAGACGCCCAGTAGCAAAATTTCACTCAGCCAGCCATGCTTGAAGTGGCAGCATTGTCAGCTAATGTTTTATTTATTGTTTAGTGTTTTTAGTTGTGACTTTCATGGCTGCTAAACTGTCACAGTTTTATGATTCAAATTATCTTATGCATTACAGCCAGTGCCTTAATTAGACCTTTATTAAATTATGAAGACATGAATGTGGTGAATGTTACGCAATATCTTATTGTTTTCTTATTGAGATCTCTGACTAAGATGAAATGAGGACATTCAGGTTAGTGTTAATGGTTGACTTCTGAAATACATACTAATTTTTCTAGCATCTTATTTCATTGTTTATATAAATAGGCTTTAATGAAAGCAATTCAAATAGGCTCAAAGCAACAATGAAGGAAGAGGAGTAATAGAACTGTGTTACATTGTTACAACTCTTTTAATTCTTAATTTGATTAAGTAGAGTACATTAAACAAACAATAAAAAAATGTTCACCCTTTAACATTCTAAAATTTGGCATACATTTTTTAATTCGTTATTTAGTGTTCGATTTGCATGAAATTTCACATAACCATGTTGTTTAGAGTGCTGGTTTAAAATTTGTCATAAGATGTTATTTAATAAAATGCCAGGGGAAGCCCCTTCACACTCACGCGCTAAATTACGATATGTTTTGAATAGTTTATTGACGTACCAGTATTAACATTTTAGGGCAACTTCCATGAGGTTATTAAGCAGGACATTGGTAGACAGGTATCAAAATACTGTATAAATATCAATAAATTCAATTTTTGTTGCTTTATTTTACAGTTTAAAATGTTTTTAAATAAACATGGCCAAAATTGATAATTTTTTGATAAGTGCCGAGCAAGTTCTACATCTCAGGGAGCTTACTAGTTAAATATTGCTTCCCACCGTGTTATAATAAAGCTGCGGTTTCCAACCTGGGGTTCACAGCGTCTTTTTGGGTGGGATCACAACATAGAGGTTTTAGCTTTATATTTACTTTTTCAAGGATTTTAATAACTTTAAGATGATGCGAAATCCTAATAGAAACGTCAGTTGTTAAAGTGATAAAAACGACCTAGTTACTGCTTAGTTTCCTTTTGGCTATTCTATTCTGATAGCTTCCTGCTTACTTGTTTCCTGTGGCATCCTTGTAATGATGTTGCATAATATAAAATCATCCCCCAGTCCCGGGCTTATTGGTTCTATTTTACTACATATTAGTCACATATAATCATAATTATAACCAATTTATAATAATTAATACAAGCATTAGAGGACATTCGGATTTAATGTCACAATCTTTTGGTTTGGATGTTAGTGAAGGCTATAGTTAACTGTATATTGTTCATACTGGTAGTAATACACAGTGAAAAAACTTATAAACTAGGATTTGAACGCTTTATTTTATCAAAGGGTCGCAATGGCCTCAGAGAGAAAAGTTGTGGTCATAAACTACAAGATGTTGGGAAACACTCTAATAAAGTCAGTTAAATTTTTAAACAAAAAATACACGATTCGAACAATATTTGCATATCTAAATAAATATATTTAGGCTCAATTGGATATTTAGCTCAGATGCAGGTAAACTGAAATAAATAATAATTAAAGTTTCACTGAAAATGCCTCGTGTCTTTAAAAACCCATTATGAACAAATAAAAAAGGCTGTCACTGGGGGGGTGGGAGGGGGGGGAGTTTGGGGGACTCAAAACATCCACAGAATCTTATGAACAAAATGTCTTTATATATGGTTAAAACAATATAAAAATTAAGATACAAGTACAAATAAGGGGGCTGTGTTACCATAAAAATCACTTCAGAGCGCTTTTAGAGGTGATTAATATTTATAATTATTCAAGCCTTCAGCATTTAGGAGGTAATGCTGCTATTGAAAACAAAACACTTCAGATATCTTCTAGAACTGTTCATCAATAGGAATTATTTCTAGCCTTTGGCAATTGGGGGATGTGCCCACCAAACCTTCCTGAATTTATTAGCTGGCTACAGCCTTAAAAATATATATATAAATTAAAAAATACTCTTGCCTAAAAACTCGGTTAAAGGCTTGATTATCACCCGAAATTAAAAAATTGAGTCTTCTACTGCCCCCTCCCCTTTCCTCACACACACACACACACGTTCTCAACATTGCCCTTCATGTACTCTCCTTTGCTACTTGAAAATTTTCCTAATTTCGAAATGCTTAGAGATAGGAAAAGTACTGGTTCAGCTCCCCCCTCCCATCCCCCCCGAATACATTTAGTGCAACGCCCCTGCACTTTGCACCTGCTGAGAGATTCTATCTGGAGGTCAAGGACATGTTCAAGTTATCAGAAAATACCTCCAATTTGCACCTGCTGAGAGATTCTATCTGTAGGTTAAGGACATGTTCAAGTTATCAGAAAATACCTCCAATTTGCACCTGCTGAGAGATTCTATCTGTAGGTTAAGGACATGTTTAAGTTATCAGAAAATACCTCCACTTTGCACCTGCTGAGAGATTATATCTGGAGTCAAGGACATGTTCAAGTTATCAGAAAATACCTCCAATTTGCACCTGCTGAGAGATTCTATCTGTAGGTTAAGGACATGTTTAAGTTATCAGAAAATACCTCCACTTTGCACCTGCCGAGAGATTATATCTGGAGGTCAAGGACATGTTCAAGTTATCAGAAAATACCTCCAATTTGCACCTGCTGAGAGATTATATCTGTAGGTTAAGGACATGTTCAAGTTATCAGAAAATACCTCCACTTTTCACCTGCCGAGAGATTATATCTGGAGGTCAAGGACATGTTCAAGTTATCAGAAAATACCTCCACTTTGCACCTGCTGAGAGATTCTATCTGTAGGTTAAGTTTATAGGTCACTTCATCGGTGTAATAAACCTGTTTTATATTTGTTTGACCGGGACCAGAAGCGTGCAGAAATCTACTTATCGAGGTGAACCCAAAAGAAACAGGAGCTGATCAGCTATTTGAACCCATTTCAGGCAATTAACTTGTGTTTTGTGTTTTTAGAATAATATGATCCCTGAAATAATACAAACACAAACCTTACAATTAGTAAGCACATAAAACCTTTCAACTTACATTTTATAGACACCCGCCCCCTTAAGTTATCTTGGCAGATGAGCTCTTGTTTTTCTTCTCTGGTCTTATTTAAATTCAAGCACAGAAACAATAACACATGAAGATGGAGAAACTCAAAACTAAACTTCTCAGCCCAACTCATTATTGAGTTAGAGTTATGGAGTTCATATTAAATCAAGGTTTTGTTGTTGTTGTAAAGCAGTTTTCTGGTCTAAAAAATATTCTTAAAAATTACCATTTCATCTTGCAGGTTTAAACTGCAATTATTGGTTTACTCTTACAGGTTCGAATGTTATTGGACCACGTGACCTCTGATCCGGTTTCTTTCACGGCCATGAATTTCTTCTCCGTCACTCGTTCCTTAATTCAAACAGTAAGTTTTAGTAATTATTTTAGATACCTTATCTTAACACTTTATTCTAAGATTTTCAAACATATTTCTTATAAGTTCTGCTTTACTTAGGCTGGGAGGGAAGATAATTTTTGGCCTTGGATACAGCACGTGATGGTAATCCACCCTTAATCTGTAACAGGTGGATGTAGGGAGAATGACTACAGGCTTAGGAGACACTTGTTCGTTACTAGGTATCATCTAAAATAATTTAGGATATTCTATTTGTATTCGTGATGCTACTTAATTAAATATTCTAATTAATCGAAAATCGTTGTCCAAGTTCAAGTTAATTTGTAATTGTGGTTTTTGTATAATATTTGCGTATAACCCGAATGGGTAGTAAGATGCGGTGCTAATAATAATAATAATAATAATAATAATAATAATAATAATAATAATAATGTATAGTATTTTTTAGAAAGTGCACTTATGTTTATACTCTTGGCATATGTAATCCAGGGAATGTTTTTGAATAAATATGTATGACTGATTAAATCCAAACATCCTTAGTAAAACTTAAAAAATATATATATTGTATTTAATATCAGATATTTTTTTCACAAATATTTGAAATCGATAATTAGAACCAATGGTTATTTTCCTCACTACGTTATTCATATTAATTATAAAAAATATGGTATTTAAACTAGACTATAAAATAAATGCACTCGTGTTCGTGGAGGAAAAACAACACTCAGTACACCCACCCAGTATTCGAACCTTAACCTCCTGGGACCTACAAACCAAAATAAAGGAGCGTGGCAATTAGACCACTTGGCCACCGATGCGGGTTAGTCGATTCAAAACGTTTAATCGACCCAATGTCTAAGCGGAGGAGAAGGGGATTACAGATTTTGGAGACACCAATTTGACACCTTGATATGTCTTAAATAATTTAATAATAATTGTCTGCATTCGTCCTAATACAGGGCAATTCTAGTCACCACTACTGTGTTTGTTTCTTTAGGTTAACTTGATTTGTTGATATTGTAATGATGTGACTGTGTCTACATTATATATATATATATATATATATATATATATATATATATCACAGCTGAGGAAAAAGTGGGCAAGTTTAGTATTTTTGGCACCAAAAGCAAGCAATTGGGGGGGAGGGGAGGTCAGATAGCGGGCGATGCCGGCCAATAGGCCGTGTTAGGAGAGATTGGGTGGGTAGATGGGGGACCGGGGGGCATGAGTGTAGTGAATCCACCATCATCCTGTCAAACATGGCCGACCAGGTCTTATGTGCCGTGTGAGGGAGAACAACAAACCCCCCACAATATGGGAAATGAGCCCTATTTGGGGATACAACAAACTGCATAAACTTTTATTATTTTCGATATTAATGTTATTTTCAAGAACCCCAAGGGGTTGGGAAAAATTATTATTTTCAATTTTGTGCTTATTAATATGTATGTAAATAGATTTTAAGTGAAAATAAATAAAAATCCTTATGAAAGAAAGAAAGCAAGCATCTGAGTGGATATTTACCTAATATGAGCCTGACATTGTTGTCTTAAAGGTATCTAATAAGGCCCTGCTCAGATCACCAAAATACCATCTGTATCCACATTTACGAACCCGGGCAGGTATTCAACTACAAATATTGAAAAAGCAATCAAAGACCAATTCAAATATAAATGTAGCCAATTCAATCAATAATAGGTTTTAATTTTTGTGAGAGAAACATTAGAAAAAAACCATTGTTAGATGAACATAAACCTGTTGTAGTTTAGTTTTTTAATTTGATATTATTTCCACAACAAGGACTGGGACATAGGTCAAATAACTGCTGCTCTTTTTTATAGCTATTTTTAAAAAGAAAAAACATTATTATTATTATTATTATTAGCACCGCGTCTTACTACCCGTTCGGGTTATACGCACTTACGCTAATGTGTAATGGTAGGGTGATTGTGAGATGAAATGAAGGACCTACAGTTTAACGTGGAATCCGAACCACGGTGGAGACCTGGCATTCCTCACATTCACCAGATGTCTTGTCAGAGGTGAAGGAAGGGTTTGGTAATTAGATAAATCTTTGCCGGGACCGAGGATTGAACCCCGGCCGCCAGCATAGAAGTCTGACACCTTACCCCTAGACCACCAGGTCACCCAAAAAAAAAAAAAAAAATGTTGTTTCTAGTTACAATTCGATTTAAACAGGAATACATTTTTTTGAGAATCAAAAATTCACCTACCTAAAAAAAATCATATATTTAGACGTCAAATCAGCTATCACTTTTAATTAATAATAGAAAGAACACTAATAATATAGTAAGAAAATTCTTATCAATGTTGGCAAAAACAAAAAATTGAAAGTATGCATATTTTATAAACGTTCCTTCTCAGTAGAATCATAATATATCCTGATTTTGGTAGGAAGAAGGTGTATTTGGTGATTACTAAAGTTACTAAAACAATTTTTATATATTCATACATCAAATCATGTGATCTGCAGCCGTCACTTTTGATAGATACTATCAATACCTATAAAATAACATAAATAATAAAGTAAAATGTTATCAATGTTGAACACAAACAGATATATTTGAATTCTTTAAACTGTTCTCCTAATTAAAATCAAGATATACATATTATGGAACTTAGCTTAGACGGTCGAGGTGTTGTGTAGCTTAATAGCTCAGTGGTGCGGGTTGCTGTGGAGTTTTTTCAGGGGAAATCAGCAGAGGTGTAACTAGGCTCCCTTGCGCCCTTGGTATTTGCGTCACTCTCCTCTCTCCTCCACCAACACACAACAGAAATAATATATAGCTTTATCGCAATAGCCACATTATTTGTATAAAAATTACTGCTAAAATTAAATTAATTACTTTCGGTTTAGTTGTATTTTTATCACCATATCTTATTTCCCATTTGGGTTATACGCTTATGTAATAGTTACATTACTAGTTCTAGGGGTTAGAATGGTTACAATTCGAGGAAGTGTACTCGAATTTGCGTGGAGGGGGAGTGGAAACCCATTTTGGAGAACCCCACTCACTATACTCGACCAATTTTCGAACTTTAATCTCCTCGTCATCGGTGGTCTAGTCTAGCACGATAGTAGCGCCTTAAACCATGCAGCCACTGAGGTATGTATCCGTTTAGTTGCCAATAATTTAATTGCCTTGATTAAATGCCTCGTGTAATTTAGTGGGTTAAATGATAAGGGACATAAATTTATCTATAAGCAGTAAATCAAAATACACTACACTGCGTGCGATCTCTACAATACACGGCGTGAAATTTATAAATTAGGCCTACTCATTCTACACGACCCAAGTACTCGGAGCGTCCAAAGTGAGGACGAGACGAGAAGGGAAGGAGGGAAAATGCCCACGGCTAAATAGTGCTGCTATGCGAGAAGGATAGGGAAGCTTCTGCCTCATTTGATCTTGCCGCGAAAGCGACGACACGTTGCATTACACTCCATAGTCTCCAGCGGTCTATCTCTATACGACCTTGAAATATCTCCTACCACTCCGCCACCAGCTCTTGCCCCTGGACTCACGATCGCAGATAACTTGTGACAGATTTAAAGGTTGATTCACACTGATAGGACTGTGCGCAGACTGTGCTGGGACTGTGTCGTGCTGCCAACAATCTCGAACAGGCCATTCCATAAGAGTTACCTTGTAAGACCGTTTTTGATTCACACTCATAAGACTGTGCTCAGGCCGTGCCGTGACTGTGTCGTCTTGGATCGTTTCAAAAGTGATTTCCCAAGGTCACGGTCCAGCACGGTACGAACACAGTCCCAACACAGTCTTATCAGTGTGTATGTAGACTTACAGGTGGGTTTTTTTTTGTTTTTTGTTTTTTCGTCCAATCAGTCTTTTTTCTCCTTGATAATCTTCGTCCAAATGTTCCTGCCCGAGAATGCCCGCGAAGTCCCAAATAATGTCCTGCCATCAGGTGATAGGTTTGTTACAAGAGTTCTGTTGGGATGGATAGACGTCAGGGATCTCTGTGGGGAGATAGACATGGGGGAACACTCAGGTCTTGAGCCTCTGACGCTGACGAGGGGGAGGAGGGGATCTCTGTGGGGAGATAGACATGTGAAATTCTAATAGAAACGTAAGTTGTTGACGTACTAAAAACGACCTAGCTACTGCTTAATTTTAATTTCCTTTTGGCTATTCCATTCTGATAGCTTCCTGCTTACTTGTTCACTGTGGCAGCTTTGTAATGATGTTGCATAATATAAAACCATCCCCTAGCCCCGGGCTTATTGGTTCTATTTTACTACATATTAGTCACATATAATCATAATTATAATCAATTTATAATAATTAATACAAGCATTAGAGGACATGCAGGTTTAATGTGACGATCTTTTGGTTTGGTTTGTTGGTGGAGGTGAAGTAAGGATTTTAATTCGGGCCAGTGGTAGTTTATCCTAATATCCCTCCAAGTAAATAAGTGTACATTTCCTCTAAATTTTACCTATCCCAATGCTATGGTTAATTGAAGATATTCCGGGCTTGCAGTGAAAAAACCTAAAAACTAAAATTTTAACGCTTTTAATTTATCAAAGCGATGGCCACAAAACGAAAAGTTGTATCATAAATTTAGAATGTTGCAACCGCTATAATAAAGTTAGTTTAGTTTTTAAATCGAAAATTCACGATTTGAATAATATTTGCAAATATAAATAAATATATTCAGGCTCAATTGGATATTTAGCTTAGATGCGGAAAAACTGAAATAAATAAGAATTCAAGTTACACTGAAAAAGCTTCGTAGCTTTAAAATTCTAGTATGAACAAATAAAAAAGGCAGTCGCTAGGGGAGAAGTTTTGGGGACTCAAACCATACCAAGAATTTTATGAACAAAATCACTTTATATTTGGTACAAACAATATAAAAATTAAAATACAAGTACAAATTAAGAGGATGTGTTACCATAAAAAGCACTTTAGTGAAATTCTAGAGGTGTTTATTATTTAGAGTTTTTTCTAGCCTTCGGCAGTTAGGGGGTTATGTTCCTATAAAAGAATCACTTCAGATAGCTTCTAAAACTGTTTATAAATTATAATTATTTCTAGCTTCCATTAGTTGGAGGATGTGCCCAAAACACCTCTCTCTGAAATTATTAGCTGTCTACGGCCTTGCAAATAAATAGATACATTTAAAAATATACTTGCCTAAAAATTTGGTTAAAGGCTTGATTATTACCCCAAATTAAAAGAAAAGTAGGAGTCTTCTCTTTGCCCTCCTTCCCCACCCCCTAAACATTCTCATATATTCCAACCTTGTACTCTCCTTTGCTACTTGGGAATTTTTCTAATTTCGCAAGGTTCTAGCTATAAGATGTCTGAATCTTGGAAACAACTATTGACACAACTCTTCTTTTCTTTCAGATGGGAGCGTCCATCTTCACCTACGAGATAGTGCTTGTTCAAATGTATGGAAGCTAAATCAATGCAACTCTAGTGAGACTGTAACAATTAATTTGGAGTTTTTTGGTTTTATCAGACGCAAGTGAAATAAATTTTTGCAGTGAACATCCAAATCCCAACTAGGCCCGATATTTTCCCTTTCAGTACCTTTATATTATATATGTATCTTATACTGCATCTTTATCATCATCCTTGTAACTTATTACTTCCATCCTCATTACATACCATACCATCTCAGCCTTGCTTGCTCTACTATCTCATGTACTCTAACATCATCATTACATGACCATACCATCTCATCCTAGCTTCCTCTACTATCTCATGTACTCCAACATCTCATTACATGACCATACCATCTCATCCTAGCTTCCTCTACTATCTCATGTACTCCAACATCATCATTACATGACCATACCATCTCACCTTGCTTCTCTACTATCTCATGTACTCCAACATCATCATTACATGACCATACCATCTCATCCTTGCTTCCCCTACTATCTCATGTACTCAACATCATCATTACATGACCATACCATCTCATCCTAGCTTCCTCTACTATCTCATGTACTCCAACATCCTCATTACATGACCATACCATCTCACCTTGCTTCCTCTACTATCTCATGTACTCTAACATCCTCATTACATGACCATACCATCTCATCCTTGCTTCCTCTACTATCTCATGTACTCCAACATCATCATTACATGACCATACCATCTCATCCTAGCTTCCTCTACTATCTCATGTACTCCAACATCTCATTACATGACCATACCATCTCATCCTAGCTTCCTCTACTATCTCATGTACTCCAACATCTCATTACATGACCATACCATCTCACCTGCTTCCTACTATCTCATTATCCAAATCATCATTACATGACCATACCATCTCATCCTAGCTTCCTCTACTATCTCATGTACTCCAACATCCTCATTACATGACCATACCATCTCATCCTAGCTTCCTCTACTATCTCATGTACTCCATGTGTGTTTTCACACACTTTGCTTTTCTCGGACCACACCTAAATCAGTTGATATCTTGCTCTCGTATCAACACATAGTGTCCTTCAAAACGACTTTTTTAAGTTTGTTTGTTTAGTAATTTTTATTCTTTTATGAATTCATTTTTGGTTAACAGTATTTCTCATTCACTATTAATTCCTTAATATCATTTTGTCTTCATGCTTCTTTAATTTCGTTTTACAGTTTCCATTATTATGACACATATGAGTAGAAATATGTCGGATTGTGTATTACAGCATCTTTACAATGCTGGAAATGTATAAGGATTAATGAAACAAACAAAAACAGATAATACCTAGAATGTTACAAAATTCTCTACTTTATTTAAATCCTTCTCAAGTTTGTTAACCTATAAATTAAATTTTATACTTCTTAACTTTAATACTTATTTAAACCTTAAGCATTGTTTCATTAGATTTGCATATCTTAAATTCGTTGTATATCAATACTCAATCATTTCACTTTAACCTATTTGTAGATGTTAACTTTTTAACAAATATTTAATAATTAGAATTCTTAACTTATTTGAAATTGAACATTGTTTTGTTTAACCTAATCTGTTATTTGTAAGTTTTACGATTCTTTTTTAACGTGTTTTCGTGTATTTTAAACTTATCAGAACAATATATATTGTAAATTGATGATGAATTAATTTTTTATCAGTATAGTGTTCATAATTTGACAATATTTTATTACCATAAGTTAACCTAATTATACCTTTTAATTTGCAATTTCGATTTATTACATCAATTAACTAAACAAATTTATTAATCAATTATTTCTATATATTTTTGTGCCATATATCAATGTCTTAAATTAAAATGTTGAATATTTTTAAAGATATTATGCCAATTTTTTTTACGTGTATATATATGGTTTATAGCCTAGTACTTCAAACGAAGGCTAAACTGCTCTAGACACGTCTAAAATAAATATTATCAGTCATTGACTACTTGTTCTCTTATACGAGTCTAAAAGCATTGAGTAGAGAATCTTCTCTTGTCCAACAATGAACTTGTTATTTCAACTCACATTTTATCCGAATATTTGTTTGCTGTAGTGACGTCACAATGAAACTCATCAAATGATTTTGTCATGGAATAGACGGGTTCAAAGTATGCCAGATTGTAGTTAGTACCTCTAGAAATTTGTAATTCAAGATATTAAAAAGTATAGTTATAATATCAAGAAAAAATTAAATTATAACTATTAAGAACCTTATAATGTATTTGCTGAATTCACTTAATTATCACTTGAAATATTTTCTGTAGGAAAATTTTATTTTGAATCTGGTTCAGTTATCCTTACAGTAATTTCCACATTTGATCTTTCCGCCGTGGTTAAAATCATTTTCCTGTGAAAGTTTGGATTTTCATTTCACTGTCCCAGTCGTCATCGCGCAGGGACAAGATTCGCTACTGTCCGACCATCAGCTACACTCTAAGTAATTATTTTATATTAAGTTATAAGTTTCTAATAAACGATTTATTAGTCAAATAACTGACCTCTCTCTCGTACAGTTAACTGTTTGTTATAAGTTACATTCACATAAATGTACTGTTTACCAAGTGATTGTCAGTCCATTTGATCACTCGGGCTCGCAAAGGAGGAATTTTGCAACTCTATATGAAGTATTGTAACCATAGCAACAAGATATTTATACGACTATTTAATAAACTTATTCTATCATTCTGCTAGTGTTTGTATTGAGTCTCCCAGAACTGGATCTCCATATAACTAAACTAATATATCTTTGTAACACAGTCAGACCTCGGGATTATGTTGTTGACGCCCTGCGCATAGTTAGCTCAGGCATCCCATCATCCCCCCGCCTTCCGCTTCCCTTCCTGTAATTTTTATAAGCTTGTCCAACTATTAGGGGTTATGTTTTACCATTTAAAGATGCACATTGATTAGCTAACATTAAGTTATTTTAGTTATTTATTACTAAACATTATATTTAGGACCAACGTAAATAAAACCAACGTATTTTGTTTGTTTTATAATTCATATTTAGTAATAGTTTCACTAGGGTAGCGGACGACAGAGTCACCACGCTCATGTATGTGTTGAGCGAACTGAAGTCTCATAAATACCTTGGTAGGAGATGCACCAATTCTCATTTTAAGTTGTTTTCATGGAGACTATTGTGATACAAATTATGAGACTAGGATATTCTTTAGGTACAAAATCAGCACTAAATATTGGCGTATAAGTCTCAAAATTGGTGCCTGTTGTGGTACAACCGGAACTTGCGAAGCAGTTCATTTGTCTACTTAGAATTATCGGGACCTGGGTCGTATATTTCTTATCAGGGGATTCAAACCAGGGACGATATTAAGATATGCGTGTAATATAAGCCCACGTACCCTCCAGCCGATTTCAATAATATATAAAAACAAAGCCTTGATTTTATTCAGATATAACTTTTGCTAGATAGTAATAATAATAGATGTAAGACTGATGTAGGGAGCTGTTTACAATTTAAATGCATTTATTGCTTGTTCGAGAAGGTTTATAACAGGAATATAATTATTAACTTGAATGCAGGTTCCTCATCGCATTAAATCCAACGCCCGAAGCATTTGACTTTGGCCAAGGAGGACTTCTCTGAATAGAATAAGAATTACACAAGACTACTTAGATAACCTTCACAAATAGTTTATCACGTGCTTACACACATGATTCCATTAATTAGATGGAATTATTTCTACTGTAGTCGAGAGGTGATAGAGGAGATGCTAAACTTTATAGGTCGTAAATGTGTCAGATGACACCGTAATTGAGAAGTTTGAACAACAAAGGTTCAATTTTATTGTTTTACATGCTATAGGGACCAGAGAAAACAATTATTTGCTATGAGAATAACATTTCTACTAACAAACATGTCATTTTCAATAATTAATTGCTAATGATTTTTTTTAAATAAGTGACTTGTTAGTAATAATTATAAATATATATATTCTCATTAAATAAATTAGCACTGTAAAAAGGGGAATTCAGGGATGACTTTATATGCTTTATGTAATATTAAAATTGTAAAAATATTATTGTAAATAAATGTATTATAGTAGTGGTTTCCAACCTTACGCGCAGCTGTACCACAATTGTTATCCCTGGCACCGTCACGACAGCTGTATTGCCTACAGTCATTCAAATCATAGTTTTTAATTATGTTTTCACTGTACCCACGGCTATCCGAAAGTAATTACAGTTATTAGATTAGTATATTGTATAGTAAATGTACCCTTATTTGCTTTGTGGGTGATGTAAAACAACCCCGCCACCAAGAAAACCAAACAAGTGTAACTTTAAGCACACATATCCACAAATAGTTGTTTAATTTACTATAAATTGCTAATATTATGACTATACTAATGTGATTAAGATGTCGCAAAAGAGAATCATCCAACCCCGGGAGTATTTAGTACGTCATGATTTCAACGAAACTCAGCCAATAGGCTGCTTATGACACCTAAGGAATTGTAACCAAGAAAAGCACAAGCAGTTTTATCATTTTCATTGATTTTCTAATAAATTAATAAAGTAGATTGCTTCAATAAGCCCAGTGACTACACCCAAAAACACCATGACCCCAAATAGGGTTGTGACCCTTGGTTTGGAAACTACTGCCATTTGAGTTCGGAGGGTAGTAAGGCACCAGCCTTATCAGTCAGTCTACGACATCTGACAGAATCCGTGTTTGTTTCCTATAGGGTAATATTTTGAAAAACTAGTCAGTATATTAAGGCCTGTAAACGAAGAGAATAGGTATTTTTTTAACTTGGCATACAACTGAAAATAAAGCATTGTAATATTACCACCATTGTTAAAAGCTTTAATGATTGAGTAAACTCACCCCATGGCCATTCGAAACAATCTCAGACCCACAATGCATGGGGTCATCTATAAACCACGTAACGCCGTTGAGAAGGGTATAGAGGTGAGTTCTAATATTTACGTGGTTTATCTTAGCACAGTCAGTAGAGTGTCTGTCTCCTGAAATAAGGGACCCAGTTTTGATTCATGGAATGGCCAAAACGATTATCATTGTTGAAATGTGGGTTTCACCTTTCACAGTGATGAATTAACGGCCGGGGGCTGGATGTTGTGTTTGTTCTAGATTTAAGTTGGTTTATAAGTCATGTGCTGATATAATCAGTTGATCGAATACTGGTCGGGAGAAGTGGAGGGTTTTTTTCCTAAATAGTTTTCCACTCTCCGTCCACACAAATGCGAGTTTACTTCCTCTAAATTTCAACCTCCCCAATTCTTAATCCATTAGCGTAATTAGTAATTAAGCGTATAAACCAAACGGGTAGTAAGACGCGGGAATAAACTTTTAAAAATTCCACAACACGTATGGCCGGATAACTGCAACTCGTGTGTGTGTGTGTGTGTGTGTGTTTGTATGTATAGAGAGGAACTTTTGAGTATTAAATAAAATATTAATAGTATCCTAATAAAAACATATTTTATTTTTTACAATGATTAAATATGTTTTTAAGGATTGATCAACAATATAATCGTTGTTGTTTAATCACTCTGATATTTAATTAATGTCTTTCGAAAATATTAAGAGAAAAAGAAATAACGAAGGGATAGTATTTTTCCACACATTGATTAAGCAGGGAAGTCTCCCTTTTATTTTCATTATCTATTTTATTAATATTTTACAGTTATTTTGACACCGTATTATTCTTATGTGTCGTCACACAAATGGTTAGTATTTATTTTCTATTTTATACAGAGTAAACTGTGGGGTGCAAATATTAAGTCTCACCTAGGACGCATGAAACCCTTCATCTCCCAAGAAGACCAGATCAAACAAAGGGAGTGAGAGGCTCCAACAGTCGGGGGTCGTGCGTGCAGTTATTTCTGATGACGACGGTAGATGGGGTGAAAGCCCCAAAAGATTATTGTTACTGTTAAATAATTGAAGGGTACTGGGAAAACGGGGGGTTGTTAAAATTGAACTTTATTTGAGTTCGTGCGGCCATCTGTTAGACAATCAAGAGACATTTCTAATGCACTTTTTATTATGATTATAAGAAAAGAATCTGTCATATTTTATTTTATTTGAGAAGGTATTTGTTGGGTCCTTAAGGAGTTGTCCTGAAATATGAGTGTTATATCACTTTCAAACGATAACATTTTTTTTAAATTTACACAACATTTATTATGCACTCGTAAATTCAAAAAAAAATCTGACACAATCAAGAAAAAACACTTTACGTACGTATTCACGAGGTCAACTACAATTATGTTTTTATACGTGTATGATTATTATAAGTTTAAATACAGAATTGATAAACCAGTTTTTAAAATTCAAGGTATATAAAAGCGAAAAAATAGGGGGAAAATCTTCATTGTAGTCTAGTAGAGTTTAAATAAAGTTTGTGCTCTATATAGAATCACTGAAAAAGGTGAATTTTAGTTTAAACCAAACCCTTCTTAAATATTGGCATTGACAATGTCAATTGTGAAATTGAATACTATGGTATTGATCTTAATCGCTATATTTATCGGTGTTGGCTTTTTATTAAAACTGTGGTGGCAGCACAGACATATCAGGAAACTGGCGAGTAAGATACCAGGACCTAAAGCATATCCACTAATAGGAAATATCCTGGATGTCTTGGCCTGGACTCAAGAAGAATCATATCAAAAATACGTAAGTCTCACAAGGAAATATTTTCCAACACTTCGATTCTGGGCTGGACCGTATTTACTCATATTTGTTTCGGATCCGCGTGATCTAGAAATATTAATGAACAGTGATAAGTGTTTAGAAAGGGAAAGAGTAAGGAATATGATAGATAAATATCCGTTAGGAGATGGTTTAATTGCAATTGGAGGGAGCAATGGAGGATTCACAGGAAGTTTATCCTTTCTTCGTTCCAATACAGTCATTTTCAATATTTTATTAAGGTATTTAATAAAAACAGTAAAATCTTAGTAAATCGTTTGGTAAGAACGTGTAATAATAGAGACACTATTGATATATTTCATTATTTTACCAAATTTTCTTTTGGTAGTATATGTGAAACCGTTTTAGGTTTTGAAATGAACCATCAAGATAAAACCAGTGAAAAATATATCAATTCTACTGATACTGTCAATGGCATTTTTACAGAAATGTTCTTCAAACCTTGGCTGCTCAATCCAATTGTAATTCGTCTAACATCGTACCACAAAATAATGACGGAGTGTACAAATTACGTGAATTCGTTTGGTAACGAGCTCTTCATAAAGAAGACGAAGGAGTACCGTGAGAAACTCAATCAACAAGTATCAACAAGAGCGACCTCAGATAGCTCACCCAATAAAGATAGACCATCACTAATAGACTCCATGATTCACATGATTGAAAATAATGAATGTGTTTTAACAAAGAAAGAAATCATTGGAGAAATAAACTGGACCATCATGGCAGGAATGGAAACTACTGCAACCAGCCTTAGCGTCACGATGATGCTACTAGGATTCCACCAGGATGTTCAGAGGAAAGTACAAGAAGAACTTGACGCTGTTTTTGGAGAAGACGTGGAGCGTTCAGTATCAATGGAGGATTTAAACAACCTTAAATACACAGAACAAGTTATAAAAGAATCGCTTCGTCTCTATCCGGCGGGGCCATTCGTACCAAGAAATACAACTGAAGATATCAAAATAACAAACTATACTATACCTAAAGGCTGTGACGTAATATTTAACATTTATTCTCTACATCGCAACCCCAAGATCTACCCGAACCCAGATGAGTTCGACCCGGAGAACTTCTCACCGGAGCGCTCCAAAGGCCGACATCCGTACAGTTTTCTTCCGTTTTCCGGCGGTTTGAGAAAATGTGTTGGCTACAAGTACGCCATGTTCCAGATGAAGATAGTTCTGGCGACGGTTCTGAGACATTTCACCGTCCATCCGGCGTGTGATAGGAAAGAAATAGATCGATGGACTTTTGGTCTAACTCTAAAATTAGTGAATGGCTATAACATCAGAATAGTTCCTAGAGGTTGATTTATATTAAATTGCTTATTTACATTCCAAATGTTTACTTCACGAATGGTTTAATCCTTCGAAATGCCATGCCCCTTTTCAAAAGTATTTAAACTAAATACAACTCCACACTATCCTATTAACAAAATATTTTTAATTAATTCAACAATGCGATTTTAGTAAGTGAATTTTGTTGAGCATTTAGTAATAATTTGTTCAAAGAGTTTACAATTTGTTGTTTCATTTTTAGCCTTTAACTTATTTAATTATAAATATACCTATAATTAGTTTGGTTAAATTTTTTCATCTCTATCCATTCAATAAAGTCAAAATTAATTTAATTAATTTGTCTAAATCTGATATTATAAAGATAAGATAGTAAGGTATTTCTACACTGTTTATCTCGTAGATTTCATTTATTCAATTGTAATTTAGAGGTGTAGTTTACAATTTTGCAAATTGCTTATGTCACTACTATTGCCATATGGGAATTAATATTTACGTAAAACATGTGTATTAAAAACCATTACTCAGGATTCTTTATGGTCTGGTAGTAGTGACACCAGGAAGATGAGTTTACACTCACAGGGCTGTGCACTGGCTGTGCGCCGGTCATTTCGTGTTGTTAACATGTGGTTTCTTTGGAACTGTTGGTAAGTCCGATTTTTTTGGGAAGAACAGTAGAATTTGCCGATATTTGTTGGAAGGAACTGGCATTTGACATCATAGAAATGTTTTTTATTTGATAAATTTATTATATATATTATCTTAAAAATTTAATATAAATATTAATAATACCTCCTTTTGGATTACTTAATGATTACTCATTACATTATTAATCATACGAACTTTTAATGTAATAAAAATTTAATATTTTCACTTTGGTCATACTGACAACATTAACTACAATTATACATAAAGCAATAAATAAAATGTATTATATTTCCACGTTTATATTATTGGAACCGATCATTAGAAACCATAAACAAATTATTATTTTGTAAACCTTAAACAAAAATGTCAAATAAAAGTTATTTATTTTTTATACTCACCAAGTGTACACTATTAACGTTCGGTATTAACGTCATCAAAATAAACAAATCTATTCAACAAATCACCATATTTAATTCTTAATTACGGCAAACTTTTCAAAAGCTACTATTTGATTCTTAAATTTAAATAAATAAATTATTTAAATCACCAAAAAGTTTTTAAAAAATTGTCATTTTTATAACCAATATTTATTTTAAAATAATCTAAAGTACTAGATTAATTTTACATAAGCTTAAAGAGTAAAGTAAGTTATACCGGGTGCACTGACAAAGAAATAACAGATACCCTGTCTTACGGGAGATTTGTTGCACCCCTCGACTCAGGTAGAACTTAGAATATCCAGTGATAACAGCGCTTACAAGTGAGAATTCTTTAAAACAACTGACTTTCAAAATGATTCTCATCAGAAAGACAAACTGATAGAGAGAGAGCGCTTCTACAGTGTTTAAAAGTAAGAGACACACAGACTTGGAAATGCACCTGTAAATGAATTATTAAATATCTTGTGACCAGCTTCTGCGCTCACAATTATTTAAGACTCACCTTTTCTTTAGAATGAACTGCAGTCATTTAGATACAAGAAATCTATTAACTTAATTTAATTAATAAAAATCAACATGACATGTTTAGGATGTGTCCATACATATCTAACTAAACTCTAAATAACTTAATTAATCTATTTGAATGTATAACAAGAAAAAATGGCCAGGGAGAGTATCTCGACTTTGATACACAATTTTCCTTTTTAATAATATAGTGACCATAATGCAACTCATTTAAAAAAAAATGCAATGCTTTAGTTGTTATTAAATGGTATATAGTGTAATCAATGCGGAATTAAGAGTTAAAGGAGACGAATTAAATAGTAAGGCAATCCTCTTTTGACTGATATACAAAATCCGCTCAAAAACAGTTTTCTTTTTAAATTGAACCATCCCTTCTAACGTGTTCAAGGGCAGATCCAGTACTTCCGATGGGGGAGGGGGAGAGAGAAATAGAGAGAGTGGGCACCCTCGCGGGACCAGGTGGATTATGATTTAACAATATTACCAACTAAAATGTAAGAAGATGAACTAACTGAAATCTGGTTGTTGAGCTATTATGTGATAGTATAACTAGTACTTCGCTGCGGTGGTCATGTGCTTTAAATTAGGTGAGCGTTTCTTTCTTACACAGATATACAGTCATTGATTTTGTTTTTAATTATTATTATTATTTATACTAAATAATTTTTTTCATGATGAGATTATGCTCTCCTTTCTGGATCCGACCTTGAAAGAGTTCTTAAATTAAATATATAATGAATATGTACACTAACATTATTTATAATACTATTTTGTGAGAGTAAGAGAGACAAGAAAGTTGATGGGGTGGCCAATAATTCTGGTTTAACGACCGCCACTACCTTTCATAAGTTAAGATAATAGTTTGAGAAATCTTGATTTAATTTATAAAGAATTTTTCAGATCCAAAAATTTATAAATACTTAAAGTTATCGTCTTTTAAACAATACAGTCATTCTACTGTGTAACTTATTGAAATAGCCCACAAAGTTACTACTCTGTCACGTCAAGGTTAGATTAAATTTGTTTTAAGAAATTCTTTAAAAGTTATATGCCATGAACATAGCTATAGTTATGACATAATGGTAGTAGTTAAATAAATATTAACATTTTTTTGGTTGTCAACATTGAGAAAACGTAATTCTATTTGTATATTATATCTGAATTGACACTTTAAATCAAACATGTCATTTAGCTTCACTTTTGAATGTATTAAAATAGTTTTAGTAAATGTTGCAACTGTCTTATAATGAATGCCCTTCGTACAGTTTATTTTAGATGTATCTAGATATTTAGACACTAGAAAGTAAACTTAAGTCTGTTCCTATATACGACCCAATCATAATTATTAAGACCATAGGTTATATATTTGCGCAGAAAAAATGTATTCATCATATTGTTTTATCAGTCAGAGGTTATATCTTGATTGGATATAAACATTTGAAATTCAAAATAATATAAGTTTTGTTCAAAAAGGCTTATTTAAAATACATCAGGTAGGGATATATTATTTATGACACCTTTTTACCGTGTTTTTGTGTATTTTGAACTTATCATCCCCTTATATATTGCTAAATTTATGCTGAATTTATTTTTTATATGAGTAATGTTCATAATTTGACAATATGTTATTACCATAAGTTAACCTAATCATATCTTTTAATTTGCTATTTCGATTTATTACATCAATTAACTAAACAAATTTATTAATCAATTATTTCTATATATTTTTGTGCCATATATCAATGTCTTAAATTAAAATGTTGAATATGTTTAAAGATATTATGCCAATTTTTTTTACGTGTATATATATGATTTATAACCTAGTACTTCAAACGAAAGCTAAACTGCTCTAGACACGTCTAAAATAAATATTATCAGTCATTGCCTACTTGTTCTCTTATACGAGTCTAAAAGCATTGAGTAGAGATCTTCTCTTTTCCAACAATAAACTTGTTATTTCAACTCACATTTTATCCGAATACTCGTTTGCTGTAGTGACGTCACAATGAAACTCATCAAATGATTTTGTCATGGAATAGACGGGTTCAAAGTATGCCAGATATTAGTTAGTATCTCTAGAAATTTGTAATTCACAGTTTTAAAATGTATAGTTATAATATCAAGAAATAATTAAATAATAACTATTAAGATCCTTATAATGTATTTGCTGAATTCATTCAACTATCACTTGAAACATTTTCTGTAGGAAAATGTTATTTTGAATCCGGTGCAGTCATCCTTACAATAATTTCCATATTTGATCTTTCCGCCGTGTTTAAAATCAGTTTCCTGTGCAAGTTTGGAATTTAACAGTTAAAAATATAAACGGTAAAGATAAATAGGCCTTCAGTAGTCCCATGGTTTCATTGGTGCTGACTGACAGCTGACGGCTTTGAAAAGATACCATAACAAATTTTTATCCTTACGCCGAACCATATGATCTGCAAAAACATGTGTTTAGCAGCTGTCTCTTATGACAGTCCACATTTAGGTATATACCTAAATGTTGAGTGTCAGAAGTCAGCTGTGAGCTGTCAGTCAGCACCAATGAAGCCATGGGGCTACTTTATATCATGCAAAATTTCATCGTACATTATATTTATATTGTTCACAAAGACACACACTGACCTCTTATTTTAAAATTAGCCGCGTGTACACGGCTTGTACTGAATATATGACTTTGTAACAGTTGGATCTATGATAATTCGCATCATTTGCACAATTTCATGGCTCATGTGAGAACACATTTATCAATATTATAAATGTTTAGTAATGTTTGAGCATTATAAGGTCCCACAAATATATTTTTAAACTGTCGAATTAAAAAGCAATGAATTTAAAGCTTAATATTGTTCAAATATCAAAATATTTAAAGGGATTTTAGATAAAATATTTAAACAATAATATTAATAACATTTTCAACCAAACTCCAAATTGTCTTTATACGACAAATAATAAGCTGCCTAGAACCCACAATGCACAGTTTTTTTCCTTGTTCCAATTTCTATTCTTGTGAGGTTCAATTTTGATTTCTTTCCTCATCTGTAACTCACATGTTTTTTCTGTTTGTTCATGATGATAGTTAGTTATATATTATATTTATTTTAATAATGTAATAAAACATCTGACAAACTATATTCTACACTTGTTTGTGGCCTAGGGATGTAGCTTCTGCGCGGAGAAATATTGCCAGTTGTTACCTCACAGGAAAATACAAATGCACATTAAATAGAGTTATTGAGAAACTAATATTAAATTAAACCATTCGATTCACAAAGAGCTTTACTACACCGCTTTACCAGAAGTTTTGGTTTCTATATATTTATACCGAAACGTGCAGCCCACTTTTCAAAGTGGAAAATTTCGACATTAACACTGTATATTGATAGAGAGAAAACCGTAGAAGATAATTTTATGCTAATTCCAGTGAAGGCCAAATTATTTTACTACTCACAGGTTTATCAATATTTGACTTAAGTGTAACGACTGATTGAGTGTAATTCTGCTGCCTAGGCAGCCTTCCTAAGATCCTAGTTTTTAAAAGATGGATGGAGAAGTTAAAAGTCTTGTAGAGTGGTGCGGAATATTGTGCGTGGGACTATTCAGGTTGGCATTTTTCTTTTCGAGCGAGCCAAAGAGATTTACTTGTCTAGACGCCGGCAGAAGACTGGCGCTATTTGTGCGCCGGTTTGTTGAGGTGTGGCAAGTACTGTCCGCGCGAGGTCAGAAGTCATGTCGAGTTTCTTGGTTGGACCTTGGTTAAAACTTGTGCCGGAACATAATGCTGGCTAGAGTGCGACCTTATTCATTGTAGAGTGATGATATTACGGTTTTATTTATATTTCATGTATCATTCGTCATCGCACAGCGACAAGAACCGCTACTGTGCGAATTATCAGCTACCTCTAAGTAATTATTTTATATTAAGTTATAAGGTTCTATTAAACGATTTATTAGTCAAATAACTGACCTCTCTCTCGTACAGTTAACTGTTTGTTATAAGTTACGTTCACATAAATGTACTGTTTACAAGGTGATTGAACTGTAACAATTTAAGTTAAAGTAAGTAAAAAAAGTTTGGTTATTTTTGTTAAGATTTTATCAAGTTCCTGAATAAAAATTTTTTATATATGTTTTTTTTCCTTTTACACAATTTTAAAACAAAGGTTAGAAATTTTCTAGAACAGCAACGCCACTAATTTTAGCCACGAGCCGCCACTGGTAGACGATAATGTTATGTGAGAAGTGAACTGGAATAAAGTACATCTACAGTAGGAGTGGTGGTAGCTGATAGGTACAGTAAATATTGGTTGAAAGGGTCCAACCTCTTATCTCAGTGGGTAACGTGATTGCCTGCTGGCTAAGTGTATCGCGATCAATTCCCGTCATGGTCGGAATATTATCATTGATGAAAATATGGGTTACTTTTAACATTGATAAATTAATGTCTGGGGGACTGGATGTTGTGTCTATCCAAGTCTTAAGTAAAAATTATAAGGCGTATGAATCTATGATAGAAGTAGCAAGTTCGTATTGGAAAATATATGGTTTGAATAAAAAACTGACACAGGCCACAGTCGGGAAACAGCAAATAATTTAAATAATGATTGGTTGAAATTCACTTAAAATAAATAAGAGTGAATAAGATGATTTCACGGGAATTCTTGTCTGACAATAAAAGAGGAACTTTTTTTAATAACACTCAAAATTAGGTTTAAATCTTGAGTTAAAATGATTTTCAAAATTGAATAAAATATTAATTTTTTAACATTCATATTTAGTGTATGATATTTGTAATAAATTTGAACTAATCCTAACAACAGAGTTAAGTAGTTCAAGGATGAATCCCACGGCCCATTTCTTAATACAGGTAAATTCCTGCGCTTAGTTTTTGTCAAGCGATTTTTACACTTTTGATATACGTCATTATTTTGCCAAATTTGCTTTTGATAGTATATGTGAAACCGTTTTAGGTTTTAAAATGAAAGATAAAGAAAAAACCAGTGAAAAATATATCAATTCTACTGATACTGTCAATGGCATTTTTACAGAAATGTTCTTCAAACCTTGGCTGCTCAATCCAATTATAATTCGTCTAACATCGTACCACAAGAAAATGACAGAATGTACAAATTACATGAATTCGTTTAGTAACGAGCTCTTCATAAAGAAGACGAAGGAGTACCGTGAGAAACTCAATCAACAAGTATCAACAAGAGCGACCTCAGATAGCTCACCCAATAAAGATAGACCATCACTAATAGAATCCATGATTCACATGTTTGAAAATAATGAATGTGTTTTAACAAAGAAAGAAATCATTGGAGAAATAAACTCGACCATCATGGCAGGAATGGAAACTACTGCAACCAGCCTTAGCTTCACGATGATGCTACTAGGATTCCACCAGGATGTTCAGAGGAAAGTACTAGAAGAACTTGATGCTGTTTTCGGAGATGACGTGGAGCGTTCAGTATCAATGGAGGATTTAAACAACCTTAAATACACCGAACAAGTTATAAAAGAATCGCTTCGCCTTTATCCGGTAGTACCAATAATACCAAGAACTTCAACTGAAGATATAGAAATCACCAACTATACTATACCTAAAGGCTGTGACGTAATATTTAACATTTATTCTCTACATCGCAACCCAAGATTTACCGAACCCAGATAAGTTCGACCCGGAGAACTTCTCACCGGAGCGCTCCAAAGGTCGACATCCGTACAGTTTTCTTCCGTTTTCCGGCGGTTTGAGAAAATGTGTTGGCTACAAGTACGCCATGTTCCAGTTGAAGGTTGTTCTTGCGACGGTTCTGAGACATTTCACAGTTCATCCGGGGTGCGACAAAAAAGAAATGGATCGATGGACTTTTAATTCAACTTTGAAATTAGTGAATGGCTATAACATCAGAGTTGTTCCTAGAGGTTGATTTATATTAAATTGCTCAGTTACATTCCAAATGTTTACTTCACGAATGGTTTAAGCCTTCGAAATACCATGCCCCTTTTCAAAAGTATTTAAACTAAATACAACTCCACACTGTCCTATTAACTAAAGATTTTTGAGTAATTCAACTATGCAATTTTAGTAAGTGAATTTTGTTGACTGTTCAAAAACGTTTCAATTTGTGTTTCATTTTTAGCCTTTAACTTATTTAATTATAAATATACCTATAATTAGGTTTGGTTAAATTTTTTCATCTCTGTCCATTCAATAAAGTCAAAATTAATTTAATTAATTTGTCTGAATCTGATATTATAAAGATAAGATAGTAAGTTATTTCTACACTGTTAATCTCGTAGATTTCATTTATTCAATTGTAATTTAGAGGTGTAGTTTACAATTTTGCAAATTGCTTATGTCACTACTATTGCCATATGGGAATTAATATTTACGTAAAACATGTGTATGAAGAACCATTACTCAGGATTCTGTATGGTTTGGTAGTAGCGACACCATGAAGATGAGTTTACACTCACAGGACTGTGCACTGGCTGTGCGCCGGTCATGTGTGTTGTTAAGGCCCTGCCTACCCTTTCTGGCAGCGTGTTGAGCTTTCAGCTATCAAAATAGATGGCATTGCTAAAGTTATACAAACTGGTTGATTCCAGCCATCAGGTTGGCAGAATTACTGGTTTGTTTAAACATTGGGAGACTGGTGACCACGACCGGTAATCAGTAAAGGCAGCAAGCAAACTTTTTCCAAGAAATAAGAGAGATAAGAAGTGTAGTGCCGGACCGTAAAGCGTGTAGGCGACCAAGTTTGACTAAACGTGGGGAGATATAACGTCAAGATACAATCACACTCTCGAGCAGAAAAATTAGCCTATCCATTCCAGTCAGCTAGACGTCCATTAACCTGTAGTACCACTTTTGAATTTAGAACCTTTTTGATGCCAAAGTTTTGTACTAGTTTTGTACCGTTTTGTACCACAAAGAAAAAGTTTTGTACCCTACCCGTTTTGAGTAATTAGCATATCAACGTGGTGACTCCAGGTTAATGCTGTTGTACCACTTTTGAATTTTTTTTTATGCCAAAGTTTTGTACTAGTTTTGTACCATTTTGTACCACAAAGAGAAAGTTTTGTACCCGTACCCATTTTGAGTAATTAGCATATCAAAGTGGTGACTCCAGGTTAATGCAGTTGTACCACTTTTGAATTTTGAACTTTTTTTTATGCCAAAGTCTTGTACCCGTACCAATTTTGAGTAATTAGTATATCAAAGTGGTGACTCAAGGTTAATGCTGTTTTACTACTTTTTAATTTTGAACTTTTTTTGATGCCAAAGTTTTGTACCGTTTTGTACCAGAAAGAAAATTTTAGTACCCGTACCCGTTTTGAGTAATTAGCGTATCAAAGTGAGTACTCCACGTACTCTATTTAAATGCGGCTTTACCCCTTTTGATTTTGAACTTTTTTTGATATCAAAGTTTTGTACTAGTTTTGTACCGTTTTGTACTACAAATAAGTTTTGTACCCGTACCCATTTTGGTTAATTAGCATATCAAAATAGTGACTCCAGGTTAATGCTGTTGTACCACTTTTGAATTTTTTCATGCCAAAGTTTTGTACTAGTTCTGTACCGTTTTGTACCACAAAGAGAAAGTTTTGTACCCGTACCCTTTTGAGTAATTAGCATATCAAAGTGTCACGTGACTTCAGGTTAATGCTGTTGTACCACTTTTGAATTTTTTTTCAAATAAATATCTGGTGAGGGTAGTGATAAATAATAATGTATACTTATTTATCAGAGAAAAATGTATCTAAGGTAAAATTAGAGATAACTTATTTTTGAAGATTTTGTCCACTAACTATAATAACCTATACGAGAGAGTATGTAGCTTACGATTTTGTCGTGCCATTTATTTGAGTTTATTAGTAAGCAGGTAAAATAAAAAATTACTAGAATTTATGTGCTAAATTTGGCACTGTGCTTAGTAAATTTTTAAAATTTAAAGGCTAAGGAGGAAATAAAATATTTTAAAAGCCGTTTCATTTCGAAGACTATAACAATTTTGACTATAAATATATCTGTTATTTTTATTACTGATATCACCACGTCATACTACCTGTTCATGTTATACGCATATATGATAATCTAATTGGATAGTAATGAGTGAAAGAAGCATTTGAGAGGTTATCTACCAGCATTTTTATTTTGAAAGATGGGGAAACAATTTAGGAAAAACTACCCTCAATAGATCCGACCAGGATTTGTACCCCAAGTGCTGCGCTATCAGCAGGCCAATTTAACACTCTAGTGACACCTTAGACCACTCAGCCACTGAAGTGGGTATCTGTTATTTAATACGGTGTTTACAGTTTTCAAACATCTATAGGATTTACACAATTTTCGGAAAAAATTAATGATTTTGGGAATAATTTTTTATCCTATTGGTAGAGTTTAACTTGAGTAATATCTCCATGGTGTCAGCCTGCAAGCAGGCTATACCAATCGAGAGGCTACCGTATGTAGGCAAAGATAGTGCCAACATTTTCAAGCTGAGGGTGCCATGTTGTTAGCACAACGAGCCCTCCAGACCTCTATTTCAGTTTTCTAGACTGAAGCGCTACTTATTCATTCAATTATCTCCTCATTTGTCCTCACGAGGTTGATTTTGGTCCCGTTTCAGACCCACTGCTTCACAGACAGAATTAGGGGCACTGTGGATCGAACCTGGGACTTCAGGATCTGAAGCCAGTAAATCTGACCACTATAAAACAGAGGCGGTCGGGTATCAAATACTTACTTACTTACTTTATGGCATAGGGAACACAAAAGTTCATTAACTCTAATGGTTTTAAATATATTTTATTTATCATCGGCTTCATGTCGTGGTCAATATTGCTAAAGTGCTATGACTGAGCACTGAGTGCGTAAATTAATCAGCTCTAGTAACTTGACTAGTTCGATTCCCTGTTAGGTTGAAATTACTTAGTACTAGCGTGATACGAACTCGGCCAAGGCACAAGAGATTTTGAACATACAATAAGTTCGTTACAGTGTGTTAGTAACATTTAATTTCAGCTAACAGCTTCTTTTTTTTTTTTAAAAAAAGTACTTGAAATATCAGAATAATCGCTGCATTGTTATATAGAAATATTTATTTGTATCTTAATTTTGACATTATTTCTACAGTAAATAAAATAGTATCGCTACTCATCCATTGTACTTAAATTAGTAGATACAGATAGCCTAAGCGCCAGTAATATGCATACCATTAAAAAACTTACCCTTTACGACAAGCAGTTAAATAATCAATTATATCTTTGAGTTTCTTTGTGCGCCCTTTCTTCATAAACTTGTTATTCACAAGGATATAAAATAATATTTTGTAAATACTTCTCCACCTCAAAATTTATACAATCCATTGGATTTTGTTCGAAAGCAAAAAGGTCACATATTGTTAATTATATAAAAAGTAATCACCGTGGGTACTTATTGTTCGGGATTCGATACATTTCTTCCGAAACGAGCGCACAAACTGGGAGAATAAAACAGGTTCAAATTAAAAGTACTCACATTTAACAAGATAATAAAATAAAATTAACATTTTCACACCTTGACTACTAAAAACTTCGTTCATTAGCTTTTTGAAGAATAACTTATTCCAAAGTCCAATGAGAGTCAAATCCTAGACCGTAAAATAAAAACTAGTATATAAAATTATACTGAGAACGTCTCCAAATTACATTTAGACCAAATTTTATTTAAAATAACTATGTTTGATAAGAGCAGGAATGTTTATTTTTATTTATTATAATAGTGGATTAAAAATTCAATGTACAGTAGTTTTCATATACTTTGAATATTAACACTTATTATTACAACGTGTAGTGCTCAATAATGAGAAAACCCAAGAAAGAATATAAGATAAGAGTGAAGAATTTTACATGTTTTACTGCCTCAGTTAAATAAGGGCTAATGTCATAAGACTTTGTGTATGGAGAAGCATGTGGTTTTTTCTTTGAAAATAATGTATCACTAGAGTAATACTCTCATTGAAGTAAGTAGGGACCAACTATATTTATTCACACAGCAGGAAGCCTTTGTGAGTATTTTAGTTACTGAATATATTAAATTGTTTATATTTAATTAAGCAAATTTTCATAATTGGACATTGGCCCTTCTTATCCTAACGTACATGGTATTAATGTTTCTTTGACTCAAGAAGGTCACAGAGATTAGTTTATACCTCCACTGCCACCTGCATTCCGATACAGCAGGTTAGCCAACGCTTGCAAAACGACACTAGCTTGTAAATGGGTAATGATCATACTAACGCGCCTATTATCAGCTAAGGCAACTAGTTGCATAAGGAAAAGTTGTATTTAAAACCATGTATTTTGACTAGAGTGTCGACTTTGGAGTCGTTAGAGCTCAATTTCGTCATGATTATTGAAGCTAACCCAAATTAAAAAATATGTCTAAAAAGAAAAAAAAAATTATTCATTAAATAATATGTTATAAACAAACACTCTAGCTTAATTGTACAAAGAAAATAAATAAATCCATTAATAATTTTTGTTTTCCCATATAATATGCATTGAAATGGAAACATTATAATGAAAATATTTCAATAACTATTTTTAGCATGGTTTGAAAATTCCATAAGAATAGTGAAAGATGCCCAGATATGTTACTAAAATAAATAAAAAACAACAATGTTGAATTATTAAATATATTTTTTTTAAATTATTTTTTTGTTTAGAACCGTGCATTTATGGGTAGGCACAGCCTTAACCTGTGGTTTCCTAGGAACTGTTGGTAAGTCCAATTTTTATAGGAAGAACAGTAGAATTTATCAACATTTATTAGAAGTTACTGACATTTTACATTCTAGAAATGTGTTTTATTTGATTGATTTATTATTTATATATAATATTGAAAATTTAAAATAGACTATTAATAATACCTCCTTTTGGAATACTTAATGATTAATCTTTACATTATTAATTATATGAACTTTTAATATAATACAAATTTAATTTTTTCACTCACGCCAAATTGACAACATTAACTACAACTATGCAGAAAGCTATAAATTAAAATGTATTATATTTCCACGTTTATATTATTGGAACCGATCATTACAAACCATAAACAAATTATTATTTTGTAAACCTTAAATAAAAAAGGCAAATAAAATATTTTTTTTCAAATGAAATTTATTTATTGTTTAAACTTCAGCAAGTGTACACTATTAGCGTTGGGTATTGACGTAATCAAATTAAACAATTCTCTTCACCAAATCGCCATATTTAATTCTTAATTACGGCAAACTTTTCAAAAGCTACTATTTGATTCTATAATTTAAATAAATAAATTATTTAAATCACCAAAAAGTTTTTAAAAAATTGTCATTTTTATAACCAATATTTATTTTAAAATAATCTAAAGTACTAGATTAATTTTACATAAGCTTAAAGAGTAAAGTAAGTTATACCGGGTGCACTGACAAAGAAATAACAGATACCCTGTCTTACGGGAGATTTGTTGCACCCCTCGACTCAGGTAGAACTTAGAATATCCAGTGATAACAGCGCTTACAAGTGAGAATTCTTTAAAACAACTCACTTTCAAAATGATTCTCATCAGAAAGACAAACTGATAGAGAGAGAGCGCTTCTACAGTGTTTAAAAGTAAGTGACACACAGACTTGAAAATGCACCTGTAAATGAATTATTAAATATCTTGTGACCAGCTTCTGCGCTCACAATTCTTTAAGACTCACCTTTTCTTTAGAATGGACTGCTGTCATTTAGATACAAGAAATCAATTAACTTAATTTAATTAATAAAAATCAACATGACATGTTTAGGATGTGTCCATACATATCTAACTAAACTCTAAATAACTTAATTAATCTATTTGAATGTATAACAAGAAAAAATGGCCAGGGAGAGTATCTCGACTTTGATACACAATTTTCCTTTTTAATAATATAGTGACCATAATGCAACTCATTTTAAAAAAATGCAATGCTTTAGTTGTTATTAAATGCTATAAAGTTGAATCAATGCGGAATAAAGAGTTAAAGGAGACGAATTAAATAGTAAGGCAATCCTCTTTTGACTGATATACAAAATCCGCTCAAAAACAGTTTTCTTTTTAAATTGAATCTTCCCTTCTAAAGTGTTCAAGGGCAGATCCAGTACTTCCGTTGGGGAGGGGGAGAGAGAAATAGAGAGAGTGGGCACCCTCGCGGGACCAGGTGGATTATGATTTAATAATATTACCAACTAAAATGTAAGAAGATGAACTAACTGAAATCTGGTTGTTGAGCTATTATGTGATAGTATAACTAGTACTTCGCTGCGGTGGTCATGTGCTTTAAATTAGGTGAGCGTTTTCTTTCTTACACAGATATACAGTCATTGATTTTGTTTTTAATTATTATTATTATTTATACTAAATAATTTTTTTCATGATGAGATTATGCTCTCCTTTCTGGATCCGACCTTGAAGAGTTCTTAAATTAAATATATAATGAATATGTACACTAACATTATTTATAATACTATTTTGTGAGAGTAAGAGAGACAAGAAAGTTGATGGGGTGGCCAATAATTCTGGTTTAACGACCGCCACTACCTTTCATAAGTTAAGATAATAGTTTGAGAAATCTTGATTTAATTTATAAATAATTTTTCAGATCCAAAAATTTATAAATACTTATAGTTACCGTCTTTTAAACAATAGTCATCTTACTGGGTAACTTATTGGAATATCACATAAAGTTACTACTCTGTCACGTCAAGGTTAGATTAAATTTATTTAAAAAAATTCTTTAAAAGTTATATTCCATGAACATAGATATAGTTATAACATAATGGTAGTAGTTAAATAAATATTAACTTTTTTTTTTGCTGTCAACATTGAAAAAACATAAATCTATTTTTATGTTTGGATCGGAATTGACACTTTAAATCAAACATGTCATTTAGCTTCACTTTTGAATTTATTAAAATAGTTTTAGTAAATGTTGCAACTGTCTTATAATGAATGCCCTTCGTACAGTTTATTTTAGATGTATCTAGATATTTAGACACTAGAAAGTAAAATTAAGTCTGTTCCTATATACGACCCAATCATAATTATTAAGACCATAGGTTATATATTTGCGCAGAAAAAATGTATTCATCATATTGTTTTATCAGTCAAAGGTTATATCTTGATTGGATATAAACATTTGAAATTCAAAATAATATAAGTTTTGTTCAAAAAGGCTTATTTAAAATACATCAGGTATATATTATTTATGACACCTTTTTAACGGGTTTTTGTGTATTTTGAACTTATCATCACCTTATATATTGCTAAATTGATGCTGAATTTATTTTTTATATGAGTAATGTTCATAATTTGACAATATGTTATTACCATAGGTTAACCTAATCATATCTTTTAATTTGCTATTTCGATTTATTACATCAATTAACTAAACAAATTTATTAATCAATTATTTCTATATATTTTTGTGCCATATATCTATGTCTTAAATTAAAATGTTGAATATTTATAAAGATATTATGCCAATTTATTTTACGTGTATATATATGATTTATAACCTAGTACTTCAAACGAAGGATAAACTGCTCCAGACACGTCTAAAATAAATATTATCAGTCATTGACTCCTTGTTCTCTTAAACGAGTCTAAAAGCATTGAGTAGAGAATCTTCTCTTGTCCAACAATAAACTTGTCATTTCAACTCACATTTTATCCGAATACTCGTTTGATATAGTGACGTCACAATGAAACTCATCAAATGATTTTGTCATGAAATAGACGGGTTCAAAGTATGCCAGATTGTAGTTAGTATCTCTAGAAATTTGTAATTCACAGTTTTAAAAAGTATAGATATAATATCAAGAAATAATTAAGTAATAACTATAAATATCCTTATAATGTATTTGCTGAATTCATTCAACTATCACTTGAAATATTTTCTGTAGGAAAATGTTATTTTGAATCCGGTGCAGTCATCCTTACAATAATTTCCATATTTGATCTTTCCGCCGTGTTTAAAATCAGTTTCCTGTGCAAGTTTGGAATTTAACAGTTAAAAATATAAGCGTAAAAGATAAATAGGCCTACAGTAGTCCCATGGTTTCATTGGTGCTGACTGACAACTGACGGCTTTGAAAAGTTACCAGACCAAATTTGTATCCTTACGCCGAACCATATGATCTGCAAAAACATGTGTTTAGCAGCTGTCTCTTATGACAGTCCACATTTAGGTATATACCTAAATGTTGAGTGTCAGAAGTCAGCTGTGAGCTGTCAGTCAGCACCAATGAAGCCACGGGGCTACTTTATATCATACAAAATTTCATCGTACATTATATTTATATTGTTCACAAAGACACACACTGACCTCTTATTTTAAAATTAGCCGCGTGTACACGGCTTGTACTGAATATATGACTTTGTAACAGTTGGATCTATGATAATTCGCATCATTTGCACAATTTCATGGCTCATGTGAGAACACATTTATCAATATTATAAATGTTTAGTAATGTTTGAGCATTATAAGGTCCCACAATATATTTTTAAACTGTCGAATTAAAAAGCAATGAATTTAAAGCTTAATATTGTTCAAATATCAAAATATTTAAAGGGATTTTAGATAAAATATTTAAACAATAATATTAATAACATTTTTAACCAAACTCTAAATTTTCTTTATACGACAAATAATAAGCTGCCTAGAACCCACAAAGCACAGGTTTTTTTCCTTGTTCCAATTTCTATTCTTGTGAGGTTAAATTTTGATTTTTTTCCTGGTCTGTAATTCACATGGTTTTTCTCTTTTTTCATGATGGTATTTAGTTATATCCTATATTTATTTTAATATTGTAAGAAAACTTCTGACAAACTATATTCTACACTTTTCTGTGGCCTAGGTTTGTAGCTTCTGTTCGGTGAAATATTGACAGTTGTTACCTCACAGGAAAATACAAATGCACGTGAAATAGAGTTATTGTGAAACTAATATTAAATTAAACCATTAGATTCACAAAGAGCTTTTCTGCACCGCATTTCCAGAATCTTTTTGGTTTCTAAGCATTTATACCGTAACGTGCAGCCCACTTTTCAAAGTGGAAAATTTCAACATTAACACTATATTTTGACAGAGATAAAACGGTAGAAGATAATTTTATGCTAATTCCAGTTAAGACCAAATTGTTTTACTACTCACAGTTTTATCAATATTTGACTTAAGTGTAACGACTGATTGAGTGTAATTCTGCTGCCTAGGCAGCCTTCCTAAGATCCTAGTTTTAAAAGATGGATGGATGAAGTTAAAAGTCTTGTAGAGTGTGCGGCAGCTCCCTTGTTTGCCTTAAACTACTAACTCTGAGTGTCAGAAGCGACTTTCAGAGGAAGTAGGCGGCTATTTTTTGCCTAAAGTACCGATCTGTAGTCACAGATCATAACCTTTATGTGTGAATGTGTATGTTGATTGTGAAGGGAAGATGGAGTTGGTGGGTGAAGGTTTGTATGTTGGGAGCAGCAGTGTTTGTGTGTAGTAGCTAGATCGAGCCCTCATACACTGTGATGGAAACACAAGCGCAGTTAGGCCCGATGTGAGTGGTGTAGTGTGTAAGTAAGTTCTAGACGAGCTGAAAGAAAACACATGGAATAATATTAGTCACTAAGCGAAGATGGCGTTGATGAAAGTGAAAGTGTGAATAGAATGATTCTAGTTCATAGTTGTGGGGTCGTGAGAGGATGGGGACCCAGGGATTGGCTATGCTTAGAAGAGGAGTGGTTATTAGGAAGGGGCTGATTGGGAAGGTGTGCAGGTGTATTTCTCATTCGAGTCGGGGCTTCTTGTATCTCCTTGTCTCATGGGGGTCGTATTGGCCGAGTCTTCTAATTATGGCGTTATCCTCTACCTCGCGGGCTCGATAATAGAACTTGTCGCCTCGCTGCCGGAAGATTTCCTGTAATGTCGCACAGCCAGTGGTAGCGTGAATGAACTCGTTGCTGGATCGGGTGTTGACACCTAGGATACTCCTAATCACCTTGTTCTGTACTGTTTGTAGTGTACCTAACACTGACTCTGGGGCATACCCCCACGCCTCACATCCGTACAGCAGTATTGGTTGTACTAAACTCTTGTATAGTAGCATCTTGTTGTTGATCCCTAGCACTGGGGTCTTGAGCAGGCCGTAGTTTGCGATGAATGCCCCCATTGCCTTTTTTCTCGTATAGTTTACATGCTCCTTCCATGCGAGTCTAGAGTCGATCATCACCCCGAGGTATTTCATAGCGTTTTTGTAGGGGATATCCTCCTCCAATACTACAAACTGGTCCGGTGTTTGGGGTCTCCTCCTAGTAATCAACATGGCTGACGATTTTTCTGCATTTACTCTAATTCTCCATTTTTCCAGCCAGCTGCTGAACTCGTCCAGGTATCGTTGCAGACGGCGATGGGCGTATTTCACGTTCCTGTTGGCGGTGTAGAACATTGTATCGTCTTCGAAGAGCCTGGTCTTTATCATCGGGTCGGTGGGGATGTCTGCGACGTAAATAGTGTAAAGGAACGGGGAGAGTGCCGACCCCTGTGGCACCCCCGCTCCGACCCTATGAAGAAGCGACCTTTTCCCTTCCATCTTGACCTGGAATTGTCGCCCAGTTAGAAAGCTGTTGATTATCTGCACATATACTTTTGGGAAATTGGCTTGAATTAATTTGTAGATAAGGCCGGCGTGCCAGACCTTATCAAATGCCTTCTCTACATCCATAAGTACTGCTAGCGTGACTTCCCCGATATTGAAACTTTCTGTCACATCCTCCACTAGGCTCAGGACCGGGTGTATCGTTGAGTGCCGGGTCCGAAATTCGAACTGGGCATCGGGGATAATCCTGTGCTCCTTGCCGAAGGCTTTCAGCCGCTGCAAAATTATTTTTTCAAATAGTTTCCCTATATTGCTAAGAAGACTGATGGGCCGCGTGTTCTGCGGGAATTTGCGGTCCTTGCCTGGTTTAGGCAATGAGACAACGTCGGCAACTTTCCATGCCTCCGGGAAGTAACCTGCCAGGAATGCCTTTGAAAACATTTTTGTTAATAGTTGGATTACACCTTCCGGTGCGTGTCGCATCATCTCGTTTGAGATCCTGTCTTGGCCGCTTTTCGTGGCTTCAATTTTTCCACCTGGTGGGAGATTTCATTCCTGGTGATGGGGGGTGGTAGTTCTATGACTGGCTCTGCTAAATAAACTCCAACTGTTCTTCTTACAGTCCTGGTAAACTCTTCGTCTTGGGGCTCTGAGTTTGCCTTGAACTGATCTTCCAGTGATTCAGCTATGGCCTCTGCCTTGGCCTCTCCCCGGTATACCAACCCTCTTCTTCCGTGGATGACCGTGGTCCCCGTCTTTCCTTTCGTGCCTTTGAGTTTTCTCGACGCCTTCCACACGTTGCCGTCCACAGCTAAAGTGTTCGTTACGAATTCGTTCCAGTTGGAGGTCTTTAGGGCTTTGGCCTTCCTGCGCACCAGGGCTCTTAGCCTGTTGTACTCAGCCCGATGCCTCGGGTCCCGGTGCTGCTGCCATTCCCTACGCGCTTCCCTCTTGAGGGCTATCATGAAGCTCAGCTCAGGGTCGTCCCTCTTCAACGTCACCGGTGGCGTCTCGAATACAGTTGTTCCACGGTACGCTTCGAGTATTGTAGCCGTCAGAAGGGTAATGGAGCTGTCCACTTCTTCCGGGGAATTTACCTCCATGTTCAATGGAATAGCCTCTGACAGTACCCGTCGATACTCTTCCCAGTCACTTCTGGGTATCTTCCTCCTGTGGTAAGCCAGTCTTGGATTTGTCCTCAGTGATATTCTTCCGAAGACCGGGAGATGGTCGGAGTCGAGTTCATTCAGGGCTTCGAGATCGTCTGGTAGCGTGTCGAGATCCGTCAGGACTACATCCAGTACGTCGGGGAGATGCCTGTAATTTGAAGGATAGTACGTCGGCTCGTAGTCGCCAGGACTGTAAAGTTTTTGGTTGATGCCTGGCCAGCCAGTGTCAGGCCTGCCTGATTTGACACGCGACTGTTCCAGCTCGTGTGTTTACAGTTGAGATCTCCCGCTATGAGGAAGTCCTTTCTCGACGTGAGTCTGTCTAGGTCCTCGATGGTGAAGGGGACAGCAGGGCTTCTTTAAACAGCTGTAAACACTATCTGCGTCCGCCCTGTGGGAATGGCTATCGAAGTGGATTCGATATAATCCATAGCCGGTAGATTTGTTTGGTAGTGAGCGAGGTTGCTACGCACCAACACGGCTGTGCCCCCTCCCCTGCCAACTGTTCTATCGTTGCGGTACATCTCGTAACCGATGAACCTCATCTTCTTTTGTTCTGATAGGTGGGTCTCACAGATCAGAGCAATGTCGACTCCATACGTCTCCAGAAGATTTCGGAACTCGTGTTCTTGTAGTACCAACCCATTAGCATTTCAAAACAGAATGTTCAATGAGTCTTCTGTGCCTCTTCCCTGCTCAGTACCCATCGCAGAAGAATTCAGTTGCGGCTTCAAGAAGTATCATTACTTTGGTTGTTTTGTCTGGCGCGTTCTTCAGCCTTACTACATACTTCCTCAGGAGTTGGAGTAAGCCTGCGACGTTAATATCTTTGATGATTTGTAGAAGGTCCTTTAATTCCAAGGATACATCCGTGTCACGGTCCTCTTTTTTGTCCTTTTTGGTCATCCTCTTGACAACTCCACTATAAGATGGTTTGCTCAATCCCATGTTTGTTGGTGGTGTTGGTTGGCTAACCGAAATTTGCTGGCCTGTTGATGGTTTAAGATACCCCACCACGCATGGAGAAGGGTTAGCCACTTTGCTTTCCCCTTCCTTTGTCTTTCCTGACCTTTGGTTTTTCTTTTCCAGCTCACGTATAAATTTAGGGCAATTGCGATAGTTAGCTGCGTGCGGTCCCTTGCAGTTTACGCATTGTGCTGGTGCTGTTTTGTCCTTTTTCTAGCACTCTACTGTCAGGTGCTCTCCTATACACTTGACGCAGCGTGGTTTTTGGGCACAGTAGTTCTTGGAGTGGCCGAAACGTTGGCAACGGTGGCACTGTAGAATTGTGCTCTGTGAAGCACGGTACTCCTCGATCTCCACTACCGTGTGGTTGATGACTTTTACCTTGTGTATCTCGCCCACTCCTTCTGTCCTCGCAAGGGTGCAGACAAATATTGGTAGGGGTCTCGGTGTCGCTGCTTGTGGAGAAGATTTCGAGTATAATTGCCTCACATCGGTTGGCGTGAATCCCCTGTTCTCCAGTTCCTCCTTTATTTCTGCGCAGGGCATACTTGTATGAAGGCCCTTGATTACTGCCTTGAAGGGCTTGTCCTTGGGAAGGACATAAGTGAAGTGTTCCAACGTGTTCTGTTTTAGCAGTTTTAACAAAGCGGAAGGAGGAGGTCGTGACCACCTTAATACCCTGTGCAATACAATACACTTTGTAGTCATCTTGCTGTCCGCTGTTTAGGAGTTTTATGACTTTGTTGTATTGTGTTGCATTTGTTACAATCACTGGAGGGGTCTTTATGCGCCGTGGGGTGGAACTTTCTTTCGTACCTCCACTCGGTTGCCCCGTTTGACTAATCGATGGTCCATCCCGTAGGCTAGACAAGCTTGCAAACTTGTTATTGACTTTTATAGCCTTCGATTGTAGTACTTCCTGTCCTGGTCTGGTCCTGAGTTTTCGCTTGAGTCCAGAAACTGGCTCAAAGTTTTTTTTTATTTCCGTGTTGGCTGGGGCCCCTTCCTGGCCTTGTTCTTCCATGTCATCATCATCGTCCGTTCCTTCAACGTTGATTTCTACATCTGAGTCTGAGGCCATTTCCCCCTCTTGGCTTGTACCTTGCGGTATACCACCCTACCCAACTTCAGTCGGCATGTAATAGGTCACTAAATAAACAAAAACGCTAATAATATAGTACAAAATTACACTAGTTGACGACTTAGCACTGCACTTATAATTTGTGTTTTATCACTGTTGTGTTGTGCTGTTGTCGTTAACACACTATCACTACCCAACCTCAGTCGGCACGGATAAATCACACAATGAATAATGCCAAGCTTGAGTCATAAAAGATGGATGTATCCTACACTTATGAAGTTAAAAGTCTTGTAGAGTGTGCGGAATATTGCGCGTGGGACTATGCAGGTTGGCATTTTTCTTATCGCACGAGCCAAAGAGATTTACTTGTCTAGACGCCGGCAGAAGACTGGCGCTATTTGTGCGTCGGTTTGTTGAGGTGTGGCAAGTACTGTCCGCGCGAGGTCAGAAGTCATGTCGAGTTTCTTGGTTGGACCTTGGTTAAAACTTGTGTCGGAACATAATGCTGGCTAGAGTGCGACCTTATTCATTGTAGAGTGATGATATTACGGTTTTATTTATATTTCATGTCTCATTCGTCCTCGAGCAGCGACAAGATCCGCTACTGTGCGAATTATCAGCTACGCTCTAAGTAATTAATTTATATTAAGTTATAAGGTTCTAATAAACGATTATTAGTCAAATAACTTAGCTCTCTCTCGTACAGTTAACTGTTTGTTATAAGTTAAGTTCACATAAATGTAATGCTTACCAAGTGATTGTCAATCCATTTGGTCACCCGGACTCACAAAGGAGGAATTTTTCTCCTCTACGTTAAGTATTGTAACCATAGCAACAAGATATTTATTCGACCATTTAATAAACGTATTCTATCATTCTGCTAGTGTTTGTATAGAGTCTCCTAGAACTGGATCTCCATGTAACTAAACTAATATTTCTTTATAACACAGTCAGACCAAGATTATGTGGTTGGCGCCCTGGGTATAGTTAGCTCAGGCGAACCATCATCCCCCCGCCTTCCGCTTCCCTCCTGTAATTTTTATAAACTTGTCCAACTATTAGTAGTTATGTTTTATCATTTAAAGATGCACATTGATTAGCTAACATTAAGTTGTTTTAGTTATTTATTACTAAACATTATATTTATGACCAACGTAAATAAAACCAACGTATTTTGTTTGTTTTATAATTCATATTTAGTAATAGTTTCACTGGGGTGGCGGACGACAGAGTCACCACGCTCATGTATGTTTTGAGCGAGTCGAAGTCTCATAAATACCAGGGTAAGAGATGCACCAATTCTCATTTTAAGTTGTTTTCATGGAGACTATTGTGGTACAAATTATGAGACTAGGATATTCTTTAGGTACAAAATCAGCAATAATATATTGGCGTATAAGTCTCAAAATTGGTGCCGGTTGTGGTGCAGCTAGAACTTGCGAAGCAGTTCATTTGTCTACTTAGAATTATCGGGACCTGGGTCGTATATTTCTTATCAGGGGAATAACCCAATGACGACATTAAGATACCACGTACCCTTCACCCTCAACCCAATTTCAATAATATATAGAAGCAAAGCCGTGATTTTATTCAGATATAACTTTTGCTAGATCGTAATCAATAATAGATGTAAGACTGATGTATGAATCTGTTTACAATTTAAATATATTTTATTGCTTGTTCGAGAAGGTTTATACCGTGACTATAATTATTAACTTGAATGAAGTTTCCTCATCGCATTAAATCCAACGCCCGAAGCATTTGACTTTGGCCAAGGAGGACTTCTCTGAATAGAATAAGAATTACACAAGACTACTTAGATAACCTTCAAATAGTTTATCACGTGCTTACACACATGATCCCATTAATTAGATGGAATTATTTCTACTGTAGTCGAGAGGTGATAGAGGAGATGCTAAACTATATAGGTCGTAAATGTGTCAGATGACACCGTAATTGAGAAGTTTGAACAATAAAGCTTCAATTTTATTGTTTTACATGCTATAGGGAGGGACCAGAGAAAACAATTATTTGCTAAGAGAATAACATTTCTACTAACAAACATGTCATATTCAATCATTAATTGCTAAAGATTTTTTAAAAATAAGTGAGTTTTTAGTAATAATTATTAATATATATATATATATATTCTCATTAAATAAATTAGCACTGTAAAAAGGGAATTTAGGGATACTTAATATGCTTTATGTAATATTAAAATTGTAAAAATATTATTGTAAATAAATGTATTATAGTAGTGGTTTCCAACCTTTCGCACAGCTGTGCCCTAATTTTCCCCCAATTGTTATCCCTGGGACCGTCACGACAGCTTTATTGCCTACAGTCATTCAAATCATAGTTTTTAATTATGTTTTCACTGTACCCACGGCTATCCGAAAGTAATTACAGTTATTAGATTAGTATATTGTATAATAAATGTACCCTTATTTGCTTTGTGGGCGATGTAAAACAACCCCGCCACCAAGAAAACCAAACAAGTGTAACTTTAAGCACACATATCCACAAATAGTTGTTTAATTTACTATAAATTGCTAATATTATGACTATACTAATGTGATTAAGATGTCGCAAAAGAGAATCATCCAACCCCGGGAGTAATTAGTACGTCATGATTTCAACGCAACTCAGCCAATAGGCTGCTTATGACACCTAAGGAATTGTAACCAAGAAAAGCACAAGCAGTTTTATCATTTTCATTGCTTTTCTAATAAATTAATAAAGTAGATTGCTTCAATAAGCCCAGTGACTACACCCAAAAACACCATGACCCCAAATAGGGTCGTGACCCCTTGGTTTGGAAACTACTGCCATTTGAGTTCGGAGGGTAGTAAGGCACCAGCCTTATCAGTCAGTCTACGACATCTGACAGAATCCGTGTTTGTTTCCTATAGGGTAATATTTTGAAAAACTAGTCAGTATATTAAGGCCTGTAAATAAAGAGAATAGGTATTTTTTTAACTTGGCAAACAACTTAAAATAAAGCATTGTAATATTACCACCATTGTTAAAAGCTTTAATGATTAAGTTAACTCACCCCCTGGCCATTCGAAACAATCTCAGACCCACAATGCATGGGGTCATCTATAAACCACGTAACGCTGTTGAGAAGGGTATAGGGGTGAGTTCTAATATTTACGTGGTTTATCTTAGCACAGTCAGTAGAGTGTCTGTCTCCTGAAATAAGGGACCCAGTTTTGATTCATGGAATGGCCAAAACGATTATCATTGTTGAAATGTGGGTTTCACCTTTCACAGTGATGAATTAACGGCCGGGGGCTGGATGTTGTGTTTGTTCTAGATTTAAGTTGGTTTATAAGTCATGTTCTGATATAATCAGTTGATCGAATACTGGTCGGTAGAAGTGGAGGGGTTTTTTCCTAAATAGTTTTCCACTCTCCTTCCACACAAATGCTAGTTATTTCCTCTAAATTTCAACCTCCCCAATTCTTAATCCATTAGCGTAATTAGTAATTAAGCGTATAAACCAAACGGGTAGTAAGACGCGGGAATAAACTTTTAAAAATGCCACCACGTATGGCCGGATAACAGCAACCCGTGTGTGTGTGTGTGTGTGTGTTTGTATAGAGTGGAACTTTTGAGTATTAAATAAAATATTAGTAATTTCCAAATAAAGACATATTTTATTTTTTACAATAATTAAATATGTTTTTAAGGATTGATCAACAATATAATCGTTGTTGTTTAATCACTCTGATATTTAATTAATGTCTTTCGAAAATATTAAGAGAAAAAGAAATAACGAAGGGATAGTATTTTTCCACACATTGATTAAGCAGGGAAGTCTCCCTTTTATTTTCATTATCTATTTTCTTAATTTTTTACAGTTATTTTAACACCGTATTATTCTTATGTGTCGTCACACAGATGGTTAATATTTATTTTCTATTTTATACAGAGTAAACTGTGGGGTGCAAATATTAAGTCTCACCTAGGACGCATGAAACCCTTCATCTCCCAAGTCTGGTTCCCAAGAAGACCAGATTAAACAAAGGGAGTGAGAGGTTCCAACAGTCGGGGGTGGTGCGTGCAGTTATTTCTGATGACGACGGTAGATGGGGTGAAAGCCCCAAAAGATTATTGTTACTGTTAAATAAATGAAGGGTACAGGGAAAATAGGAGGTTCTTCAAATTGAACTTTAATTGAGTTCGTGCGGCCATCTGTTAGACAATGAAGAAACATTTCTAATGCACTTTTTATTATGATTTAAAAAAAAACATCTGTCATATTTTATTTTATTTGAGAAGGTATTTGTTGGTTCCTTAAGGAGTTGTCCTGAAATATGTGTGTTATACCACTTTCAAACGATAACATTTTTTTTAAATTTACACAACATTGATTATGCACTTGTCAATACAAAAAAAATCTGACACAATCAAGAGAAAAAACTTTACGTACGTGTTCTCGAGGTCAACTACAATTATGTTTTTATACTTGGATGATTATTATAAGTTTAAATACAGAATTGATAAAACAGTTTAAAAAAAATCAAGGTATTAAAAGCAAATAAATGCGGGGAAAATCATAGTTGTACTATAGTAGAGTTTAAATAAAGTTTGTGCTCTATATAGAGACACTGTAAAAGGTTAATTTTAATTTAAACTCAAAACACATTTTAAAATATTAGCATTTACAATGTCAATTGTGAAATTGAATATGGTGGTATTGATTTTAATCGCTATATTTATCGGTGTTGGCTATTTATTAAAACTGTGGTGGCAGAGCATACATATCAGGAAATTGGCGAGTAAGATACCAGGACCTAAAGCATATCCACTAATAGGAAATATCCGGGATGTCTTGGCCTGGACTCAAGAAGAATCGTATAAAAAATACGTAAGTCTCACAAGGATATATGTTCCAACAGTTCGATTCTGGGCTGGACCGTATTTAATAATATTTGTTTCGGATCCGCGTGATCTAGAAATATTAATGAACAGTGATAAGTGTTTAGAAAGGGAAAGAGCAAGGAATATGATAGATAAATATCCGTTAGGAGATGGTTTACCTGCAATTGGAGGGGAGCAATGGAAGATTCACAGGAAGTTTATCCTTTCCTCGTTCCAATACAGTCATTTTGAATATTTTATTAAGGTATTTAATAAAAACAGTAAAATCTTAGTAAATCGTTCGGTAAGAACGTGTAATAATACAGAAACTATTGATATATATAATTATTTTACCAAATTTTCTTTTGAAAGTATATGTGAAACCGTTTTAGGACTTAAAATGAAAGCTCAAGAAAAAACCAGTGAAAAATATATCAATTCTACTGATACTGTCAATGGCATTTTCACACAAATGTTCTTAAAACCTTGACTGCTTATTCCAATTGTAATTCGTCTAACATCGTACCACAAGAAAATGACTGAGTGTACAAATTACGTGAATTCGTTTGGTAACGAGCTCTTCATAAAGAAGACGAAGGAGTACCGTGAGAAAATCAATCAACAAGTATCAACAAGAGTGACCTCAGATAGCTCACCCAATAAAGATAGACCATCACTAATAGAATCCATGATTCACATGATAGAACATAATGAATGTGTTTTAACAAAGAAAGAAATAATTGGTGAAATAAACTGGACAACCATTAAAGGAATGGAAACTGCTGCAACCAGCCTTAGCTTCACGATGATGCTACTAGGATTCCACCAGGATGTTCAGAGGAAAGTACAAGAAGAACTTGACACTGTTTTCGGAGATGACGTGGAGCGTTCAGTATCAATGGAGGACTTAAACAACCTTAAATACACAGAACAAGTTATAAAAGAATCACTTCGCCTTTATCCGGTGGCGCCATTCGTACCAAGAACTTCAACCGAAGATATACAAATCACGAACTATACTATACCTAAAGGCTGAGACATATGGTTTAGTTTATATTCTCTACATCGCAACCCCAAGATCTACCCGAACCCAGATGAGTTCGACCCGGAGAACTTTTCACCGGAGCGCTCCAAATGTCGACATCCGTACAGTTTCCTTCCGTTTTCCGGCGGTTTGAGAAAATGTGTTGGCTACAAGTACGCCATGTTCCAGATGAAGATTGTTCTTGCGACGGTTCTGAGACATTTCACCATTCATCCGGGGTGCGAAAAAAAAGAAATGGATTGATGGACTTTTGGTCTAACTCTATAATTAGTGAATGGCTATAACATCAAAGTTGTTCCTAGAGGTTGAATTATATTAAATTGCTTATTTACATTCCAAATGTTTACTTCACGAATGGGGGAGCAGGCAAAGTGATAGACAACAAAGTGGTCGACACGAGAGGACAAATCTGAAAAAGACCAACTGATAGACACGCAGAAACGACATGGATCAAGTGATCAACACAAGCTGGACCATGTGATAGATAAGCTCCCATATAAGAGGACAAAGTGATAGACAGCCAAGTGGCCGACACGAGAGGACCAACTGCTCGACAAACATTGAGATGAATCCAGTTAAGAGAGGCTCAAGTGACAGACAAGTTATTTCAAAACTAACAAAGTGATAAACATGGGCGTAGAAAGTTGTATGTTAGGATAGTCTGGACCCTCCTAGAAATTGCCGCCCTCCCGACACTCTAGATTTAACTAGCCCAAAAAGGGTGAGGTCCACTTTTACGTGTTTAAACTTAAAACCATCATGTTTTTAATTTTAATAATTTACTTACACATTGCACTCTTCAAAATGTATTTTCTAACACTAGTTTAGTTATCATTTCGAATAAATAATAGGTTTTGATACATACAATCTGGTATCTGAAAATAAAGAATGTTTCTCTGAATGAAAGGAGTTATCGGATCTGAGGAAAGGAGACAAACGTTTTGTTATAAATGGTAAAATCATATTTTAAGAACTAACAAGATAAAATAAAATCTTATATAATGAGCAACTGCCAGAAATTAAGTTGATAGCTTATGATCAGGGTTCGATTCCACCAGGTACAGTGAGGGTGATTTTTCTTAAAAGATTTTCCACTCTACCACCACGCAAATTCAGGTGCACTATATATAAATTTAATCTTCCTCATTCTCAACACATTAACGTAATTAGTAAATAAGCGTATAACCCAAACAGGTGGTAAGACACAATGTTACAAAAAAAAATCTAATTGCACTAATGGATTAAAGAAGAAATCTTGTTATTATAAGATATGTACTCTCATTTGCATGTAGGGAGAATGTAAACCATTAATGAAATATCACCCTACATACACCCGGCTGGATTTGAAGCCTGATATCCCCGTCATTGACAGTCCGGTCTATTTTGAGAATGACGCCTTAGACCATCAACCATCGAAGCTAAGAACATTTTGTTGATGTTGCGTTAGCACCAGGTTTATTAATGGCTTAGAATAAGGAGCTAAGTTAAGATGAAATAATCCCGCATTATAGTAAAAGTTAGATGTAAAAATCACAAGGGTGGTAACTATCAGCCCAAACCACTTAACCACAAACCACAAACCACAAAATACTTAGACCTATCAAACAGTGTTATTTAGGAAGTCAGACAATACTTAGACCTAGCAAACAGTGTTATTTAGGAGGTAAAACAATACTTACAGCTAGCATAGTGTTATTTAGGAAGTCAGACAATACTTATACCTAGCAAACAGTGTTATTTAAGAGGTCAAACAATACTTACACCTAGCATAAGGTGTTATTTAGAAGGTCAAACAATACTTACATCTAGCATAAGGTGTTATTTAAGAGGTCAAACAATACTTACACCTAGCATAGTGTTATTTAGGAGGTCAGAAATACTTAGACCTATCAAACAGTGTTATTTAGGAGGTAAAACAATACTTACACCTAGCATAAGGTGTTATTTAGGAGGTCAAACAATACTTACACCTAGCATACAGTGTTATTTAGGCAAACAATACCTACATATACATTTTAAGCAAAATCTTTAGATCCGTTAGAAAACAATTCCATTCGTGTTATTCTTTTATAAGGATATCATTATTTCGAGTTATTTTCACCTACATTCTTACTTTAGCAAACCCTACAAAAATATGTCAAGTAGTGTATGGGTAAGCTGACGGGTTGGGAGGGAAAAATTATTTGAGTGTAAACAAAGACAAGCGTGTATTGAATTAACTGTTCTGTCACTTAGCCCACTCTTAACTGGATGATATCAAAGTTTGTCGAGCAGTTGGTCCTCTCGTGTCGACCGCTTGGTTGTCTATCACTTTGTACTCCTATACCTGAGCTTGTCTAGCAGTTGGTCCAAGTCGTGTCGGCCACTTGACCCACCCAGCCTTCCAAATATTTTTTTATAGCTGGTCGAGCAGTTTGTTGTCTAGCAGTATGTATGGTGCCCACGAATGGTTTAATCCTTCGAAATACCATGCCCCATTTCAAAAGGATTTAAACTAAATACAACTCCACACTCAAAAGATTTTTGAGTTATTCAACTATGCGATTTTAGTAAGTGAATTTTTGTTTGAGCGCTTAGTAATAATTTGTTCAAAAACTTTTCAAATTGTGTGTCATTATTAGCTTTTAACTTATCTACTTATAAATATACCTATAATTAGTTTGGTTAAATTTTCGTATCTCTTTCTATATAATAAAGTCAAAGGAAATTTAATTAATTTGTCTGAATCTGATATTATAAAGATAAGATAGTAAGGTATTTTTACACTGTTTATCTCGTAGATTTCATTTATTCAATTGTAATTTAGAGGTGTAGTTTACAATTTTGCAAATGGCTTATGTCACTACTATTGCCATATGGAAATTAATATTTACGTAAAACATGTTTATGAAAAACCATTACTCAGGATTCTATATGGTCTGGTAGGAATGACACCGTGAAGATGAGTTTACACTCACAGGACTGTGCACTGGCTGTGCGCCTGTCGTGTCGTGATGTTAACCTGTGGTTTCTTTGGAACTGATGGTAAGTCCAATTTTTATAGGAAGAACAGTAGAATTTACCAACATTTATTAGAAGTTACTGATATTTTACATTATAGAAATGTGTTTTATTTGATTGATTTATTATATATATATATATATAATATTGAAAATTTAAAATAGACTATTAAAAATGCCTCCTTTTGGATTACTTAAAGATTTGTCTTTACATTATTAATTATACGCAAATTAATATAATACAAATTTAATTTTTTCACCTACGCTATATTGACAACATTAACTACAATAGCGCAGAAAGCTATAAATATAAAAATGTATTATATTTCCACGTTTATATTATTGGAGCCGATCATTACAAACCATAAACAAATTATTATTTTTTAAGCTTTAAAAAAAAGTCAAATAAAATATTTGTTTCAAATGAAAGTTATTTATTTTTTATACTTCAGCAAGTGTACACTATTAGCGTTGGGTATTGACGTCATCAAAATAAACAATTCTCTTTACCAAATCGCCATATTTAATTATAATTTACGATAAACTTTTCAAAAGCTCCATTTGGTTATTTAATTTAAATAAAAAAGATATTTAAATTACCAAAAAGTTATAAAATTGTTATTTTTATAACCAATATTTATTTTAAAATAGTCTAAAGTACTAGATTAAACCTACATAAGCTTAAAGAGTAAAATAAGTTATACCGGGTGCTCAGACAAAGAAATAACAGATACCCTGTCTTATGGGAGATTTGTTGCACCCCTCAACTCAGGTAGAACTTAAAATATCCAATGATAACAGCGCTTCCAAGTGGGAATTCTTTAAAACAACTCACTTTCAAAATGTTTCCCATCAGAAAGACAAACTGATAGAGAGAGAGCGCTTCTACAGTGTTTAAAAGTAAGTGACACACAGACTTGGAAATGCACCTGTAAATGAATTATTAAATATCTTGTGACCAGCTTCTGCGCTCACAATTCTTTAAGATTCACCTTTTCATTAGAATGAACTGCGGTCATTTAGATACAAGAAATCTATTAACGTAATTTAATTAATAAAAATCAACATGACATGTTTAGGATGTGTCCATACATATCTAACTAAACTCTAAATAACTTAATTAATCTGTTTGAATGTGTAACAAGAAAAAATGGTCAGGGAGAGTATCTCGACTTTGATACACCATTTTCCATTTTTAATAATATAATGACCATAATGCAACTTATTAAAAGAAATGCAATGCTTTAGCTGTTATTAAATGCTATAAAGTTTAATCAATGCGGAATTAAGAGTTAAAGGAGACCAATTAAATAGTAAGGAAATACTCTTTTGTCTGTTATACAAAATCCGCTCAAAAACAGTTTTGTTTCTAAATATAACCATCCCTTCTAAAGTGTTGAAGGGCAGATCCAGTACTTCCGATGGGGGTTAGGGGGGGGGGGAAGCCTGGGCCCTCTCGGGACCAGGTGGAGGATAATTTAACAATATTACCAACTAAAATGTAAGAAGATGAACTAACTGAAATCTGGTTGTTGAGCTATTATGTGATATTATAACTAGTACTTCGCTGCGGTGGTCATGTGCTTTAAATTAGGTGAGCGTTTTCTTTCTTACACAGATATACAGTCATTGATTTTGTTTTTAATTATTATTATTTATACTAAATAATTTTTTTCATGAGGAGCTTGCGCTCTCCTTTCTGGATCCGACCCTGAAAGTGTTCTTAAATTAAATATATTATGAATATGTATACTAACATTATTTATAATACTATTTTGTGAGAGTAAGAGAGACAAGAAAGTTGATGGGGTGGCCAATAATTCTGGTTTAACGACCGCCACTACCTTTCATAAGTTAAGATAATAGTTTGAGAAATCTTGATTTAATTTATAAAGAAATTTCAGACCCAAAAATTTATAAATACCTAAAGTTACCTTCTTTTAAACAATAGTCATCTTACTGGGTAACTTATTGGAATATAACATAAAGTTACTACTCTGTCACGTCAAGGTTAGATTAAATTTATTTTAAAAAATTCTTTAAAAGTTATATGCCATGAACATAGATATAGTTATAACATAATGGTAGTAGTTAAATAAATAATTACTTTTTTTGGGGGTTGTCAAGATTGATAAAACGTAACTCTATTTTTATATTATATCTGAATTGACACTTTAAATCAAACGTGTCATTTAGCTTCACTTTGGAATGTATTAAAATAGTTTTAGTAAATGTTGCAACTGTCTTATAATGAATGCCCTTCGTACAGTTTATTTTAGATGTATCTAGATATTTAGACACTAGAAAGTAAACTTAAGACTGTTCCTATATACGACCCAACCATTATTATTGAGACCAGAGGTTATATATTTGCGCAGAAAAAATATATTCATCATATTGTTTTATCAGTCAGAGGTTATATCTTGATTGGATATAAACATTTGAAATTCAAAATAATATAAGTTTTGTTCAAAAAGGATTATTTAAAATACATCAGGTATATATTATTTATCTTATAATTGTATTTCTCTTTTATATAAGTGATATAACGTATTATATCCAGGTGCATTGGGCTGGGGGAGAGGGTGTTGGGGGTGTCACCCCCTCCCTTCCCCACCATGTTGGTTTAAAGCCTACAAGCTATGAATTTTGTGAGATTTTAGGGCCTGAGTTGGTAAATTCTGGGATTACTTTTTACCCCATTAATTTATATTATGGAAGTCCTTAACCACAAACTTTAACAGACAAATTTAAAATTTCCCAACTGTGTATCCCTACTCTAAAAAAAACTAACTTCAAAAATCATCAAACATTTAAAGGAGATTCCTTCTTTAGTAGATTTTAGAAATCTTAGTTAATCAAGTAGTCTAGTAGTACCGTTATCTGTAGGCAGTGACAACAGCCGGTGAGTGTATACCTAATGCGGTATGGAAACGAATCATAAGGGAACATGAGCCGCCAATTTGGGAAACTTCACTCACCAAGCAATGTTTTGTTTATGGTTTAGGGTTTTTATTTGTGACTTTCGCGGCTGTTAGATTGGCACAGTTTTATGACTCAAATTATCATGTTGTACAGACAATGCCTTAAGTAAGGCTTTATTAAATTTTTAAGGCAAAAATTCAGGTAATGTTATTATTTTCTTATTGAGAACTCTGACTAAGATGAAATGAAGACATTGAGGTAGTGTTAGTGTTTGACTTCTGAAATACACACTAATTTTTCTAGCAAGTATCCATACGGATTTGAATAGATCTTAGGTATTTTAATTCAATGTTTATTAAAATAGGCTTTCCTGAAAGCAATTTAGGCTCAAAGAAAACAATTAAGAAAGAGGGGTAACTTAGAGTTATGCTACATTGTTACAGCTATAATAATTTTTATTTTGGTTAATAAGACTACACTAAACAAAAACATAGTTTATTATTCACCCTATAACTTTTTAAATTTGTTACTTGGTGTTCGATTTGCATGAAATTCTGTATAACCCGGTTTAGAATGCTGGTTTCGAATTTGTCATCAGTTATTGTATGAAATGTCAGGGGAAGCCCCTTCACACTCACGCGCTAAATTACAATATGTTTTGAATAGTTTATTTACGTAACAGTATTAACATTTTAGGGCAACTTCCATGAGGTTATGAAGCAGGACATTGGTAGACAGGTATCAAAATACTGTAGGGATATCGATACATTCAATTTTTTATTGTTTTATTTTACAGCTGAAATAAAAAATTAATAGACTCGGCCAAATTACTAATTTCTTGATAAAGTGACGAGCCAGTTCTACATTTTATGGAGCATACTAGTTAAATATTGCGTCCAAGTGTGTTATAAAAACAATCAGTTGTTTTCAACCTGGGGGTCGTGGCGTGTTTTGAGTGGTTCACAATATTGAGTATTTAGCTCTATATTTACTTTTTCAAGGATTTTAAAGTTTATAGGAAGATGCGAAATTCTAATAGAAATGTAAGTTGTTAAAGTGCTAGAAACTACCAAGTTACTGCTTAGGTTAATTCTGGCTAATCCATTCGGATACCTTCTTGCTGACTTGGTTTGTTGTGGCAGCCTTGTAATGCTGCTATATTAGATGATGATAATATGATTATATTAATTGAAGTAAAAGATCATGTGTGTTATTTATTTACACCTACTGTAGGATAAGTTACATGGTCCACAGTTATAGCAACTAAAATAAACAAAAAGTACTTTTTATTTTATTTTACAGTAAAACTAAAACAGACAAACAGACGTCAGTAATTTGCCTACAAATTTTCAACTTTTGGATAAGTGACATTTGTAATTTATGACTTAAATCAGTATTGAGATTTATGTTATTTGTATATGTACTGAATATCCAACTTTGTAGGCCTGAAGTTTTAAGTTTTAGGTAATGTTTTCAATTTGATCACTTGAGTTTTTTTTAAACAAAACTTTAATAGTTTTCCTACAAACAATGATTGTGAGTATCAAAAAAATAGCACTTGTAGATTTAAAAATACAGGATTAAAAATAAATTTAAAAATACTGTTGCCTAAAATCTCGATTCAAGGCTTGATTATCACCCCAAATTTAAATATTTCTTGGGGGCCTCCTTTTCCGTTCCCCCTTTCCCCGACCGTTCTCAACGTTGCCCTTGTACTCTCCTTTGCCAATGGAAATATTTATAATTCCAGAATACTTTGAATATCCACTAGTCCAGGCGTTAAACACGAACGTAATCCGGAAGGAATAACTTCCAATAGTGAATAAATTAAGTGGGTCATTTGCTGACTTTGGAACCTGTATCTCATTTTGCTATCTGTTATTTATTTGCAATGTACTATTTTTATTTGTAGGATTAGTCGCTATCATGAATTTAGTTTATTTACCTACATCCTTCCAACATATTTATCATATTTATTATAAGTAAATCAACCAAGTCAAGGTTGAGTAATGTAAGTTTTTTTAGATTCAGTTTTTGCTACGTTAGCTAATGTTTTGTATTTTTAATTGTTTGAAGATCATCAAAACTTGTTAAATTCATTAATTTGTTTCGAGATTATACTCTCATATTATTTAAACTTATTTTACCCTAGATTTAGAATTTAAGAATTAGATATATTGCTAAAAAATAAATAGAAAGAATTGATTGATACAATTTGTTAAGTAATTGATGTAATAAAAAAAATTGCAGATCAAAATGTAGAATTAGGTTAACTTATGGTAATAACATATTGTCAAATAATGAAAACTATACACATTTAATAAATAATTCATCATTAATTTATCAGTATATAAGGTATATGAGTCTAAAATACATGAAAACACTTTAAAATGTTTAAAACTTACAGATATATCCATATATTAACGTATGGAGAACTTACATTTTTCAAAGTTTAGGATTCTAATTCTTTTTTCAAATGATTGTTTAAGTCATTTTATTTATATTCAAACTTTCAACCTCATCTCCACATGAAATATAATCTCTATTTGTATGTACTAACACTAGAGTGTGATATAATATCAACAAAAGTAACTTTGAATGAACACATTCTTAGAAAATTATGTTTAACTAGCTGCTGACAGCGACTTGGATAAGGATTCAATACATGATACGGATATAATCACTTTTTGTTCGCATCTGTGTTTCAGTTGACTAATTTCAACAAAAGACGTTTATTGTAACATAACTATATTAATTACATATATTGTCTCGCGGACTAGTATTTTTTTAATGTAATACCACTAGTTTGTGCAGCGCATGCGGAAAAAAGCATATTTTTAGGCAATTTTTATATGGTAATTCGACATTTTATGAGAATATAGGTGCACGCCTTCTCGGGAGTTGTTATTACAAATACAAAATATGTATTACGTTAATTTAATATGTACGTTGATCATAATTGACTAGATAAATAATGCAAGTCATACAACTTCACCTTTTTCACCTTATAAATAAATTCAATTCTGAACACGTTATTGTTTAGTCATAACAATCAATTTGTTTGTAACTCAATGAGATTATTACATAATATACATCACTATTTTGACCTTTGGGTGAATTTTCTAAAATCTTCTTAGTGGGTGCCTACATAACAAAATGAATATACAGTCGAATTTCATGTGTAGCTTGATATTGCGTCGGCGAGATGAATCAGTCATCAGTCAGTCAGTATAATAATGACTGTTATTTTATAGTATAGAAATTAATATCAATTAATAAGCCTATGTTACTCGCTGTAATTAGCTTTATTTGGTGAAAAATGTTAAAACGTCGTAGTTTGAGTATCATTACAACAAAAACAAAAATCAATTTCCTCTTTATAATATTAGTATAGATACAGATTAGAGAAAAATTACTAAAATAATGGTTTATAAACATATTGATATATGTATGGTTTGAAAACCATTAATATCTTTATTTTCAATTAAAAAATGAGTTTTAATAAAGATGTGTAAAAAATTATCCAAGTTGAGGATACTCAAATTTGGGGCACTAAATGAGAGAGCACTGAGACCCGCGCACACGTTCAGAAATCCCGGATATTTAAGAAGTGGTTTGTTTTTTAAACATGGTTTTCAACAAAATCCTAGTAAACATTATAAGAAGGTTTCTCTGACTGGCTAGAATGCTTGAATTTAGAATTTAAAGTTAAAAAAAGAAAGAATCTGTACGTGTAAATGTGTACTTCTAAGATTAAAGCAAATAGTTTGACACCTCTATTTACCTTCCTCTATCAAATAAAGTCATATATTGATAGTGACACAAATTGTGTGATTGTTTATCACGATTATATATAATACTAGCAATTCCACACGTCGTTTCCGTGACCCATGTGGTATTGTGTTAGAAAGAGCCTTGTTAAAAAGTTAGTTAAAAATCCGCTTTGAGGTGCATTCGTTCCCCTCACGTACACCAATGATAAAAATTTCAGATCTCTACGTTACTGTAGATTTGGCTGGGCATCGCACAAACAAACAAACATACAGACAAACACTTTCTTTTCTATATCTACATTTTGTCAAATAAAAATAAACGTGTGGTTTGGTTTATCGAACGGGTGAAGCGATTGCTCAGTTTAACTCCACCGATCTGCATTAGTCTTTCTGTCTGTGCTTGATATGTCTCAAAATAACTTTTGAACGTAATCAATCCGATTTAAATAAATTACGCTAATGTGTTAGAGATGAGGAAGGTTGAGTTTGGAGGAAGTGTGCCCGTATTTACGTGAATGGCGAGTGGAAAACCATTTAGGAAAAAACTCTCGGTACACCTGACCGAATTCGAACCACGATCTCCCCATCACTGGAAGTTCTAGTCTATTGCGAAAGTTACGCCTTAGATCATAAGGTCACTTTAGCGGGTTTGTATATCTTAAACAAGTAAATTTTGCTTTAATGTAATTTACTTAAATACTGTCTTTATAGATCAGAATATTTTGGTTATTCGTTAAAATGGCCTGTAGAAATATTTCTGAAGGCATTTAAAGTGGGTGTCCATGATATGGCCATGCTAAGTTGTGAGAATTTTTCTAGGAGTCATTTTGAAGGGGAGATCAAAGTTCGTATCCTGGTCGGGTGTACTGATGCCTGTTATTCACTCTTTCTTCGCGCAAATGCGTGTACACTTCATCTAAATATATATTTAAAAATGCCTAAAATCATTAGTATAATTAGTATAAGTGTATATAAACTGTTCCATCACGCAAATGCGTGTGCATTTAACAGCGTAAGACGTGATAAAGAATTATTTGATTGAATTGCCGTTCCAACGGTCATTAACAATGCTATAAAAAACCTCGGATCTTGAGGTAAGGCGTGATGTATCCTACAAAAGATAGCGGGGTTCATATGTGAAAAAAGGCCCTCGCAAGGCAGCATTATGAAACACCTCTGGCGTGTGAATAACCCCCTATTTTTCACAGGTCAAAGCCACAGACTTACAAGGCCATTTGGGACGGAAATATACCAGACTGCTAATGCTCTAAAAGGCGTGCGAGCCAGAAATACATTGTTGCAACATAACAATTTCCCCATTCTCTTTCCAAAGTGCACGTTAAATACGTCAAATAAATGGAAATGGAAAAAAGATACTTGTAAATAATATTCATTTGTGACTCTATATATTTATAAAAGGTAAAGCCCATCCTATATAAATGGCTATCATGTTATAGCTTTGGATGCATATAAGTTAATGCATTACTAAATATTAGATTAACGTGATAAAAACTCGTTTAAGAGGTCGAATATTACAAGGCGTCACCTTAGAGTTAGACCAATATGATTATGATGGGGGAGGTCAAGGTTCGGATCTCGGTTGGGTGAACAAGGATAATTTTTCACTCTACCTCTACGAAAATGCGGGTTCAAGCTCAACAATTCCTTAACCATTAGTGTAATTAACACTTAAGCGCATAACCCGAACGGTTAGTAAGACGCGATGCTTAAATGTGTCAAGTTCATGTAATCTATAAATGATATGTGCGCCAGATCACGTTTGAGCTTCCATTCTTAAAGCAGACTATGGGAAGGTCGGGGTTTTATCTAGCAGAAAGTTATCTTTGAGGGTAAATTTTCATAAATTGTTTTCCACTCTCAACTCTGGAAAATTGAGTTTGTAAATCTAATTTATTAAGCCTTAATTCTTTCTTGTGTTAAATATTAAGACATGTAGAACGATGGTAAGCTGTGTGTGTGTGTGTTGTGTGTGTGTGTGTGTGTGTGTGTGTGTGTGTGTGTGTGTGTGTGTGCGTGCGTGCGTGTTGTGTGTGTGTGTGTATATATATTGTAAACGGACATTATAAGTTTTAATAAACATTCAGGGTAAGTTAACAACTCCATGGCATAGTATTCAATTAAAAAATATATATTATAGATTCCTTCATCAGCGTCAAGCGTATAATGGGAGGTTTATCTAATAGACTTTCCATTCTTCCTCTCCGTGCAAATGCGGTTGCAACCTTACCAATTCCTAGTCCATTAGCGCAAATAGTATTTAAGCGTATTATAACCCTATCGGTTAGTAAGACAAGGTTCTAAAAACAGTAATAAATAGCAAACTGGCCTACACTAAAGGACAAAGTGGTAATCACCGCTTCGATGGCCGCATGGTCTAACGCTATACTCTCGCATTAGGCTATAGACTGCTGAAGACGGGGAGATTGAGGTTCTAATCTCGGCCGGCTGGACTGGGGGAGGTAGTTTGAGCCAATACCTGTAATAAGAAGATTTTCTTTTGACTATTTTGTTAAAGATTTCACCCTATCAAAGTTAAATAAGTACAGTAACACTAATATTTTATACATCGGTGGTCACGGGGCTACAAGTCGTCAGACTCGCACTAGATTAACTTGACGGGGGAATAAGTGTAGTAAAGCCCGAACCGATAGTAAAAAATGCTGTGGAAAAACAACTGTTTATAGGTGGATTCCAATTTTTATACAAAGAGACTCTTAGGAAAAAAAACTTTTGTCAGCCAAAATTTATAAAATAATATTACAGTATCGGTGATATTTTGTAGGTATTAATAGTATATCAAAATAGGTTGCTGCAGATCACTTGTCTTGACGTATGAATATGTGAAATTAGATCTAGTGGCTTTTTTAGTTGTTTCTATGAAAATAGGAATGTATTTCAGTGAGACAGTGCTCAGCTTTCATTTTCATCTCTAAGATTCGGTTCGAATCTCTTTGGGGTGGATTGGGAATAAATCTCGATTTTGAGATTTTCGAACTTGTTTTTCTTTGTTTTCTCTCTCTCGTGCTGGACCATCCGTCTGGGCTATCCCCATATTTATATTAATGGAATAGGAATCTATTATAATAAAAGGAAGTGTTTATCTGTGTATTTGTTTGTTTGTGTGCGATAGCCAGCCAAATCTACGGCACGCAGAGGTCTGAAATTTTTAACATTAGTGTACGGGAGGGGGTCCGAATGCACCTCAAAGAGGGATTTTTAATTAACATTTTATTTAGGCTATTTTTAACACAATACCACAGTGGGACACGGGCAACGCCATGGGGATTGCTAGTTATGAATAATTTAAATGGTAAGTGTGCTCTCATTTGCGTGAAGATAAATAATGAAACCATTTGGAGAAAATTAACTATCAATTCACATGACCATATTTGAACCCCATCACTGTCAAAAAAAAAGACTAGGTCCTTGTGTAGCAACTATCGTCAAAATACATTTTAAAATAAATTTTGTATACATGCATTGATGGTCGCATGCTCTAAGGCGTCACTAGACAGCCGATAACAGAGTGATCGACGTTTGATTTTCTCACTCCAAGCAAATGCAGGTACAAATTCTACCTGGTCTAGAAAAATCTGGTCGACCGGCAAAACCGCTTCGAAAATGGTGGGGTGCACTCGGAAGGAAGTACGACCGTTCTAAATATATAGAGGTTCGAGTCCCGGTGTGCGCGCCATCTAAATTTGTATATTTGCATCGATGGTTACATGATCTAAGGCGTCACTAGACGGCCGATGACATAGTGATCAACATTTGATTTTCTCACTACAATCGAATGCGGGTACACATTCTACCGGGTCTAGAAAAATCTTGTCAACCAGCAAAGCCCCTTAGAAAATGGTGGAGGTGCATAAAATACGACCGTTAAACAGACATTAGCCGTGCTAAAGATATTGATGTTCGATTCGCGGTGTGCACGCCGTCTAAATGTCAGGCTCATCTAATTCTAGCGGAGGAAATCGGATCCCCGCCATGTAAACTTCAGGTATTTCTCCCTCCGAAACATTTTCTTAATCATCCTTGCCACACGTTTTGACAAATAGGGTACGTGTCACTCATATAGTTAAGGTGGCGAGGCCAAGAAGCCCAGCAGAAACCTCCACTTTGCAACTGTTGAGAGCTTCTTTCTGGAAATCAAAGATATGGTCAAGTTATCAGAAAATACCTTCCTCCCTTCCCCTTATATTAGTTACAATTTTTAAAGTTGGAAATTTTGTGAGATTTGAGATCTAGAGTTGGGAAATTTTAGGCTTATTCTGCATCCAATTACTTTCTATTATGAAGGTCCTTAACCATCTAATTAACAAACAAATTTAAAATTTCCCTACTGTTGATCCCTACTCTACAAAAAATTCTAACTTAAAAATCGTCAAACATTTAAAGGAGATTCCTTGTTTAGTAAATTGTAAAAAGCTTAGTTAACCAAGTATTCTAGTAGCGCCGTTGTCAGTAGACAAAGACAACGGCCGGTGAGTGTATGCCGAATGCGGTATGGAAACGAATCACAAGGGAACATGAGCCGCCCAGTAGCAAAATTTCACTCAGCCAGCCATGCTTGAAGTGGCAGCATTGTCAGCTAATGTTTTATTTATTGTTTAGTGTTTTTAGTATGTGAATTTCATGGCTGCTAAACTGTCACAGTTTTATGATTCAAATTATCTTATGCATTACAGCAAGCGCCTTAATTAGGGCTTTATTAAATTTTTAAGGTATGTATGCAGTGAATGTTACGCAATATCTTATTGTTTTCTTATCGGAAGAACTGATTGATGAAATGAGGACATTCAGGTTAGTGTTAATGTTTGATTTCTGAAATACATAAAAAAATTCTTGCAAGTATACATACTTGTTTTAATTGAATTAATGTATCTTATTTCATTGTTTATTAAAATAGGCTTTCATAAAAGCAATTTAAATAGGCTCATATCAACAATGAAGGAATAATGGTAACTTAGAGCTATGCTACATTGTTACGACTCTTATAATTTATCATTTGATTAAGTAGAGTACGTTAAACAAACAATAAAGTTTTTTTTACCCTTTAACTTTTTAAAATTTGAGATACATGTTTAAATTCGTTATTTAGTGTTCGATTTGCATTCGATTTCGTATAACCATGTTGCTTAGCATGCTGATTTCGATTTTGCCAAAAGTTAGTTAGTAAAATGTCAGGGGAAAACCCTTCACACTCACGCGCTAAATTACAATATGATTTAAATAGTTTATTGATGTACCAGTATTAACATTTTGGGGCAACTTCCATGAGGTTATGAAGGAGGACATTGGTAGACAGGTATCAAAATAGTGTGTAAATATCGATGAACACCATTTATATTGCTTTTTTTTAAAGTTGAATTTCTTTTTTAAATAAACATAACCAAATTGTTAATTTTTTTGTAAATAGAAGAGTGACTTCTACATCTCCGGGAGCTTACTATTGAAATATTGCTTCCAACTATGATATAATAAAGCTGCGGTTTCCAACCTGGGGTTCACAGCGTGTTTTGGGTGGGATCACAATAAAGGGTTTTAGCTTTATATATACTTTTTCAAGGATATTTAAGACTATAAGAAGATGTGAAATTCTAATAGAAACGTGAGTTGTTAAAGTGCTAAAAACGACCAAGCTACTTATTAATTTCTTTTAAGATATTCAATTCTGATAGCTTCCTTCTTACTTGTTTACTGTGGCAGCTTGTAATGATGTTGCATAATATGAAATCAACCCCCAACCCTGGGTTTATTGGTTCTATTTTATTACATATTATTCACATATAATCATAATTATAATCAATTTATAATAATTAATACAAGTATTAGTTGACATGTGGGTCTAATGTTTTGGTTTGGTTTGTTGGTGAAGATGAAGTGAGGATTTTACTTATGTTTTTAAGTTTTCAAAGCGATGGCCGCAGAACGAAAAGTTGTGGTCATAAATTTCAAAATTTTGGTAACCGCTATAAAAAGTTGGTTGAATTTTTAAATCTAAAATACACGATTTGAACAATATTTGCAAAACTAACTAAATATATTCAGGCTCAATTGGATATTTAGCTGAGATGCAGGTAAACTGAAATAAATAAGAATTCAAGTTACACTGAAAAAGCTTCGTAGCTTTAAAATTCTAGTATGAACAAATTTAAAAAGGCAGTCGCTAGGGGAGAAGTTTTGGGGACTCAAACCATACCAAGAATTTTATGAACAAAATCACTTTATATTTGGTACAAACAATATAAAAAGTTAAAATACAAGTACAAATTAGGGGACTGTGTTACCATAAAAAGCACTTCAGAGAACTTCTAGAGGTGTTTAATATTTATAATTTTTCAACCCTTCAGCATTTAGGGAGTAATGCTGCTATTGAAAACAAAACACTTCAGATAGCTTCTAAAACTGTTTATCAATCAGAATTATGTCTAGCTTCCAACAGTTGGAGTATGTGCCCAAAAAAACCCTCTCTATGAAATTATTATCTGGATACGGCCTTGCAAATAAATAGATACATTTTAAAATACACTTGACTAAAAATTTAGTTAAAGGTTTTATGATCACCCCAAATTAAAATAACTTTATATTATGATTTAAAGAAAGCATTTGTCATATTTTATTTTATTTGTTAAGGTATTTGTTGGGTCCTTAAGGAGTTGTCCTGAAAAGTGTGTGTTATACCACTTTCAAACGATAACTTTTTTTTTAATGTATACAACATTTATTATGCACACGTCAATACAAAAAAAAAAAAACTGACACAATCATGAGAAAAAACTTTACATACGTGTTCTTGGGGTCAACAACATTTCCGTTTTAATATTTGGCTGATTATTATACTTGTTAAACACAAGAACTTTATAGACCCGTTTAAAAAAAATCAAGGTATATAAAAGCGTATAAATGAAGTGAGAATAATAGTTGTACTATAGTAGAGTTTAAATAAAGTTTGTGCTCAATATAGAGTCACCGAAAAAGGTGAATTTTAGTTTAAACCCAAAACCCTTCTTAAATATTGGCATTTACAATGTCAATTGTGAAATTGAATACTATGGTATTGATCTTAATCGCTATATTTATCGGTGTTGGCTTTTTATTAAAACTGTGGTGGCAGCACAGACATATCAGGAAACTGGCGAATAAGATACCAGGACCTAAAGCATATCCACTAATAGGAAATATCCAGGATGTCTTGGCCTGGACTCAAGAAGATTCATATAGAAAATACATAAGTCTAACAAGGAAATATTTTCCAACACTTCGATTCTGGGCTGGACCGTATTTACTCATATTTGATTCGGATCCGCGTGATCTAGAAATATTAATGAACAGTGATAAGTGTTTAGAAAGGGAAAGAGTAAGGAATATGATAGATAAATATCCGTTAGGAGATGGTTTACCTGCAATTGGAGGAGAGCAATGGAAGATTCACAGGAAGTTTATCCTTTCTTCGTTCCAATACAGTCATTTTCAATATTTTATTAAGGTATTTAATAAAAACAGTAAAATCTTAGTAAATCGTTTGGTAAGAACGTGTAATAATAGAGACACTTTTAATATATATCATTATTTTACCAAATTTTCTTTTGGTAGTATCTGTGAAACCGTTTTAGGTCTTGAAATGAACCATCAAGATAAAACCAGTGAAAAATATATCAATTCTACTGATACTGCCAATGGCATTTTCACACAAATGTTCTTCAAACCTTGGCTGCTCGATCCAATTGTAATTCGTCTAACATCGTACCACAAAATAATGACGGAGTGTACAAATTACGTGAATTCGTTTGATAACGAGCCCTTCATAAAGAAGACGAAGGAGTACCGTGAGAAACTCAATCAACAAGTATCAACAAGAGCGACCTCAGATAGCTCACCCAATAAAGATAGACCTTCACTAATAGATTCCATAATTCACATGATAGAACATAATGAATGTGTTTTAACAAAGAAAGAAATCATTGGAGAAATAAACTGGACCATCATGACAGGAATGGAAACTACTGCAACCAGCCTCAGCTTCACGATGATGCTACTAGGATTCCACCAAGATGTTCAGAGGAAAGTACAAGAAGAACTTGATGCTGTTTTCGGAGATGACGTGGAGCGTTCAGTATCAATGGAGGATTTAAACCGCCTTAAATACACCGAACAAGTTATAAAAGAATCGCTTCGTCTCTATCCGGCGGGGCCATTCGTACCAAGAAATACAACTGAAGATATCAAAATAACAAACTATACTATACCTAAAGGCTGTGACGTATTGTTTAGTATATATTCTCTACATCGCAATCCCAAGATCTACCCGAACCCAGATGAGTTCGACCCGGAGAACTTCTCACCGGAGCGCTCCAAAGGTCGACATTTATAGAATTTTCTTCCGTTTTCCGGCGGTTTGAGAAAATGTGTTGGCTACAAGTACGCCATGTTCCAGATGAAGATAGTTCTGGCGACGGTTCTGAGACATTTCACCGTCCATCCGGCGTGTGATAGGAAAGAAATAGATCGATGGACTTTTGGTCTAACTCTAAAATTAGTGAATAGCTATAACATCAGAATAGTTCCTAGAGGTTGAATTAAATTAAATTGCTTATTTACATTCCAAATGTTTACTTCACGAATGGTTTAATCCTTCCAAATGCCATGCCCCTTTTCAAAAGGTTTTAAACGAAATACAACTCCACACTATTCTATTAACAAAAGATTTTTGAGTAATTCAACAATGCGATTTTAGTAAGTGAATTTTGTTGAGCGTTTAGTAATGATTTGTTCAAAGAGTTAACATGTTGTGTTTCATTTTTAGCCTTTAACGTATTTAATTATAAATATACCTATAATTAGTTTGGTTAAATTTTCTTATCTCTGTCCATTCAATAAAATCAAAATTAATGTAATTAATTTGTCTAAATCTGATATTATAAAGATAAGATAGTAAGGTATTTCTACACTGTTTATCTCGTAGATTTCATTTATTCAATTGTAATTTAGAGGTGTAGTTTACAATTTTGCAAATTGCTTATGTCACTACTATTGCCATATGGGAATTAATATTTACGTAAAACATGTTATGAAAAACCATTAATCAGGATTCTTTATGGTCTGGTAGTAGTGACACCAGGAATATGAGTTTACACTCACAGGACTGTGCACTGGCTGTGCGCCGGTCATGTCGTGTTGTTAACCTGTGGTTTCTTTGGAACTGTTGGTAAGTCCAATTTTTATAGGAAGAACAGTAGAATTTGCCGACATTTGTTGGAAGGAACTGGCATTTGACATCATAGAAATGTTTTTTATTTGATTAATTTATTATATATATTATCTTAAAAATTTAATATAAACATTAATAATACCTCCTTTTAGATTACTTAATGATTACTCATTACATTATTAATCATACGAACTTTTAATGTAATAGAAATTTAATATTTTCACTTTGGTCATATTGACAACATTAACTACAACTATAGATAAAGCAATAAAATAAAATGTATTATATTTCCACGTTTATATTATTGGAACCGATCATTAGAAACCATAAACAAATTATTATTTTGTAAACCTTAAACAAAAATGACAAATAAAAGTTATTTATTTTTTATACTCACCAACTGTACACTATTAGCGTTCGGTATTAACGTCATCAAAATAAACAAGTCTATTCACCAAATAGCCATATTTAATTCTTAATTACGGCAAACTTTTTAAAAGCTACTATTTGATTCTTTAATTTAAATAAATAAGATATTTAAATTACCAAAAAGTTTTTAAAAAATGTCATTTTTATAACCAATATTTATTTTAAAATAATCTAAAGTACTAGATTAATTTTACATAATCTTAAAGAGTAAAATAAGTTATACCGGGTGCACTGACAAAGAAATAACAGATACCCTGTCTTACGGGAGATTTTTTGCACCCCTCGACTCAGGTAGAACTTAGAATATCCAGTGATAACAGCGCTTACAAGTGAGAATTCTTTAAAACAACTCACTTTCAAAATGTTTCTCATCAGAAAGACAAACTGATAGAGAGAGAGCGCTTCTACAGTGTTTAAAAGTAAGAGACACACAGACTTGGAAATGCACCTGTAAATGAATTATTAAATATTTAGTGACCAGCTTCTGCACTCACAATTATTTAAGACTCACCTTTTCTTTAGAATGAACTGCAGTCATTTGGATACAAGAAATCTATTAACTTAATTTAATTAATAAAAATCAACATGACATGTTTAGGATGTGTCCATACATATCTAACTAAACTCTAAATAACTTAATTAATCTGTTTGAATGTATAACAAGAAAAAATGGTCAGGGAGAGTATCTCGACTTTGATACACCATTTTCCATTTTTAATAATATAGTGACCATAATGCAACTCATTTTTTTAAAAATGCAATGCTTTAGTTGTTATTAAATGGTATATAGTGTATTCAATGCGGAATTAAGAGTTAAAGGAGACGAATTAAATAGTAAGGCAATCCTCTTTTGACTGGTATACAAAATCCGCACAAAAACAGTTTTCTTTTTAAATTGAACCATCCCTTCTAAAGTGTTCAAGGGCAGATCCAGTACTTCCGTTGGGGAGGGGGAGAGAGAAATAGAGAGAGTGGGCACCCTCGCGGGACCAGGTGGATTATGATTTAACAATATTACCAACTAAAATGTAAGAAGATGAACTAACTGAAATCTGGTTGTTGAGCTATTATGTGATAGTATAACTAGTACTTCGCTGCGGTGGTCATGTGCTTTAAATTAGGTGAGCGTTTTCTTTCTTACACAGATATACAGTAATTGATTTTGTTTTTAATTATTATTATTTATACTAAATAATTTTTTTCATGAGGAGATTGCGCTCTCCTTTCTGGATCCGACCCTGAAAGAGTTCTTAAATTAAATATATTATGAATATGTATACTAACATTATTTATAATACTATTTTGTGAGAGTAAGAGAGACAAGAAAGTTGATGGGGTGGCCAATAATTCTGGTTTAACGACCGCCACTACCTTTCATAAGTTAAGATAATAGTTTGAGAAATCTGTATTTAATTTATATAGAATTTTTCAGATCCAAAAATTTATAAATACTTAAAATTACCGTCTTTTAAACAATACAGTCATTCTACTGTGTAACTTATTGGAATAGCACATAAAGTTACTACTCTGTCACGTCAAGGTTAGATTAAATTTGTTTTAAAAAATTCTTTAAAAGTTATATGCCATGAACATAGCTATAGTTATAGCACAATGGTAGTAGTTAAATAAATAATTACTTTTTTAGGGTTGTCAAGATTGATAAAACGTAACTCTATTTTTATATTATATCTGAATTGACACTTTAAATCAAACATGTCATTTAGCTTCACTTTGGAATGTATTAAAATAGTTTTAGTAAATGTTGCAAATGTCTTATAATGAATGCCCTTCGTACAGTTTATTTTAGATGTATCTAGATATTTAGACAGTAGAAAGTAGACTGTTCCTATATACCACCCAACCATTATTATTGAGACCATAGGTTATATATTTGCGAAGAAAAAATGTATTCATCATATTGTTTTATCAGTCAGAGGTTATATCTTGATTGGATATAAACATTTGAAATTCAAAATAATATAAGTATTGTTCAAAAAGGCTTATTTAAAATACATCAGGTATATATTATTTATGACACCTTTTTAACGGTTTTTTGTGTATTTTGAACTTATCATCACCTTATATATTGCTAAATTGATGCTGAATTTATTTTTTATATGAGTAATGTTCATAATTAGACAATATGTTATTACCATAAGTTAACCTAATCATATCTTTTAATTTGCTATTTCGATTTATTACATCAATTAACTAAACAAATTTATTAATCAATTATTTCTATATATTTTTGTGCCATATATCAATGTCTTAAATTAAAATGTTGAATATGTTTAAAGATATTATGCCAATTTTTTTTACGTGTATATATATGATTTATAACCTAGTACTTCAAACGAAAGCTAAACTGCTCTAGACACGTCTAAAATAAATATTATCAGTCATTGCCTACTTGTTCTCTTATACGAGTGTAAAAGCATTGAGTAGAGAATATTCTCTTGTCCAACAATAAACTTGTTATTTCAACTCACATTTTATCCGAATACTCGTTTGCTGTAGTGACGTCACAATGAAACTCATCAAATGATTTTGTCATGGAATAGACGGGTTCAAAGTATGCCAGATTGTAGTTAGTATCTCTAGAAATTTGTAATTCACAGTTTTAAAAAGTATAGATATAATATCAAGAAATAATTAAGTAATAACTATAAATATCCTTATAATGTATTTGCTGAATTCATTCAACTATCACTTGAAACATTTTCTGTAGGAAAATGTTATGTTGAATCCGGTGCAGTCATTCTTACAATAATTTCCATATTTGATCTTTCCGCCGTGTTTAAAATCAGTTTCCTGTGCAAGTTTGGAATTTAACAGTTAAAAATATGAACGTAAAAGATAAATAGGCCTACAGTAGTCCCATGGTTTCATTGGTGCTGACTGACAACTGACGGCTTTGAAAAGTTACCGAACAAATTTGTATCCTTACGCCGAACCATATGATCTGCAAAAACATGTGTTTAGCAGCTGTCTCTTATGACAGTCCACATTTAGGTATATACCTAAATGTTGAGTGTCAGAAGTCAGCTGTGAGCTGTCAGTCAGCACCAATGAAGCCATGGGGCTACTTTATATCATACAAAATTTCATCGTACATTATATTTATATTGTTCACAAAGACATACACTGACCTCTTATTTTAAAATTAGCCGCGTGTGTACACGGCTTGTACTGAATATATGACTTTGTAACAGTTGGATCTATGATAATTCGCATCATTTGCACAATTTCATGGCTCATGTGAGAACACATTTATCAATATTATAAATGTTTAGTAATGTTTGAGCATTATAAGGTCCCACAAATATATTTTTAAAACTGTCGAATTAAAAAGCAATGAATTTAAAAGTTTAATATTGTTCAAATATCAAAATATTTAAAGGGATTTTAGATCAAATATTTAAACAATAATATTAATAACATTTTCAACCAAACTCCAAATTGTCTTTATACGACAAATAATAAGCTGCCTAGAACCCACAATGCACAGTTTTTTTCCTTGTTCCAATTTCTATTCTTGTGAGGTTCAATTTTGATTTCTTTCCTGGTCTGTAATTCACATGGTTTTTCTCTTTTTTCATGATGATGGTATTTAGTTATATCCTATATTTATTTTAATATTGTAAGAAAACTTCTGACAAACTATATTCTACACTTGTCTGTGGCCTAGGTTTGTAGCTTCTGTTCGGTGAAATATTGACAGTTGTTACCTCACAGGAAAATACAAATGCACGTGAAATAGAGTTATTGTGAAACTAATATTAAATTAAACCATTAGATTCACAAAGAGCTTTTCTTCACCGCATTTCCAGAATCTTTTTGGTTTCTAAGCATTTATACCGTAACGTGCAGCCCACTTTTCAACATTAACACTATATTTTGACAGAGATAAAACCGTAGAAGATAATTTTATGCTAATTCCAGTTAAGACCAAATTGTTTTACTACTCACAGTTTTATCAATATTTGACTTAAATGTAACGACTGATTGAGTGTAATTCTGCTTCCTAAGCAGCCTTCCTAAGATCCTAGTTTTAAAAGATGGATGGATGAAGTTAAAAGTCTTGTAGAGTGTGCGGAATATTGTGCGTGTGACTATTCAGGTTGGCATTTTTCTTTTCGAGCGAGCCAAAGAAATTTACTTGTCTAGACGCCGGCAGAAGACTGGCGCTATTTGTGCGCCGGTTTGTGAGGTGTGGCAAGTACTGTCCGCGCGAGGTCAGAAGCCATGTCGAGTTTCTTGATGGGACCGTGGTTAAAACTTGTGTCGGAACATAATGCTGGCTAGAGTGCGACCTTATTTATTGTAGAGTGATGATATTACGGTTTTATTTATATTTCATGTCTCATTCGTCATCGCACAGCGACAAGAACCGCTACTGTGCGAATTATCAGCTACGCTCTAAGTAATTATTTTATATTAAGTTATAAGGTTCTAATAAACGATTTATTGGTCAAATAACTGACCTCTCTCTCGTACAGTTAACTGTTTGTTATAAGTTACGTTCACATAAATGTACTGTTTACCAGGTGATTGAACTGTAACAATTTAAGTTAAAGTAAGTAAAAAGTTTGGTTATTTTTGTTAAGATTTTATCAAGTTCCTGAATAAATTTTCTTTTTATACATGTTTTTTTTTCCTTTTACACAATTTTAAAACAAAGGCTAGTAATTTTCTAGAACAGCAATACCACTAATTTTAGCCACGAGCCGCCACTGTTAGTCGATAATGTTGTGTGAGAAGTGAACAGGAATAAAGTACATCTACAGTAGGAGTGGTGGTAGCTGATAGGTACAGCAAATATTGGTTGAAAGGGTCCAACCTCTTTTCTCAGTGGGTAACGTGATTGCCTGCTGGGCTAAGTGTATCGCGATCAATTCCCGTCATGGCCGGAATATTATCATTGATGAAAATATGGGTTATCTTTTCACATTGATCAATTAATGTCTTGGGACTGGATGTTGTGCCTATCCAAGTCTTAAGTAATATTATAAGGCTTATGAATCTACGATAGGCCCAGCAAGTTCGTATTGGAAAATGTATGGTTTGAATAAAAAACTGACACAGGCCACAGTCGGGAAACCGCAAATAATTTAAATAATGATTGGTTGAAATTCAATTAAAATAATTAAGAGTGAATAAGATGATTTAACGTTAAAACTTGACTGACAATAAAAGAGGCACTTCTTTTAATAACACTCAAAATTCAGTTTAAAACTTGAGTCAAAATGATTTCCACAATTGAACAAGAATATTAATTTTTTAACATTCATATTTAGTGTATAATATTTGTAATAAATTTGAACTAATCCCTAACAACAGAGTTAAGTGGTTCAAGGATGAATCCCTAAGGCCCCTTTCTCAATACAGGTAAATTCCTGCGCTTAGATTTTGTCAAGCGATTTTTATTTTCATATACATATCTGACGCTTCTTTCATACAATAAGATTTTTTAAATGTATACACCATTTATTATGCACTAGTCAATACAAAAAAAATACGACATAGACATTGTAAGTAAACTTTACATACGTGTTCTCGAGGTCAACTACATTTCTTGGGTGATTATTTTACGTTTAAGCACAGACTTAGTAAACCAGTTTTAAGAAATCAAGGTGTATGAAAGCGAATAAATAGGGGGGAAATATTAACTGAACGCTAGTAAAGTTTAAATAAAGTTTGTGCCCTATATAGAGACACTGTAAAAGGTGAATTTTAGTTTAAACTTAAAACCATTTTTAAATATTAGCATTTACAATGTCAATTGTGAAGTTGAATACGGTGGTATTGATCTTAATCGCTATATTAATCGGTATTGGCTATTTATTAAAACTGTGGTGGCAGCGCAGACATATCAGGAAACTGGCGAGTAAGATACCAGGACCTAAAGCATACCACTAATAGGAAATATCCTGGATGTCTTGGCCTGGACTCGAGAAGATTCATATAGAAAATTCGTAAGTCTCACAAGGACATATTTTCCGACAGGTCGATTTTGGGCTGGATCGTATTTAATAATATTTGTTTCAGACCCGTGTGATCTAGAAATATTAATGAACAGTGAAAAATGTTTAGGAAGGGAAAGAATAAAGAATATAATAGATTCATATCCGTTAGGAGATGGTTTACTTGCAATTGGAGGGGAGCAATGGAGGATTCACAGGAAGTTTATTCTCTCTTCGTTCCAATACCGTCATTTTGAATATTTTATTAAGGTATTTAATAAAAACAGTAAAATCTTAGTAAATCGTTTGTTAGGAACGTGTAATAATACAGACATTATTGATATATATCATTATTTTACCATATTTTCTTTTGATAGTATATGTGAAACCGTTTTAGATTTTGAAATGAAAGCTCAAGAAAAAATAAGTGAAAAATATATCAATTCTACTGATACTGTCAATGGCATTTTTACAGAAATGTTCTTCAAACCTTGGCTGCTTAGTCCAATTATAATTCGTCTAACATCGTACCACAAGAAAATAACGGAGTGTACAAATTACGTGAATTCATTTAGTAACGAGATATTTATAAAGAAGACGAAGGAGTACCGTGAAAAAATCAATCAAAAAGTATCAACAAGAGTGACCTCAGATAGATCACCCAATAAAGATAGACCATCACTAATAGATTCCATGATTCATATGATAGAACATAATGAATGTGTTTTAACAAAGAAGGAAATCATAGGAGAAATAAACTCGACCATCATGGCAGGAATGGAAACTACTGCAACCAGCCTTAGCTTCACGATGATGCTACTAGGATTCCACCAGGATGTTCAGAGGAAAGTACAAGAAGAACTTGATGCTGTTTTTGGAGATGACGTGGAGCGTTCAGTATCAATGGAGGATTTAAACAACCTTAAATACACCGAACAAGTTATAAAAGAATCGCTTCGTCTCTATCCGGCGGGGCCATTCGTACCAAGAAATACAACTGAAGATATCAAAATAACAAACTACACTATACCTAAAGACTGTGACGTAATAATTAACATTTATTCTCTACATCGCAACCCAAAGATCTACCCGAACCCAGATGAGTTCGACCCGGAGAACTTCTCACCGGAGCGCTCCAAAGGTCGACATCCGTACAGTTTTCTTCCGTTTTCCGGCGGTTTGAGAAAATGTGTTGGCTACAAGTACGCCATGTTCCAGATGAAGATAGTTCTTGCGACAGTTCTGAGACATTTCACCGTCCATCCGGCGTGTGAGAGGAAAGAAATAGATCGATGGACTCTTAGTCTAACTCTAAAATTAGTGAATGGCTATAACATCAGAATAGTTCCTAGAGGTTGATTTATATTAAATTGCTTATTTACATTCCAAATGTTTACTTCACGAATGGCTTAATCCTTCGAAATGCCATGCCCCTTTTCAAAAGGTTTAAACTAAATACAACTCCACACTATCCTATTAACAAAAGATTTTTGAGTAATTCAACAATGCGATTTTAGTAAGTGAATTTTGTTGAGCGTTTAGTAATAATTTGTTCAAAGAGTTTTCAATTTGTGTTTCATTTTTAGCCTTTAACTTATTTAATTATAAATATACCTATAATTAGTTTGGTTAAATTTTCTTATCTCTGTCCATTCAATAAAGTATAAATTAATTTAATTAATTTGTCTGAATCTGATATTATAAAGATAAGATATTAAAGTATTTCTACACTGTTTATCTAGTAGATTTCATTTATTCAATTGTAATTTAGAGGCGTAGTTTACCATTTTGCAAATTGCTTATGTCACTACTATTACCATAATGGAATTAAGATTTACGTTTATGATATTAAAAATTTAAAATAGACTATTAATAATACCTCCTTTTGGATTACTTAATGATTTGTCTTTACATTATTAATTATACGAACTTTCAATATAATACAAATTCTATTTTTTTTCTTAGGTTATATTGACAACATTTACAACACTAGTGCAGAAAGTTATAAATTAAAATGTATTATATTTCCACGTTTATATTTTTGAAACCGATCATTACAAACCATAAACAAATTATTATTTTTTTAAACCTTAAAAAAAAGGCAAATAAAATATTTGTTTCAAATGAAAGTTATTTATTTTTTAAACTTCAGCCAGCGTACACTATTAGCGTTGTGAGCGTATAACCCGAACGGTTAGTAAGACGCGGTGCTAAATAATAAAAATAATAAAAATATTAGCGTTGTGTATTAACGTCATCAAAATAAACCATTCTCTTTACCAAATCGCCATATTTAATTCTTAATTACGGCAACCTTTTAAAAAGCTCCACTTTGGGTCTTTATTTTAAATAAAGAAGATATTTAAATCACCAAAAAGTTATAAAATTGTTTTTTATAACCAATATTTATTTTAAAATAGTCTAAAGTACTAGATTAAACCTACATAAGCTTAAAGAGTAAATTGAGTTATACCACGTGCACAGACAAAGAAATAACAGGTACCCTGTCTTACGGGAGATTTGTGGCACCCCTCGATTCAGGTAGAACTTCAAATATCCAGTGATAACAGCGCTTCCAAGTGAGAATTCTTTAAAACAACTCACTTTCAGAATGTTTGTCAAAAGAAAGACAAACTAATAGAGTGAGAGATAAAAGTTGCTGTCTTGTCTCTCTTAATACATTAGTTCAGTTAGCGGCAATCCCTTACCCCACCTCGCCCCCCTTTTATTGTACACAGCTTTGCAAACAATGGGGAGTGTTGGAACCAAATATACAATACCAGTGCTTCTACAGTGTTTAAAAGTAAGTGACACACAGACTTGGAAATGCACATGTAAATTAATTATTAAATATTTAGTGACCAGTGTCTGCGCTCACAATTCTTTAAGATTAACTTTTTCAATATCTGAACTGCAGTGATTTAGATATAAGAAATCTATTAACTTAATTTAATTAATAAAAATCAACATGACATGTTTAGGATGAGTCCATATATATCTAACTAAACTCTAAATAACTTAATTAATCTGTTTGAATGTGTAACAAGAAAAAATGGTCAGGGAGATTATCTCGACTTTGATACACCATTTTCCATTTTTAATAATATAGTGACCATAATGCAACTTATTAAAAAAATAAATGCTTTAACTGTTATTAAATAGTAAGGAAATCCTTATTTGACTGGTATACAAAATCAGCACAAAAACAGTTTTGTTTCTAAATATAACCATCCCTTCTAAAGTGTTCAAGGGCAGATCCAGTACTTCCGATGGGGGTAGGGGGGGGAAGCCTGGGCCCTCTCGGGACCAGGTGGAGGATAATTTAACAATATTACCAACTAAAATGTAAAAATATGAAATAACTGAAATCTGGTTGTTGAGCTAATATGAGATAATAGAACTAGTACTTCGCTGCGGTGGTTTTGTCCTTTAAATTAGGTAAGCGTTTTCTTTCTTCCGCAGATATTCAGTAATTTATTTTGTTTTTAATTATTATTATTTATAATAAATAATTTTTTTCATGAGGAGATCTGGATCCAACCCTGAAAGAGTTCTTAAATTAAATAGATATATTGGACATATATACCCAGATTTTTGTATTAATAAAAAAAGGACATCCGAAAGACTTTTTTTTCTCACAAGAATGCTAATATATAAGAAATAAAAATAGCTCCTTAGACGAATTTCCTACGAATTTAAATGTATATAGGTTTAGTTCTATTTACGATTATTTAAACTTTGTTTGTGACAATGTAAATAAATATTTTAATTTTGTTATAGGCTTAGTTACTGTAGTATAAATATTTGACTATAACTATGTTTCTATTATTCCTATTTTTAAATTGTACAAGATCGCTAACTAAAGTAATATTAAAATTCTGTTTGTCAAATAAAATTTTATATATATTTCAAGTATTTTTTGTATCATTGCTGTGTAACATTACTCGTTCATGATTTAATTGAAATATACTTTGTTGAAAAATATGACAGGGAAATTTAACTCATAATTTTTTCTTAGCACGAGGTTTTAAGTGTCAAAATATTATTGTTTTGCTTTAGGCTACACTAGAACGGATGAATAAGACAAACTAATATTACCATACACAATAATAATATATACTGTATTTTTATCTAAAAAGTTATTTGAGTTATTGTAATGCCTTATGTAAAAATTTGTACTTAATTTCAAATGAAAAAAATTTCACTCAAATATATTTTATTTTATTCGTTTTGTAATCAATAAACCTAAGTCAAAGATATTTATATTAATTTAATATATTATTCTTAAAGTAATTGAACACCAACCACAAGTATTGATTTGTTTCAATCTCCTCAAGGTTTGTATTGGTTATTAGCATGCATGTATGACTTTATTTATACCAGTCTGAGGTCCAATCCCGACTAGGTTAGACCTGATGTGTTTTTTTTTCACATTATCATACTTTCACCAAGTTCATTTCATTAAATATAAAATGCTTCTCTTTGAGTACTTAGCTTTATACTTGTTGATACATACAAAGTATGAACTAATAAGATAATACTATAAATCTGGTTATAATCTATGTAGTTAAAAAGGAACTAAGCCATAAAGATAAACGATTTTCATAGTAGTGCTACAATTATGAAAGAAAGAAAAGAGGCGGAGGTCTTAGTTGAAATAATTGGGTACACATCTAAATAAATTATTGTTTAGTGATTTAATTAAAATCGTTCTCCTAGATTATAAGTATATATATATATATATATATATATATTTATGTGTGTGTGTGTGTGTGTATATATATGTATATATATATGTGTGTGTGTATATATTTATATATCTTTTTGCTCATCAGTAAACTAATTACTCATAATTATAGGGTTATATATCTCATTCCAAAATCTTTTCAGGGGAACTTATAAAAGCCCTAGAGACCAAGTTTCAGCCCGACCAGTAAAATTATGTCAAATCTAGTCCGAGATACAAACAGACGGTATTACGAAAACCACTTTTTCTGTTTCAGGGGGTCATGAAACGCCGACCTTCATCAAAATCTCCAGTTCAATAATCTATTCATTTTGACGATTACAATACTTCTCTACGAAGTGTTGAGAAAAAGCAAAAAATATATATATAACCATTTTTATACGATAATAAATTTGGTCACTCTTTTTAATTCAGATAAAATTTAAAAAGGTCCAAGGATTTATTGTGTAATATTTAAATCTAAAGATAAACATGCAATAATCTTAGCTATAGTAACTATTATTCATAACTTTTCTACAAGATCAACTTGCTCGGAAATGAATGAAAGATTTAGAAATAATAAAAACAACCAAATGGTTTTCCATTGTGCACTCAATAGAATATATAAAATTCCCTTGTGTTTACATATTTTGTACAATGTCATGTTTCAATCCCGTTGCTTCAAATATTTGAAACTTTATTGGTTTTCCAGTGATATTAAGTCACTAGCGCGTAACACCAGTTACGACCACATTTTCAAAACAAGTCGCAAGACGTGATCTCACAACCCACAGGCAGTTAGTTACATCATAGAACGTGTTTGAAAATGTTGTCGTAACTGGTGTTACGCGCTAGTGACTTAATATCACTGGAAAACCAATAAAGTTTCAAATATTTGAAGCAACGGGATTGAAACATAACATTGTACAAAATATGTAAACACAAGGGAATTTTATATATTCTATTGAGTGCACAATGGAAAACAATTTGGTTGTTTTTATTATTTCTAAATCTTTCATTCATTTCCGAGCAAGTTGAGGAACAGAAAGTTAGAGGACGCCGATATCGGAACGGACCAAGGATTAAGCGTGTCAGTGATCCATGATTCTGTGCGGTCCAAGAACCTTTTATTCGAATTGACATACAATACAGCTCGAGTCTTAGTTTCATAAACATTCTATATGTATACCGTTTGATATTATGAGAATTGGAAATTGGTCATTATTTGAGAAATTTTAGAAAGGCAGGTTAGCGCATCATATGTTAACTCTATATCCACCAGAGAAAGGTTTCTTAAAAGCCGTGCCAGATTCACGTAGGTGGGGAACATAGGGTGGCATACAATTCTCCACCCCACGACCCCCCCCCCCTCCCCAAATAAACAAAAGTATTATGTTCAGCATCGCGTCTTACTACCTGCTCAGACTGTACACATGTATAATAATTACGCTAACGAGTTTGAGATTAGTAAGTTTCAATTTATAGGAAGTGTATTAGCATTGACAAGGATGATGGGTAGGAAACTATTTAAGAAAAACACCCTCAGTTCCCCCGACAAAGATTCGAACCCCGATCTCCCCATCATCGTCAACAAGCCTAGTGCAAGTGCGACACCTTTCACCATGAGGCCACCGAAGCTTGTTCATGTAAATTACCACATATCGTGTCTGAGGGAGGATAAAAATTAAGCAAATGTAGAATTTTACACAAATGTAATGATAACCAAGTATTAGGAAATAATATACATAAATACTTTTAAAAGCGCTCGTTGTAATGCAAACATTCCTTTCTTTCTTTCTTTCTTTCTTTCTTTCTTTGCAGCAAACATGCCAATAATGTCTTTAAAACTATTTCATGAAGTATATCACGTCTCATGCTAAGTAAGGAAAGGTATGTTAGACGATCTTGGTCCATGATTGTAAGAGGCCGATTGTTTTTTCAACTTTATCTTTGAGAATGACCTTTCCCCACTACAGTTTGACACCATAAGGGATCATTCTATTATTAAAAATATTTCAAAGATGGAAAATGTTGCGCTAAGATGTTGTTCCTTTAGGATTTCATAGAAGAACATTTACTTTGAAAGAGTTTTTGTAGTTTTCTTTCATGTCCACCACTAGTGTTGCAAACTGTAGTTAATTTCTTGGGGACTGTTTGAGATCATTTTATATTAAACGACTAGATTTTTAGAGTGGTAACGGAACAGCGGGAGAAGGGGGCACTACCCCACTGGAACAAATTTCCCCTGGAAAAGGTTTGCCTCCTCCTAGATACATTTCAAATCATATGATATTATCGAATATGAAGATGAAATATGCCCTTATTTGAAACTCTAATTGAATTCTAAATACATTCTATTTTCAAAAATATGCTGGAAAGGATAACTTTAAATAGCTTCTAGAGGTGTCTAACTATCAGAAGAAAAAAAAGATTAGGAGCATTCCAATTAGCTTCTAGGGCCAACCAAATTTCGAAAATTTCCAGCTAAAGACCAATCTAAATAGCTTATAGATACATATCATGTTGATGAATTTTCACTCGGGAACCAATATAAATGATTTCTGAGAGCATTAAACTTTTAATTATTTGTTGGTGGAAAACTAATTCAAAATCTTATTGAAGCATCTAATTTTCTAAAAATGTCCAGTAAAAGATCCATTAAAGATATAATCGAAGAAGAGCTCATTTACAAAATTTGCCGGGATAATACCACTTCAAACAGCTTATCTAATTTCGAGAAAATTTCAGACAAGGCGCAATATAAATATATTCTAGAAGGAACCAGATTTATTTTAAAATTGGAGTAAAACCTCTTCAAAAAGCTTTTAGAAAATCTGTTATATGGGCGAGGACTTTTAAAATAGCTTCTAGAGGCATCCAAATTTCAAAATGTCCTAAGGGCTACTCTAAATATCTTCTAGGAGCATCGAAATCTCAAAACTATTCGGAGGGACGACTACTAATAATAGTTTTTATAAGAGTCCTCCCTCAATATGTATTACACACATTTTGATATCCTCAAAAATTAAGCTGAAAGACTTGTATCAAACCTAAAATTACTTTTATATGCATTACATTTCCAAAAATGTGTAAGTTAGAGAGGGACCACTACAAATAGTTTCTAGAGGCTTAAAATGTTTAAAATATGCTGGGAGATGGACACTCCAAATAGATCCTAGCTGCATATGTAATACGTATTTTAAAAATCCAGGTGACGATAGCTCAGATAATCTTCTAAGCTCATTCAATTTTTAAAAATATCCAACTTAGTATTATTTCAAATACCACCTTAAGACATTTTTCAAAATTGATTGAGAAGACTACTTCAAATAGCTTATAGGGGCACCTAACTGTCGGAAAATATAAATTCGAGGGTCACTACAAATTTCAAAAAAAATTTAGGCAACGACCACTTTAAATGATAGCTTTTAGGGTGTGATTACTTTTAATTCATAGCAATTAATCCTTATAATAGCTTTTTAAGGCATCTAATTTACACAAATATTTTGGGGCAAGACTATTCCGAATATTTTATAAGAACATTCTAATTTTCCAAGGAAGACCATTACAAATAGCTTTTAGACTTCTAATTTTCAAAACTTTATCGGACATTGATATCCTCTAGATCTTCGTAGAGACCCCCCCAAAGAGCTTCCCAGCAACACTATCCCTAGGCTCAGAGGCCCTTGATATTGGAGCAAATGATACCCATCGGGATGGAACCTTTTCGCCAGACACAAACCGAAGTCCATGAGTGCTATTCCGGGTACTCGGGCACCCAAAAAAAAAAAAGTATCAGCTCTTCCATGCCAGCCTGCCTTGGGTAACTTGAGAGGAAAAAACCCTCCACTGGGACCAGATGGAGGGAGGAGTTGTCTTCTAGTGATCTGCCCCAGGACTTTATCTCTCCAAACTTTACTACCGCCCCCTCAGTACCACATCTTTGAGACCAGCTGGCCGGAGTTGGGGACCTCGAGGAGGTGCCCTGACCAGTTATCCCCACGGGGACGCGGCAGTTGGCCTAAAAGGCATTTGGCCTAAAGGCATTTGGCCTAAAAATGAAACCAAAAGTCATTTGGCCTAAAAGGAATTTGGCCTAAAAGGCGTTTGGCCTAAAGGCGTTTGGCCTAAAGGCGTTTGGCCTAAAGGCATTTGGCCTAAAAGGCATTTGGCCTAAAAGGCGTTTGGCCTAAAGGCAGTTAGCCTAAAAGGCATTTGGCCTAAAAGGCAGTTGGCCTAAAGTC